>JACBFG010000021.1:25760-35879 GCA_013435955.1 Diaporthe sp. HANT25 | reverse complement strand
GCATTTTCTCTGGCCATGTTCAGAAATCAACCAGAGAGCCACCCCCCCCCCCAGAACTACCTAGGTACATACTGTATTAATGTCATACATGTTAACCTCATTCCCCATCAGTGATCACGTCTCCAATGTGCTCCTCAAACATCTGCCCCAAAGCTGCCATGTTCTGGTTTGTGAGTTTCTCACGGTCTTCAGTATCGTCAACAAAGAAGACGTCTCCCTCTCCTGCTCCTCGTCCTTAACCTTGTCCCTGACCAATCTTGAATGCTCACGCTGCCGTAGACTGCTGGAGGATAGCATGATGAGACGATCAAAATGACGAGGAGTCTGGGAGACAGAGGAGGTGCCTTGCCCCGGGTCAGTACGGGGATGCCGGTCTTCACCTGCCGCTGCTGTCCCGGCTTCTGCGCAGCTTGGGCCTGGGTCTGTTGGCCCTGAGGAGCTGGCTGTTGAGCAGCGGCCTGGGTGACGTTGGCAGGCAATGGCCCGGCTCCAGGTCGAGGGAGTATCTTAATGACTTGGCCGGGTTTAGGGCGCAGGCGACAGTGGATGCAGAAATGGAGTCTGCCCGGAGGAGGGCAGGCCGGCCTCTTCTTCCTGTTCTGCCTTTTGATGCCTCTGCGTCTTGTTCGTTCGTCTGGCGCGCCTGTTGTCACCAAGCGCATCCTCGATCTTGGCGACCTTCCTCGCCATGGCTGCCTTGACAATCAGCGGATAGAGCTGCGCAATTGGCTGAAACTGGAAAGCGTCCCGAAGACGGGGCCGGAAGCGCTTGGAGCTGATGGCTTGGTGGCCAAAGACGAGGAGTGCAATGTTCCACAGCTCCTGCTCCAAGGGCTTGGCTCCTCCTCCTCCCCCTCCCCTTCCTCTCCGTCTTTATAATCCCACTCGGCGACACTTCCTCCTCAACCGGCTCCTCGTTATCCGGTACCTGTTCCCCCAACTTCGATTTCATCTTCCTCCTCGCTCAGATCCGTGTCCAGACCTGGGCTTCCACCGCTGCCCGAGCCTCCGAGCTTTGGCGACGCAGTCGACGCGTTCGACGCATTGAGGGATGTGGAGGCTGTGTGCTCCTGGGTCGGGATTGTCCGCCGTCGCGTCTGCCTCGAAGGTGCGCCTTTACGTTCTCGTAACTGCCATCATGCCGGTGCCTGTCACCGGTAGGCGTCGCCGAATTCATCAGGTCGTTCGCGCTTCGAAGCTAGTCTGCATCTTGGCGCTCGGGCATGGGCATGGGTATGCCACTTTCCAGAGACGTAGTATGCATACCAAGAAAAAGAGAGTATGAAGAGGTTGATGGTATCAAAGAAGCAAAGACACGAATCCCATTTCTTGATGATTGGTGTTGTTTTTGTTGAGAGAGAGCAACAATCGAGGGGGAGGCAAGCATGGGGGCCAGTGAGGGTCAGGGCTTCGTTGGCACTGCGGAGGGGGAGGGGGGGGAGAAGACATACGGGAGGGAGCACAGGAGTAAGGGATCCGTTGCATCTTGCATACGTGCGTGCATTGCGTTTGGCTGGCTTGGACGTCACTTGAGGACCGGATGAATAAGATGGTGTGTTTCCTAGTTGGTGGCCACTCCTGGCTGCCGATGCCAGTTATTACATTTTGCCCGTGAAGCCGGCGGACCTTCTGCTTGTGGTAGGGGCCAGCAGACAAGCTGGGCCACAAGCTCAGGACACCATCGTCAAAGGCCAGGCCAGTCAGCCCTCACGCACCACATCAGCAGCTCTACAGACAGGTCCGATGGACCCGAGCAAGGCCAAAGGAGGAAGCACTACTGCTGCTATGTCCTTTTTTCCCCCCTAGAGGGCAACGAATTCCAGAAACCGGCGGCGATTGCGACAAGAACTTGTCCTGGGCTCAAGAGGACTCCCTTCTGCAGTCATTGCAAGCCGGAGCCAGTTCTGCTGGTAGTAAACCACGACCTGTTACCCAGGTAGTTCAGGTCTAGCCTTTTTCTCAGACTTGGGCTCAGGCTCGTGTAGTGTGCCACCTGGAATGACAAGCCTTGATGTCGATTTCCTCAATGTTGTTGAGCCTTGGGCGGGCGAAGCACGCGCCGTCGGCGACACGGACGGCATCAGAGACAAGCCGGGTAATGAGCAGGGTGGTTTTGTTCTTAATCCGTATACACACGAGGTTGTATGCAGTCCCTTTATATAGTAATAAATGCTTAAAGACCTAGCATTTAAAAAAAAACAATATTAATAATAGTAGCTTTAAAAAATAGCTTTAGCTTATAACTAAAAAAATATAATTAGCCTTATAATAGTTATATAAATAAGACTAATAAAAACTATTTTTAGTATTACTATAGACTAGAAAATTAGTAATTTAATTATATAGTAAAAACTAAATTAGTCTTAATAAGATCTTTTTATAAAATAAATCCTATAAATATAGTCTTAGTTAAAATTTTTTATTCTTTATATTTATATTAATAAAGATCTTTTTAAATAATCTTAAAAGAAATTATAAGAATAAGCTCTTAAGAAACCTTTACTAAATAAGCTAATATAGTAGCTAATAACTATATTTAATACTAATTTTAATAAAAGTTAAAATAAAAAATATAAAATAATTTACTACTTTATACTTATTAGTTTTTTATAAGAATATTTAAAATCTCTTTAAGAACTAAAAAGATATAATTTATTTAAAAATAAATAAAAATAATATAAAAGAGTATAATTTTATTATACTATATTAAATTTAGGTAATTATTTTTAAAAATAAGATTCTTACTAGTAAAATTAATTACTAAATAGTAAGTAAGGATAAAGGGGGTTTAAAGATTCCTAACTATAATAACTATTTGTAGATATATAAAGCTATTAGTAACTTTGTGTATGAGCTTATGGCTAAGGAAGAGTTGCCTAAGCTGAGCAGATAGCAGGAAGACTAATAAAAAAACAGTTGATTCAAAAAAACATTGTGGCCGAGGCCTAATGAGCAGCTCGACAGTCCTGGCTCAAGCTTGCAGCAGCAGCACGTCGACCTTGACCGAGACCGTGACCCTGATCCTTTCTCACCATGCCCATGGCCAGCCCTGGCGCCGAATCAGTCTCGTTTGCTGCGCCAGGTGCTGCTTCTACTAATACTGTTGTAGGCACATTTCGCGTATTCGACCCTTTTTCAGCCTCGACGATGCGACCCCTCGACTGGCAGACGGCAGAGCAGGCTCTCCTGCCCAGCACAAGCCAGACCACTGGGCCCTCGTGCAATGTCGACCTCCCCCACAAAGAGGCTACCTTGTCCTCGTCCCTCGTCTGCCAAAGTTTGTTCGACGCAACCCGCCAGAAGAACCGCGCGTACTTTGGTGGCACGACTGCCTGTCACTCGCTCTAGGGACGCGAGTGGCACTTCAGCCGGGGTGGTCCGGCCACCCGCTGCCTCTGGTCTGGGGTCCGGCAGTCGAAGCATCCACGCACCGCCGCCGCTGCAGCACCCGCTCTGCAGCGACGCGCAGGCGCACCCTCACTCACACTCTCTCTTACTATCACACTCGGTCGGCCGCTCAGGTTTGGCTTTCTTCCTCTGCTTGTCGCCCCCTCTCTTTACTCTCTTTCTTCCTCCTCCCAACCTTCCTTCAGGCCCTCGACAATCCATACCCTCCCCACGCGAGACCGCCCTCCCCATCTCTCTCTTCCCCCGTGTCCACATGAATCTGCCACATTCATGGCCTGTTTCGTCTTCTTTCCCTTATTAGCCTCGTCTGAATCTCCTTGTCCCTCGAGGCGCATCTTCTCCTCGCCCCAGAGTCGCCGCGACAGGATAAATCTTATGACTGCGGCGTCTTCGTCGTCGTCATGGCCACACGCATCGTCTGCGGTGTTCCCGTGGATGCTCCCGTCGACAGGCAACTCGCATGGAGATGGATGGACTACCTCTTTAAAGCAGCCGGGTCGGCGTCACCGTCGGGAGATCAAATATTCGACCAAAATGAGGTGGGCGCCAGAAGGGAGGAGGTCCACTCCGGGCTGCTGGCACGTGATGAGTGACTGGAGCCCCGGGTAGACTTCCAGCTTTCCCTGGCGGTCACATCTGTCAAAACCCTTTGACGGGCTTCCATGGATAGGACAGCAGCTTGCCGAGCAACAGAGACGGCCCGAAGAGATGGCCAGGGTTGCTGTCTCCCATGCCTTGCGGGTCGTACGCGACAAGATCGAACGTCTTGGAGACCTCGCCGCGCTGCTCCAGCAGCTCTTCGACAGCAACGCCAGCGCCGCAGAGTACATCCGCTTCACCATCTCCGAGGCCGAGGAGCAGTGATGCTCTCTGGACGTCATCGCTGAGGGCTTGCGGCGTCAGAAGTACAAAACGCCGGACTTGGAACAGTCCGTGGAGGTGGGGAGGGACCCGCTTTGCAAGCTCATCTCCACCTGGAACAGAGAAGCCCAGATGGTTACTGCGTCGGCTGTTTCTACACCAGACGTATTCCAGGTTACCCGTGCCGCCTTCAACAGGCTGCACAGTACCAAGCAGCAACTTAAAATATCTATGCGGTACTTCTAGACTAATAGACGAACGGATAATTTGCTTATTTTTATTCATTTCTTTTAAGCACAAGGGAATATGACGAGAAGAATGGGAGAAAGAATCTGTATTACCTACCTAGGTAGCTTTTACGCCGAGACCTAAGCTCAAAATCGGGATTTGAAGACCACATCTGGATAAAGACCTGATTGCCCCTTAAGACCTCCTTGGGAGGGAAGACTGCACCTTCCGTTTATTCGTCGGGCGACGGGCACCAGAAAGTGACCGTCTGCACCTACCGCATACTGCGTGGTACGGTAGTGATAATAGATGCTGTGTGTGCTTCGGTCCTATCAGCGGGACCACACAGATCCAGGTTACCTTTGGCAAGATCCAGTAGCTACATATATACAGAGTTGGAGCGCCATGCCCTCGGCATCTTGGTCGGTCGGGCCATCCACAGGTGCCAGCCCGTGTACCTCATAGGCCGCTTTCGACCCGAGCCATCAGCTCAAGAGAGGAAAACACCCCAAGCGAGCCATTGCGGTGAGTCAGAAAGCCTTTCTTTCCTCACTCACTCAGTCAAACCGGCGGATTCCACGCTCGAGCGTACGTGAAGCGTTGGAATCCACTCCAGTACCAAAATTATAACAATCTTGTGTGCTGTCAAATCATTATTATCAGTGCCTTGCT
Organism: Diaporthe sp. HANT25; assembly: GCA_013435955.1. NCBI lineage: Eukaryota > Fungi > Ascomycota > Sordariomycetes > Diaporthales > Diaporthaceae > Diaporthe > Diaporthe sp. HANT25. The sequence continues at coordinate 30,710 of JACBFG010000021.1, read as the reverse complement.
TGCCATCCTCCCATGAAAGAAGAGACCAGATCATAGATACATCGGCTGCTCAGGTCTGTGAAATTGTCTGGTTCTTAAGGAAATGGTCTTGTCGTCCAAAAACAAATGCGCCAAGAACATGAAGTTGAACCACTCGTACCCAAGTTTGTACAACTCTCCATGATCTGATAACCTGATGCATCAACCTCTGGTAAAAGTGCAACGATGATGAGGAGAGCTCGTTGTGTTTATTCCACCTTGTTTAAATTCTACAAGATTCATGACTTCGATCAACAATCGATTGCCCTTGATGGACAGGAATGAGTTGGATCAGCATTGGCCATAGCCAATTAATGACTTTACTTGAGATGTACAATAGTTAATGCCTACTTAAGTAGGTAGTTGCGCAAGGCGAGAAGCAGATAAGCAGGGTGCATTCTTTCCCCTCCCGTCAATTAATGAACTTTGGATCCATGAAAATGAATTGAAGTTTCTCCTCTCTGCAGGTGGAATTTACGTCATCCCCGCCTTCCCCTTCTGCCACTGCACAATGTTTGCTTGCACCTTCCTGCACGCGTCCCCAGGCACCAACCAAGCTACCAAGTGAAGGGACGACCTTGATTGAATCTGATCACTTCAAGGCCAACAATAACAAACGGACACTTCACCTCGAGTCCTCCGATTCCTCCAACCTTCAAAGCTCCATCCAGCATCTCGGACAATCATCAACCCACGCCTTCAATCAGCCCCCCGTCTAGTCTCCAACCCTTTCTTTCTTTCTCTCACTCTCGAATCTTGGATCTTGGATTTTGGATCTTGGATCTCGCCTCTTGCCACCGTCTCATCGTCCTCCGGCTCATGTGGCGTCTTCTTGGCTCACTCAGATCAGCCACAACAACAAAGTTTCCATTGCCCATCATCAACAGACTGCTTTCTCGCCTTCCATGCCACCTCTTCCCTCACGGCCGTCACCTCGAAAGATACGTATGCTTGATTTGTGTGCGCTGTCATCCGCTCCAAAGACCTGATTGACCGCCAGACTCGAAGGAGACACACGGCTTGGAGACACTGCATCACCAAGCACACACGCTCACACGTACCATGCGGCGTCACAGCCGTAGTCCGTCGTCGCCCTGGCCGGTAGGCGTTGGAACTCCCCGCTCATTGATTCATCTTCCCTTCGCTAACCATTAATCCCACGCATTGCCAGACCAGACCAGACCACCGCGCCCCTCCTTTCTACCCTCGTCGTCGACCATCAGCAGAGCAGCACCCTGGGTGGTCTCTTTCGCGACCACGTTGGATCGTGTGCAGAGTCTTGAGCCCACTTGTGGGAATCGCTCACACTTTCCTCGGGAGGTGTGGTGGGCTTGGGTATACGGTCCGCCAGCCCCTTGTAACTCCACGGCCTCTGTGATGCGGTGGGCTGAGGTCTACGGTTCGCCAGTCCTCTGTAACTCCACGGTCACACGCTGCCTGAGCCCCTGATTCGCCCGTGCTCCCTGTGTCTAGGCCTGTGCCCGCGATGACCAGAGATACTCCTAGTGCTTTCGGCGCCAAGATGGAGCGAGGGCCTGTGCATGATGGCCTGTCTCTTGCGGCTGGGTCCTGGATGAAAACGACCAACCAATACTCTATTTGAGACTCAAGAGATCCCACCAGCCATCCTGACTGCTCAGCGCATGCCTGCCACAGATCTTGTGCTCCACTCCGCAAGAGCTCTTCAACAATGACCTCTAGTCTTCTCCGACCAGCTCCCGCCCAGGTCATCACACACAACTCGGCGCTTCACGTTTAATACAAACCGGATGTTGGATGGACCCCTTGACCATTTGAGTGTCGATTCAATTCGTCGGCCTCCCTACTTGCGTAAGGCGCTGTGCCAGCCAGGTCCCCTCTCCTTCACGCCTGCCTTCCCCCCTTATCACTTGGATATCTGCTTCTTGTTCTTCTTATTTCTGTTGCACGGCGCGCTAATAACCTTTTTTGCACAGAAATTCCGTACCATGAGCCGACTCTGCCGACTCCCCGCCATCCCGTTGGGCTCTCTATCCGACGTACACATGCTTGCGACCCTCCCCACCCTCCACGGTCCATCCCTACCCACCACCGGCTTCCCTGAGAGAAGCTCCAGATATCAGACATGGACACGCCCACGCCCCAGCCTTTGATCTTGCCTCCGTCCTCTCCGCCTAGCGATTCTTGGTGGCTCGGCTGACGACCAGAGAACCATGAACTCCCTTGCCCTCGTCCCTGTCCTCGCCCTCGCCCTCGCCCTCCTTGCCTTTGCCCTTGCCGCCTTCGCCCTCGCCGCCTAGTGATTCTTGATGGCTCGACCGGCGATCAGAGAACCATGAATTCCCTCAATTTCGTCTCCTCCCGCCTCTCTCTCTCTCCTCCAGCTCTAGTCCTTCGCGTTCCAGCTCCCTTAGCTCAATGGGCATCACCGTCATCTTGGAGGAAGAGGAGCAATAGCAAGAAGCTTCCACCGTGGGCCTCGACGAGAAAATCCCCACTTCCACAGACCCCGACTATCACCAGCCCGCAGGCCACCCTTGCTGTCGTCTTGAGAGATAGAGAGAGGGTGTGTGTGTGTACAATATGGACGCAAATACACAATCCGCAAGCTCGCCAAATGTTGGGCAATGGCGCTGCTTATGTGCTGTAGCTTAGCGAGCCTGGCTGACGTGGGCGACTTCAAGTGCTACGACTCTATCTGAAGCTACATGCTGGCCGGTTGTCCAGCCATTGTGTGGAAAACTGAAAAAATGGAATAGGAACTACGCCCTTGCATACTCACGCCATCTTATACGTGCCTATGTGGCCCGCCATGCTTGCGCGCCAAGTTCTTCTTTTCCCCTTTCCCCTCGTCTTGTTACTAATCCCTCCTTTCACAGTAGACCTCCTACCACCACTTCACCTTTTACAACACGTACACATATAGGATTATCCACTATGCAAAAAAAAAAAGGGTCTTTAATAATAATGTCTTTGGTCTACATTACCAGCGCCAGAGTAGCAGGCTTCTTGGCCCACACACGGGTATGAAACAACATCTCAGCCAATCAATCTCATCCCTGTCCGCGACTCCAAACTATCGGTTGATGGGCTGGAATTTGTACTGGGAAGCTTCTCTGACAAGCATGCAGGCGAAGTACTTAGGAACAATGTACTGTTCACCTTGCCCTAGTCTCTACCCATGCTGCACACACAATACTATCTGGCCTCTATTCTCTGCCATTCTCCACACCACAAGCCAGAAAAAGTCATTATAAGTACTAACACAAAGTACGCATCTAGGTTTGTCTTCAACATACCAGTCCCATCCGTCCAGCTACAGTAACGCCGCGCTCTCTGCGTGCATGCTTGACCATGCACAGAGATAGCTTCGCAAATGACTCCTCTCGAATATGGGCATCGGCTCGAATAACGTCGCGTTCTAGGATGAGGATGTGTTCGGAAAAAGTCCTCGTCCTCACAGGTTGAGATGAGCTCACTACGGTCATCTTCTCGGCATAATCGCTCTGGGTGCCTACGAACACGAACACGAGCAGCACCACCCGAGCCAGCTCAAGACAGTATCAGCACGACGATCACCGACTAGACAAGCAATGAAGGCCCGTACGGTGCGAGGCATCGGCTTCGGCAATAAGAATCTCAAAAGGCAACACAGATTCAAGCTCATCTCCATGGGGACGCAGTTCGAACTATCTCCCAGATGACCACGTTCACGATTGTCCAGTCGACCACGGATGAGCAAGGGGCCGAGAAGCTGATGAACGGCCCAGGCTTTATCGAGAAGTACGACTACCTGGTACCGAAGGCGCACGATTCCATCATGAACGCCACCGTGCTGTCCTAAATTACCAAGTTCATGGCCTCTTGTCGACGCCCTCGTGAAAACCGACAAGAAAATCATAGACCCTGGCCAGAGCGAGGTGACCGATAAGTTAGCCGCATAAGCTTTCAGGACCTGCTGCGACATCGTCTGACTAAAGGGGCGGTCGGCAAGAGAGTACAGGAGCATGGACGCCGTGAGAGGCGTAGAGGTTGATCGAAATCCACGGTCTCCACCATTCCTTTCACGACCCAGAGTCCCTGAGGAGCTGATTCCATGGCCACAGGCTCCAGCAGGCATTAAAAACGGCTAACATCAACTCATTTGGCTTCGGCGGCACCAACGCTCATGTAATTCTGGAGTAATACGAGCCTTATATTCACGGAGGGGCCATGAAGCATATAGCGCCCAGGAGTCTGCCCAGATCGGCTGGTAGGGCGTGGAGCTGCGTCACCCTTTGCTTTAGTCGCAGCCTTGCCGAAGGCGCTGGCTTGCAAAGCACACGACCTCCTTGCATACCTCAGTGTTAGCCTTAGTGCGGCGAGTGTGCGGGACGCGGTGGGATCTTGGGCTTTCCACCACTCTGTGTTGACGCAAAAACTCTCTATTGCAGCCTGCAAGCCGGAGGGACTTGTAAGACAGTTGTGCGCCAAGGTCTCTAAGAGGCCTATCGGCAGGACCCAAATACTGACAGGCGTATGCTCAAAGGATGGCGGTTAAGCTCATATATTAGGAGGCTTTGGGGCTTTTACTGGCCAAGGGGCGCAGTGGATGTTGATGTGGGTATTCTGCTGAGCCCGCCGTCCAAAGACTGTGGCAGTCCGGGAGCTAATACGTTGTGTAGAGGCGCCGAGCTCATCTGGGCCTTGCTAACCTTTAGAGGAACCTTGTAGGCCATGGATGTGGTGCTAAAAGGCTGCCCTGACCCACCAGTATGGTCCATCATTAACGAGTTGCTTGCTCCCGCGAACCAGTCTCGTCGTGGAGAGGCGGCTATGTCCCAGACGTAGATTCCACTGATGTCCCACAATGGCTATCAGGGGCACTGGGACTAGTAGTCTCTGTTGCTCGAGCCGGCGGTGGTGTAGCAGCAGCAGCTCGTCGTGGACCGAGGCGACACTCGGCGTGAATAC
>JACBFG010000020.1:1683470-1707376 GCA_013435955.1 Diaporthe sp. HANT25 | reverse complement strand
TTCCCCATTGTCTTGGGGGGGGGGGGCGCCTACAGCGCTATGGGAGCATGTGCATGGATGGAGGGGGAAGAACGAAGCCACTCATCATCTCTGTTAGACACGGTTTACAAGCAAATTCCTCCTTATATTAAAGGTAGAAAACCAATCTAATGAGTTTATCCTCCAAATCGAATTCTATTCGAAACAGGGAGAGAGAACGAGAGCGAGACTTGACATTAACTAAACGTATTTGGCTCTATGGATATGAGCCCTCACAGCCGTACTTCAGCATACTTTAACAACTCTTCGTCCTTTAATAACCGGTCCGCACTACCCTCCTCCAGACACACGCAGACCTCCAGACCCTCATCCGGTGCAGCGCCTTTGACGCCAGATCTCTGGGGGAAGATGAACACGTAGCCCTCGAAACAGGGATTCGGCCACCTCAACGCCACCGGCAGGCCAAACCCAAAGTCATGCTTCTGGTACGCCTCCATCCCCTGCCAGCTGGTTCCGGCCAGGTCGAGTCCCAGGAAGTTGTTCATGTTGACGGTTATCCAGCGCCTGTCGCGTAGGCCTGCGACCCACTCAGGCATCTCCGCGGTATACTGCGGCGTTATTTCTTTGATACCCTGACGCACCAAAGGAGACAACTCGCGCAAGTCGGCCTCGATGAGTTCGCCTACGGGCAAGGGCCCCGCACGGGGAAGGGCGCATCCGTTGCCTAGGTATCGTGATGGCAGTGGCGGGTGGAGTCTGGAGCGAGCGTTGGCAGGGTGTACAATGATGCTTTTGTCGTCCATGGATGGCTTAAGCAAGGGAATCTTCGCCCGCGTCATGGTCTTCCAGAAAAGAGCCATAACGGCGTCGTAGGTCGAGATCCACGACTGAGCCTCGCTGTCGCTGTTTCCAGGGCGCTGCACCGGTGAGGCATCTGCCTTGAGCTGCCCGAGGCTTGCTGAATTCAGATGCCATATGCGACTGACGATAGGTGGCACCACAAAGTCCGCAGGAGGTGGAGGGGTTGGTCCGCCCACATCCTTCAGTGTGGTGAACTTTCCGTCGAGTTGTTTCCATCGCTCAGGGCTGGGCGGCTTAGGCGCACTGAGGCGCGAGCGGTCGCGGTTTGAATCCTCGATGGGCTTGAAGGGGAAGCCGTTCTTGTCTGCGGCAGAGTTTTCCGCCCATGTGGTGAGGAATCCATCGCAGCCAGGGGCGTCGGTGATGCTGTGGTGCATCGCCAGGCCGAGAATGAAGCCCCCCTTGATGAATGTGATTTGGAATGTAGCGACCAGCAATCCGTCTCTGGCGTCTTGCCCTACAGGCGAGAATATCATCTTCTCCGTGACTATCTTGGGCAGGAGTTTCGCTGGGAGGAGCTCGGAGGCTGGGAAATGCCTCTCTGCGAGCTCGTGGAAGGACGGGTGTTGCGCTTCGCCTTCATCCCGGTCGAGGTGCTCTACAAAAAGGCTCACGGTATCAGTACGCTTTGTTACAATCCCTATATGAGTTATTGTTAGTAACTCGTCCATCTTGGAACTGCCCAAATCTCATGAAACATACATAAGCGGCCATTGCCCTCGTCCATGTGAAGAGCGCCGTTGACGACCGGGTATTGCGTTAGGGCAAACTCGAGGCCTTTTCTGAAGGTCGCAACAATCTCTTCCTTGTCTGCTCCATCTGGAAGCTCAAAAACTTCGACTATTGGAATAAATATCTTTGGCATAGTGTGGTCCATGTCGGATAGCTCAAACTTCTGCTCCCGCGGAACCTCGCGCCAGTTGGCGCGTCGTACGCGGATCTCTTGTCCAGCAGCCGTCATATTGCACAATTAATGTCGAGTCCGGTATAGCACAGAGAGTATGTAGTTACACTTCAACTTTGTTACATATGTCGAGTTGATTGGAAAACTATGCGACTATATATAGACACAAAGGAAAAGGGTCATCATGGAGAACCTTGAGTCCCTATCAGACTTTGTCGGTCCAACCTGAGCAGAACAACGATCTTGTATAAGTTATACAAAGTTTGTGCATACACCCTTCGATATCTACTCCGTGCGAATCGCGTCAACGATCGACATCTCCTGACTCCTGAGCAGCTGGGCGGGCCGCAGGAGACCCACATGTGGGTAAAAGGTCTGGACGATCTGTACGACGAGTAAGAAGTTCCGAAGTGCCTGCCTACAAGTGTCAGGAGTCATGAAAGCCAAGGATTTATTCATTGATCCGCCTGCCATGTTTGGATTATATTGAACATCCTGGACATTGTCGCATGCATCATTTCGGCAAACGGAGTGAGTTCAAGCGTCATACCCACTTGCAGCAAGGCATTGGGACAGTACTGATGATGAACATCTCGACATTGGTCAGTTCCTTTCGTTCAAGTCGTCCAAACAAAGACGTATTGTGAATGGACTTGTGCGGATCAGTCTCGCCGTTAATTCATGTTATCCATGTGCCAGCCACTCATGCTAGCCGCTTGCTCGCGACGCTCTCTTTTGGTAAGTATTAGGTATCCATGTTGTTGCAAGTGGTATCGTGGCTTCTATTTTCCCCCAAATCATGGGCTGAACCAGAACTCGCATGTGTATTTATTAATGCTCGTCATGTAGTACATATAAAAGCTATCCTGCAGCTGCCTCGAAAGCCCCTCCTAAGAGGCTGAACTGTATGTGACTGTAACCTGGCGTGTTCTACGAATGCCATCTCCATAAGCTTGGTGTTGCTGATCATCTCCTAGAATCTCCGTGTCACTGCCGTTGTCCGAGCTGTGGTCTGTGTTCTTGGAGCCCATGGGTGTGGGCGAGTAGGCGGTGACGTTTGTAGTCACATCTATCATCCCTTTGCCCTTTATCGCATTGGTTGTTCCCAAATTCTCCATGCCGAAGGCTCCGTCAGGCCCGTCGTCAACTGATCGCAGCGTCTGCTTCTTGGATGTTCCCCTACCGTAGCGGCTGCCGTCAAAGTGATCTCCTGTTCCGTACTGGTAGGCCGATGATTGCATCCTCAATGCCTTCTGCCACAGAGGCCGGAGCGTTGGGACGGAAATACAGATAACTGTGACCATGAGCTCGCTGGAGGTATACATCACTGAGTCGGCAGTGGCGTCTAGATCAAGACATTATCGTGTCAGTCGTTTGGTTTGACAGGAATAAGCGGGTCGGAAATGAGAGGGGACATTGGATTTTTTGAGTCTTACATAAATAGTCAGCAGAGTTGGCCAGCACTCCTAAGCCAGTGGTCCTTATAACGCCGCAGACGCCAGCAAAGACGCCTAAACTAAGTGACAGACAGACAGTGATCTTCTCCCTCCTCTTCATGTTGAGATCCCACAGCACGAACCAAGGGAAGATGGCCAGGAAGAAGTCCATGGCAGCGCTCCAGCTGCATGTGACGTAGGCCACATTGGTGAGACTGATAGGACATGATTGTACCGCAACTGAATGGTCCCATAGTGCCTGCGTTGGCGTGCACTGCGCAAACACGCTAATAGCCAGCATGAGGGCAAGGAAGCCGTTGCTTATCATCCACGCCCACAGCATCATTTTTTGCCTATGGAGAACATCGGAGTCAGTCATTCAGACCGTCACAAACACATGGCGTACAAACTGCTTGATGACATCATCTAAAAGCACTGACCAAGATGTCGTGAGAATTCTCAATAAGAACAACGCTCCCGCTGCTTTGCTTGTGCCCATGGTTAGGGCTACGGCTAGCTGTCCGATAAGTTCCCAAAATGTCGCCATTGATTTGTCGTAGGCGCCTAGGTCGGCATTATGCTGGCCAAATCCATAAGAACACGAGACCGTGAATGTGACGGCAAATAGGAGCTGGAGGATCTGGATCTCTGATCAGTCTCGATAGATGTCAAGGAGAGAAGTACGTCTTGCGCAGCGTCGCTCCTTCAACGCGTCGAGCAACGTGGTCACATATACTTACCCAGGTTAACCAGAGCACATAGTCATCAGCCCCGACCTTCCCCTTGATATAGCGTCTAGTATACCATCTCAAAACGATGCAAGTCAGCGTCACCACTGTCTGAGTCCAGAGACACGCGAGAACCGATGGGCCCTTGCCACCTAGAGGCATATTGTACAGGCGGTGACGACGACTTGCTTTGGGGCCCAATGTCAGATCGGAGGGGGACAACGTAGCCTTTGAAAGAACCAGGGGAGAAACGAATGTCAAAGATAAAGTAAGTCAGTGAGTCAGTGCATGAACTTAGACCTAATGCATGTGATTTTGGCGGCGTTTCTCGTCACAACATCTGGCCTGGATTTCTGTCATCAGGGCAGAGAGGACAACTATGTCAACGGTTGGCTGTGTTTTCGTTACTTAGCGGGATGGAAAAGACGGCATCGCAGCGCCAGTAACACAGGTACATGGATGTGGAACCTCATTTCTTCCAAAACAATGACACTGCTTCACCGTGAAATTTCCGGGGTTCCAGTCATGTGCGAAGGGACCGTCTACAACTCTACAGGATCAAATCCGCTGGCTAGAAACGAAAACGCTTTCAGCGCTAAACCAGACTTTGTGTTTACTCAGGGATCTTCCCTTGACTGCATCCTAGCGGCGGTGTGCCATTTTTGCCATTCGAAATGCATTTGGGTCCTTTAGAAATTTCGATTTCCACCGCAACCGTGGGAAGAAAGTGGTAGAGTAGGGGGTGTCACAGTGCCATGTATGAAGGCAGGGAGGTGGATGTGGGACTGGGCATCCGGGCCAGTCTATCCCTATCCCTTTCAGCTGCATACAACTTGGTTTGAGTCAGATTGGATGCAGTTAGTATGGGTTGCGGAGACTGGGCTCCACATTTCAAACTCTCAAGTCGGTGGCGATCTCGGCTCCGAGAAAAAACTACGCGGCGGTCACCAAATCACCTCCAATCCTTCAATAACTCCGCTATCTGCCTTTGATTACTATCGTCTCGTCTAATTATATCAACAGTCGCATCAGCTACCTCTATTGGAGTAAACAGTACGCGCAAGCCAAGTTCCCGAACCTTCTAGATTGGACCCAAGCCTTAGGATTCACCAATATACCCGGTCTTTCTGACGATCCAGCGTCGTCATGTCCGCGTCCGTTTTTACTATTGGACCGACTCGCGAAATCCACAAAGCTTGCATCTCCCTAATATTTTTATGCAGAGCTGCATGAAGCGGTTTTTTGCACGCCTCCTGGCTCTCAACATTTTGAGGCCAATAGCGAGTGTTGTTTCCCACGAGGTGCGTCCAAAACTGCTGGACCAAAGATAGAGCAGTACCGCAATTCGGGTGTGCGAGGTAAGGCTTCAGCGCGGAAATGTGTGATTAATATCAACTAAGCGCGAAGACTTCGCTGGCGAACCTTCAAGACGAGAGAACCTCTGTGTGTCGTGAAGAACAACTAACTAGCCGTCCGTACAACCGCGCGCAAAGCAGTCCCCCGGGCGGTGCAGCTACTCGTGGTTCTGTTTGTGGATTCGCGTGTGCAACAACATGTTTCTGCTCCTGCGGCTACTCTTGTCCTTTAGGTATATTAGAAGAGTATTTAGGGATTAGTAATTATCTTTTATAAGTTTAAACCTAGTATAACTCCTAGGAAACACTATATTGCAATCTTAAATAAATAGTAATTATGAAACATTATATCCTCCTTAAAAGCGATCATGATTCTATAGGGACGCTCGCTTGGGCAGCAGCTTTGGCCGCTGCGTAGACAAGAAGTCTGCTTGAGTACTCAATGGCCCATGGGAACAGCTGGATGATAAGAGGCGACCTTTTCTGTTCAGCGGCCTTTACAACGGCAAAAACATGCTCGAGAGTGATCTGTCAGTTGCATCAGTCAACATACTCCCATTTTGGGTAGAAAGCTCATTCGAAAACCTACGATGTAGCAGCCAACATGCCGTAGCAATCCTTGACAGCCGCACTTGATATCTTCACCGTCTTGTTATTCTGGCGGCCGATCATTTTTCGGTTGCTGGAGAGAAATTAGCATAACTTGACAAATGTGTCACGGAGAGCCGGAGTCTGAGAGGAGGCTCGCTTCCAAGAAGAAATCAAGGAAACCGGCGCTTAGTCCGGGTTTCTAGCTCTGGGGTCGCCGTCCTGTGATCACATTGGTTGGTCCTCTGGAATTCTCTCCATTACCCACCGGTGACCGGACTGCAGCAGTGGTAAGAACTTAGATGCTTCATGGAAGGTAGAGCGAAGTGGGGCTAGATAGGACTCGTCTCGATGCTGGGCTTCCGACTAGCCAGATATAATTAATTTCATCAGACATTCCTTGTCCGGTAACCAATTCCCGCCCGTTGTGCGTGCCATAAAGGAATTTGCTGTATGGGATGAATTATGATAGATTAGTTAAGGCGGATTATGATAAGATTCGGCAGAGACACCATCACTGAGCTCTTTAGCTAAGGCAAAAAAGTCCCTAGAGCAACCCGCACTTCTGCTCACCATCCACATTGTTCCTTCCTTCACGATCACACAGTCCACAAGAAAAAGAAGAAAGATGCCTAAGCAAGGATTTGCATTTATAGGCTTTGGTGCCATGGGCGGCGTCATGGCAAGCGTCCTAATCAAGGCCGGCTAACGCAGTTAACTGCTTCCACGTATACAGGCCTCTGGTAGACAAGATCGCCGAAGAAGGCCGCAAGGCAGCCGCCAGCCCCGCTGACGCTGCCAGAATCTCGGATGTTTTGATCATCATGGTTGTTGGTCTTGTACACTTCAATTTGGTCCTGTTCAATAAGAACACCGGCGCGGTTCACGGCCTAAAAGAGACTGCCATTGTCGTCATCACATCTACAGTGCCTCCAGGACTTACTGGGGAAGTACGGAACCGCATCCACAGTGAGTTCGGCCGCAGGTACATCGTTTGACTCGACTGTCCTGTGTCTGACAGTACTACTGAAGCGGCGAATGGAACCTTGACGATTTTCAGCTTCGATTTTGACGAGGGTTTGGATAGAGCGCAACCCGTGCTGTGCACCCTTGCTTCCAAGCCACATAAAATCCCGGGTGGTCTCGGGTTTGGATTGAGTGCAAAGATGTGTCGTCGGATTCTGACCGAGGTGGATATTGCGCTCTGGACGAGGGAATCGCTTCCGCAGCGAGGGCTGGTCTGAACACCCAAGGAGCTTTCGACACAGTCCAGAGTAGTGATGGATGGAGCTGGATCAACGGTAACTGCATCCCGCATATGCTGGAAGGTGATAGAAGAGTCTATTCTGCGCTGCGTAACAGCTTGAAACATCCCATATCCAATTTGCCCAAAGCTGAGCACTCACAATCTCGCCCCGCATCAATAGTCTATCATCGTGGATGTCTCCCGAGTCGTCTCATACCCCATATTTATGAGCTCAGCCGCCGAGCCAGTCTTTGAAACTAGAATCCACGCCGGCTGGGCCAAGGAGGACAGCTCCACACTTGGCGCCTCTATTTCATCCACTACCCCGAGGACACCATTTACCAGATTACCAAGCCGGGATGCAATGTATTCTCCCACCAGAAGGGCTTTTCCGTACAAGACGTCGTCAAAATCTTTACTGGCACTCAGCTAGCACTGTCATTTGAGACTATAGGTTCCTCCCAGGCCTCTGGACTCGACACACAGATCATGTCTAAGATCTCCAGCAAGGCAGCTGGTTCCTGCAGACAGTGGATAGATATCACACAAAAAACGAGGGAAAAGAAGGCTCTAAATTTCTCTCAAACTAGTCCCAGAAGGGTGCCTTCTGGGACCCATTTATATAGCCAATTTGGGCCCCATATAGACCCAATTTTCTCGTGACAATAGATCACGTTCCCAAGATAAAGGGACCCGAGTGGGATCTCCGTAACGTCCCGGAGGTAAAACACACTCCCTCTGAGATTAGTGAGTTACACTCCGGCATGTGGGAAACCCATTTTGGACATTCCACTTAGGAATTCTCAGTGGTGATAAAGGCGAATGCGATGGGCTCCGTCATGCCCATTGCCGTGGCAGTAATGCAAATTCTCAAACGTTCTCTTCTAGGCTGAACAATTTGAAGAAATTCAAACCTAATAAAAAATCATGTTCATGTTTTCCATCAACTTTTGGGTACAAGTGCACGCACATTTGCTTGCGTAATTAGTCAATATTCTTTACTCTTTGTGAAGGGGTCCTAGTTAACCCATTCACCCATGCTAGTATGAACCAGCCAGTTTTGATCTGATAGAATGAGGTAATTATAATCTCATTGGTTAATAGGATTAAATGAGCTATGATACATTTTCATCTCCCATCAAATGCATGGGTGCCAGTTTCCTGCGCCGCATCGGCCAGACAGAGGATCAGAATTGGGGTGCAGCACGTCAACGCGTGGGCAGAGACTTTGAGCTCGGGGTGGGGCGGCTTACTGTAGTCAGCCAGATCAGTGCCCGTGATTTTCGCCCTCCGCGAATTAGCTATAAGCGTAACTAAGCAACATTGGGGGATATTACGGTTAGTTGCAATGCCAGGGTTAGCAAGTGCTGACTTATATATATTAAATATGTGTTATTGAATGCTTTGTGATAAGTTTACTCAGTATAAGCCTAACTAGGATCCCCTTTTACAGGTAGCAAAGCTATTAAAAGCACCCTGTATCGTGTGTAGTAGTGTTGTGGTACTTTGTACAGTTGGATTAAGCGGGGAAAGTAGAGCGCCAAGCCGGGATGACAGATTCAAGCTTGCTGGGCCAAGTAAATTCTCCGCACGTGCCGTAGCGAATCATGTTACGCTATGCCTCTGAAACGGACAGGATCTTCCTGCTAATTACAAATTGGAAGAAGTAGCCGTCTTGCAAAGTGCTCCAGAACCTATTACACAGTAGCTCGACTAGGCCAGGAATCACTCTGAAGACATATCTGGTACTTAAGAGCCGTACTGGACTTCTCAAAGCCGATGATTAATAATATGAATGTAATCTCTCTCTTCTCGTCCTTCGTTAACACAACCTGCTCTCTCTGCATTGATAAACTCCACTCAACAGCGCTTCTCCTTCCACTTTGAGGTAGGGCTTTTAGGAAGTGACATTGTTTCTGGGCACTGTTGCATTTTGAATTTAGCCATGAACACTCTGAACGGACTTAGTATCCCGATGGGAGAACTCCTGCTGTTTCGAGAATGAACCCCGCCCGAGAATCATGAGAACTGGTTTTTTCCTCTCGTGACTATGGCGCCACAAAGGCATTGAGTGTTCGACCAACTGTGTGGGCCTACAACGACCAGCTAGCTATAAGTAGAGCCGGTTTCCCGACGCTCAAGTCATGAATTCTACTCTTCACATTCCACCGGGATTAATTATCCGTCGCTGTCTTCCTGTCCTTGATATCCTCGAACCCCGAGCTCCATAATGAAGTCCCTTCTTTCTGTCTTGTTCCTCCTCCTCCCTGCCACTTTGGCGGCTGATACCTGCGTCGCCGAATCGGGCTGCGCAGGCTGCGGACAAGTTGCCAGCGCCAGTTTTGTCCAGAGTGGCAACGAGCAGGTTGCGACTGCTCCCGGCTGGGCCACTATGACTGTGTCGGACTCTATTATTGCGCTTGAGAACCTTTCCGGCAGCACCCTGACAATATGCAACTACGGCGTCGTCTGCTATTACATCAGTCCGAATAGCGATTGTACTGTCGGAGAGCCGGATAATTTCAACTTCCAACTTGGCCTGCAGGTTTGGCAGCACCCTTAGATGCAGATGAGGGACGGGTTTAAAACAGTGGGGAGGACAGTTTCTTCGGGGGCGGGTGGGGGTGATGCTTGTGCCTGGGTAAGAAACGCGAGGTTTATGTACATGGGGGTGTGGAAGGTGAATTTAGGTAAACTTCTCCGGGTCACAGTCTGATGTATATGGTCGCCGTGCAGGCGTGGAGCGTGTGATTTCGCTTGAAATAATCCCTGCTTTATGTACCCGGTTGCAGCATTTGTGCGATGTTAGCAACAAGTCCACTTAATTCGTGGAGTTACAGTCCCTTCAGTTTCTGTGTAGTTCTTTGAGTTCATATAAATGTCAACCTGTTGCGCTAAATTGCTCAAGTTGAGCCTCGCAAAGTGCCGCATCTGTCGCACATATGAGTGTCGGAGAACCAGCCCGATGGACGAGCAGGATTCCGGGAGGGCTTACCGCCACAGACTCATAGCCCGATGTATCGGTGGAATTATGCCGGAAGTCTGTAATCATCTACAACGCTGCCATATAGAGTCGTGTTCAGACCTACAACATGTGCTCACTCATTTCACATCGCAGAAGGAACTCGCTGAGTAGCTCAATGGTGTATTTTTTTTATGCAACTATCACCAAATAAACTTCCAACCCGCAATAATCAAACGAGTGTAGTAAAAGCTCAAATTCACAACAACCTACAAGCTCAATCATTGGGCGATCAGCGGGCATTGGGCCAGGGCAAAGAGCGTATGAACATCACCAAACACAGCCATGTAAGCTTCCACTGGCATCATAGCAACATAGTAAAATTGGCCACCATGCACGAAGTTCAATGGCAAGGTTTTGTGCTAATTCACTCATCCTCAGCATCTCGCGGATCGTGGCTCCTCCAAAATTCCTCGTAATCATCCCAGGTCTGAGATGGGAAGGAAAGCGGGACGGTAATCGGGGCGAAAGGAATGCCCTTGTCTGCAAACTCTTGTAGGCGAGCCTTGGTCTTCGGTCGCGTGTTGTTCACACTGTAAACTGAGATTCTGTGGCAAGAGCTAGTGACGTGCAGGCCCCAATTCCAAGCGGTCCGGACGTCGGGAGGCTGGGTGTTAAGAGAATTGTCCCAGCAGCGGCAGACAATCTCAACCCAGCCCTCAACATCACAAGGGAGATCCATCTCCCAGGTTCTCCAGGTCCACTTGCGCTTCTTTGAGAGCTTCTCGATCGGCACGGTGTACCAGTTGAACCCGCCGTCGGATGAGAGTTCAACTCGTTCTGGCCAGCGACCGCCACCAGAGTAGGCCCATCCCTTGCAACGGATCTTACCGTCGTGGATAACAACCTGTTTTGTCCACGGCGACATGATGGCGGAACTGACTGGCATCTCTTGGATCTGGATGCCATCGGTGAGCTTGAAGTTGTGTTTGCCGACCTGCTGGGGGAAATAGAGGTACTCCTGGCTTTGCACTGGCGCGCGAGTAGGATTCTTGATGGCTTTGATGCGATAAAGCCATTTGACACTCCGGGCGCCGATATAACCGAACACGACAATGCGGAGGGGATATCCGTGGATTCGGGGGAGGATTTCGCCATTCATTTCCCAAGCCAGCATGACTTCATTGACCTTGACCTTGGACCAGGGAACACTAACGAGGTAGTTCATGGTCTTGTCATCTTTGAAGTAGGTATCGGCCCCGTAGAACTCCAGATGTTTGGCGCCCTCGACCAAACCACCGCAGGCTTTAATGACCTTCTTGAGGCTTATACCGACGTACTTGGCAGTACCAATGGCACCCTCAGCCCATGGTGCCTGAGGGACTTCGTCGCCCTGACCAGGATACTTTAGGATTTGTTCAATACGGCGGGTCCCGGAACACTGCATCGTAATAGTCTTCTCCATCCGAGGAAATTTGGACTCGTCCATTATGTCGTCCAAAGTGAATGATCTCGGGTTCTTGACCAAACCGTCCAACAGGAAGCTGTAATGCTCTTTCTCAATGATCGGAATGCCACCATGATTTCGAACGAAGTGCAGAGAGTTGGGTGTGATTTCTTTGTCAGTCACCAGACGCTTAGGAGGCTCGCCGTTGTAAGGGAACTGGAGAAGATGAAGCATATCGGCGTGCTTCTCCTTCAGAACAGTGTCCCAAGAGTCGGCAGGAACCCGGGAAAGGGCGCCGCCGACTGCCTTGTGCCACATTTTCCAATGGGTGCCAGGAAGGACAGGGTTGGTGGCTGGGATGGGACCGAGCTGGAATTCCGGGTTTGGAGGAAAGGTTTGGGAAGTCAAGATCTTGTGTGCTGCAGCCTTCTTGTCTGGATAGTTCTCCCACTCGACGAATCTGTTTCAGACCGGTCAATCATTGACTAGATATTGTTGATTGTAAGCAATAGGTGGCTAACCCGATCCAGCCATCACGCTCCTCCGCAAAGAGCTTGTTGCAGTCACCAACGCTCTGAATAGCAGCTTCATCTTTTGTCAGGTCACCGAAGATTTGAGGTGGGAGTACTTTGGTCACGGGTTCCGTCATGTCAAGAACAGGGAGCTCAGCCCCCGAAAGGCCTTGCTCGATTTTCCACTCATCCGGTCTGTTTGTGGTCTTCATGATTGCTTGAGCTATTGACAAGAGGGAGCAATACTGAGTGATTTTGTATGCTACGGAGAAAAAGATGAAAATCTGCGGAGTGGTGAGATACTGTAAAACACCGGGATACTCACCTTTTAAGCAACTGGATGTCACCGATGGACGGCAGTGAGACGTCACAACTTGAGACGCTGCTAACTCAACAATGGGACGTAGGAGAGGAAGTAAAGTTCGCCTATGCTATTATAGAGTTTTGAGACCATTCATTCTGCTAACAAATTGAGAGCCGCTAATGCAGGACGGGAATCCCCCAGTGCCTACGTAGGTACGTTCTTCTCCCCAATCAAGAACAAGGTTCCTGTGCCTTAGGTGGTGACCTGGATAGCTCTGTTTCAGCTCTTGGTTTACCTCACGGAAAGTCGGAAGTGAAATTTAATTCAACTTTGTTGAGAAGGGCGCTTTGTGAGCGGCTGCATGCTATTGCTGTCTCTCGGACGAGAGTCCATTCTCCTTCCAAGGTTCCCTCGAGAGAGGCGGGGGTCTCATTCCAGCACGTAGTTACGTCAAAACTCTGATCCCACAGCGTGTCAAGATTCCCATAATATCGATGCTCATCTAGCTACATATGGCTTAGTTGAGTTCCCACCGGTGTCACCTAGAATAACCCCAGAGAAGAAACTCCTAATCCGTTGGACCGGGGCAACATCGGAATCCCACCATTTGCTAGGAGCTTCCCGAAAACGTCCTCTCGCGATCTGCCATTGTAGGTCACGGCATTGATACCGAGACTCCGAGTTCCATCCCACGCTGAAGCCAGCCTCGCCGCCGCAAATCGTACGGCTCGTATCTGCATTACAGACCTTACCATTGGTTAAGCATCCCCGGCCGACAGCTATCGCCCCCTCCTCCCGTTTTTCAACACTAGTGCAGAGCCAAGCACTTGAGTACTTCGGTAAGCTCGGCGATCATGCCTCTGCTTGTATCACTGACAGCCTAGGAACGATCACTAAGTCGATGATTCAAACACCGTGAATATTCCTTACTCGCACGCCCTTTTGTTAATTCTGCCCTCAGGACTCGTCATATTTGATTGCAGTGTGATTGGCCTGTTCTGAAGGTCATCAACATGCTCTACATTTGTGTCGCTATTTCCTGCCGACCACCCAGACTATTCCCGGCACTTCCATTGCTCAGACCCAGGCTTTGGCACCCCACCGGCTCTACTCGTCGACCGGTCGACTGTAATCGTCATTTCTCATCACGATCCAGCTCTAACTCATCTGTCACGATGAACTCCCAAGCAGTCGAAGCACCTTTGACACAATCTAGCACATTCCTTGTCTTGTCAGCAACAGCCGAAGCACATGCCATCAGAAACATTCGATCCGCTGTCGCTAGCATTTCAGACATCACTAAGAACATTTCGACCCGTCATCCGAGTGCTCATCTCTCATGCACTGTCGGCATCGGCAGCAAAATCTGGAATGAACTCGCTCAAGTCCCCCGACCCACGGAACTGCGACCATTTAAAGAGATCCGAGGCGCCAAACACACCGCAATATCGACACCAGGGGACTTGCTGTTCCACATCCGATCGGAGAGGAGAGACATGTCCTTTGAATTTGAAAGACAACTCATGGAATTGCTGGGTGATGCAGTCAAAACGGAGGATGAGACGGTCGGTTTTCGTTACTTCGATGCGCGCGACGTTTTGGGATTCGTCGACGGCACCGCAAACCCCGTCGGCTCAGACATACCTCAAGCAGTTTTGATTACTCAAGAAGACGACAAGACCGAGGCCGCGCCAGGGGGTAGCTATGTTGTGGTACAGAAGTATCTCCATGATCTCAAGACATGGCGCAGTCTGTCAACAGAAAAGCAGGAGGCCATCATCGGGCGGACTAAGTTGGATAACATCGAGTTGGACCACACTGAGGATGGACAGCAGCAGTCTCACAAGAGCCTAACAACAATTGCAGACAAGGACGGGAATGAGCATGAAATTCTGAGAGATAACATGCCTTTCGGGTCTCCGGCGTCTGGCGAATTCGGCACGTACTTTATTGGGTACTCAAAGAAACTCTGGGTTATTGAGAAGATGCTGGAGCGTATGTTTCTGGGCAGCCCACCGGGACTGCACGACAAGATCTTGGACTTTTCGAGACCAGTCATAGGATGCACGTTTTTCGTGCCGTCAGCTAAGCTATTGGAGAGTCTCAGTGGTAATTGAACACTTGAAAGGAAAGATCAAGCAGAAAGTCCAGTAAGGGTATTCTGCTTTTCTTCTGCTGGAATGCCACAGCAAGAGGCATCTGGGATTGTCAGTGGGTCCTCAGATCCAGGGAATCTTTGCTTAGAGGTTTCAACCACCATATTGCCTGGCTGCGCTGATTCTATTATACTACTACCTACGGGGGATATTACCAAATAAGAGATGAATAATTGGATTTCAGTGAATGGAATGTCAAAGAGCATGGCCTTCGAGCGTGCAGGCTAAGTAAACGTCTGGCCTTCGGTGTAGAGAATGGAAGTCTATCTCGTTCTTTCTTGGCCTTCTAATTATGTGGATTTCATGAAGCTCAAGGAGATAATGGAATCAATACAATGCGTGGAAGCGTGTATATTGGAAACAAGGTCTGACTGTCGAGAATCATAGCTAATCAAAAGTGGTCTAACGTGTGGCTTATTCGTGCCTCAGCCATATCTGATTGGCAGATCTTTACACCTATACACATGAGCCGGTACGACACGTATAATGGAGACTTTAGTGGCCTGGTCAGCAATCAAGGTATCCGAATCGGCTGTTTTGATCACTTTTGCACGCGGTAAGGCCTTCATGGGACTACTGGGCGTCTTCAAAATGGAAGCAACAGGACAGCTCGCAGATGACAGCCGAGATGGCTTGGTCAGCGGCATGAGTCCTGACTTGCTGGAGATGGACGAGGCGCTTGTGAATGTTGAACGGTATAGGAATCCAAGTGTTGTGAATACAAGCAACTTTTCCACCAATCTCTGACTACCCTACATGTGTGCGTCCGGGTGTTTAAGCTGGCACTTGCATTGAAGATCTTAATGACTTTGACAACGATGCAGCCGCCTCCTCCTGTCCTCCTCTCCCTCACCGTGGTGACAGTGTCCTCTCTGACTAGACGCAATTTGAATTTACAAATTTGTTCAGGACCGGAGACGGTGTTTTGTTCGCATGCAATCCATGTACCAAGAATTGGTGTGAAAGACTGATTACCCCACCTGTATTGAAGATACGAGTCCACCATTGATGACGTGGAGGCGTACATTAGATAATTTGGCCGAGTCCTATCCCGCCAAAAGATGTTTTCATCGTAGTCAAGACTACATGCGCATCTATGTCATTGTTTTTGCGTTCCAAGTTGCCCTGAATCACTATTCAATATCAGGTGAAGCTCAATCTGTCTAATTGGGCTTGGTCTATTATAGCATGCACCAGCGCTCGTTGGTATTTGTCGCAGAGTGGCACTTCCAAGTCTTGAGGACAATGGTTCCGTCAACTCGTGGTCTCAAACTTCAGGCGTCTTCTCCCGGCTTACGAAATTTACAAGGAAGGGATTTATACGTCCGACTCCAAGAGGATAATGTATATACAGTACACACAATTGAGATCAAGACGGTAAAGAGTAATTAATCGTGAGTGTGGCTTGAAACATCCGCCTATAGTTCATCAATTTATGTACTGCAAAAGCAGGAGAAGACATTGCGCTCAGACTCGCCTTTATGCGCAGTTCCATTGCTCCCTAAATCTTTTAATCATGCATTTAACATATTTCTCATCTGTGACTTTGGGCAATGCGCCCAGTGTCGGACTTGCTTTTAATGTCTCACCCGTCAGGTACTCAAGTGTCTCGGTCTTTGCTGAGCTTTCTGCAGATCCGTACTTCCCTTCGAACCAGTTTAGCAGCTTGATTGGGGGGTTCTTGACAGGATCCTTCTCCGACTGCCTCAGTCGATCCATCCATTGACTAGTAGGGAGAAGTTCAAATTGGAGACCGGCTTTTGCCAATGCCGGTATCATTTCCCTCGTCCAGTGAAATCGATGCGGATTCAGAACATGATAGACTAAATCCGGATCGCGAGTAATATTTTCGTCTCCTTTACTTGTTATATTGACCTCACTTGGGATCTTGGCTAAGTCCAGGACCACTGCGGCAGCATAGTCGATTGGGAGCCAGGTCATTTCCTATTGTTTCGGTCAGGAAATTCTGGCACCATTGTCACTTAATTGGGACTCAGCCCAGTACTCACCTCATCCAGAGCGGGAAGAGCCCCGAGAGTCACAGCCGTCTGTATCATCATAGGAATCCCTTCAGAAGTATTCCACCGCCCTTCTCGGGTATCACCCGCTAGCTGACCAACACGAAGAACCTGTGCTGGAGCGTGGGCGTTCTTATTCGCGTTGCGCGTTATGTGTTCCGCAACATATTTAGATCTGGCGTATCCAGTCTTTTGCGCATGCGATGGGGAGCTCACTGGGCCTTCCAGCACCGTTCCAGGACGCGGAGTCCCCGACGCCGCCGAGACTGATGAGCAAAAGAAGAAGCAGGCTGGTTCCGGAGTCGATACTGATAGACACAATTGGATCAGATTGTGGGTGGCCTTGATGTGGTGGCGCTCAAAGCTCTGCATCGGGATGTTGAAGTTGACCGCCCATGCGCTGTGGATACAGCAAGTGAGACTATTCAACAGTTGGGAAAGCCTTTGAGGATTCAATCCTAGATCCAGGCGACTCAGATCACACGCGATAGGGACAACCTTTTCCATTTGTCCTTGGCTTGGTTGCAGGCCACGGGCCTTCAGCGAGTGTCTGATTCGCTCATCGGCAGCTGCGTCGTCCGCTGCCCGGACCATGCTCCATACAGCGGCAACACTAGGTCTTGCGACCAGTTGTGCCAAGATATGAGCGCCGAGACCTCCCGTCGCGCCTGTTAAAAGCTGATGCAAGATGAGATACACCTTCTGGGTCTGGAGGGAATGTAAACTTACCACAGTGTCTTTCTGGGGCACTGAACGGCTGCTCCCAACATGGGGCTTGAATGATGAGTAGCGGGATATCAATTCCTCCATCCTGTCCAATTCATCATCTACAACACTCTCCACACCCTTCCTCAGCGCAGTCAAGTATCGACCGAGCTTCTCGACATTTCCCGTTTCGTACATCACGTTCTGGCTGAGTTCGGCCTGTCGTCCACCTAGATCCAGCTCCCTCTTCACGAAGCTCCACATCTGCATGCATTGTAAACTGTCGATTCCAGATGCGAAAAAGTCTTGCTGAGGTGATCCCATCTCGGTTCCAAGTTCCTCCTTTATTCCTCGCAGGAGAAAGTCTTCCAGCTCGCTTCCTGAGAGACAAAGGTTGCCTCCTCCCTCCTTGTTTTGGAACTCATCGTATGCAGTGTTGATCTCGGACTCGAATCGATTATACATGGGTATCCTGATGAAGGTTCCTTTATCCGTCTTAGGGTAGCTTGTGTCAGCGGACAAGATAATCACCAATTCTTTGGGAATCCGGGAAAAGGTCTCAGCCTTAGCATTTGCCGCCTCCACAGCCGGCCAGACAAGATCGAAATACTCGCCGTCAGCCATATCAGACGCGCTGTCAGCTTTGATGACCAACACGCCAGGCAAACTTCTGCCCTCGCCGAAAACGCACGCTTCTTTCACATGTTCATCTTGGCGGATGCGGCCTTCAATGGGAATAGGCAGGACTTTCTCCCCATTGATCAATGTGCATCGGTCGTCAAGTCTGCAGACGTACTTCCAAAGGTCCTTTCGGGTTGGGTGGGGTACGAAGAGGTCCCTTGTCCGGAATGAATTCGGAGGGTCGTCTGAATTTGTAGCACATTTTGCCTTGAGTCCGTTCAGCCCAACACACTCGAACAGACCTGGGCTGATTTCATCCATGAGGACGTGCGACTTTGCCGCAGGAAGCATTCGCACGTAGTTCCATGCGAAGTCGCCAGGTGGCCGGTCTGAATTCATTACCCGACCGATCTCGGTTCTTCGATGGTGTCAGTTGAGGAGAAATTCGATGTCTTTGACATCTTGCAATGACGTTGAGTAGACTCACGAGCCGTAATTAGCAACGAGATTGACCCCTTGCGCCACGAGACGGTCTCCCAGGTCGTCGGGGCAGGCGCTCCCCCCAAACAGAACCATTCTAACTCTTTTGAGACTTCTTACACCCAATTCTGACTCCGCGATGAGTTTGACCATATACGGCACAACGTGGAAAAGCTCGGGTTTGACTGTATCAACCATGTCCATCAAACTCTGCTTTGTGAGCGGAAAGGCATAGTTGCCAAGGAATATGGGCTTCCCAGAGTAGATTGATCTGAATGTCTCATAGAAACCATGACTATGAAACAAAGGAGACGCGATGAGGGCCCGCATATTCAGGTTCGCAGCAAATGTTGCGATGCAATTCTCGTGAGTCAAGAAGATAGGCTTTGGCAATCCAGTCGATCCTGATGAGTGAATAATCACAGCTGTCTTCTTGGTCTCCTTGTCGGGATCGTAGCTCCGGTGGAAAACCGGTGCATCTACACCGTGGTAGTCGGAATGGGCCAAAAGTGGCTTCCATTCCAGCAATGCTATTTCTTTCCGGACTTCTGCCAGGACCGGATGGAAGTTTTCAGTCGTGAGTACAGTGTAACAGCCCGAAAGCTGCAGCAATCGAGCCAGAGCCGGGCTGGCAAGCCTCGTGGACACCAGAAATACTGTGTAGCCAAGCCGGGACAACGCGATAATCGTGACAACAACGTGCAAGCCAGACTGGGCCAGAATTCCGATGACGGGAGGTTTTCCTGCAGTGGGATCCTGACCGGAGAAACCACACAGTCAGTGATCCAGAGTTATTGCTGCGCAGCCATTTACGAAAGTGATGGTCCACGTTCAAGTAGTAATGCTGCAATAAGGAGAGAGTTTTGACATACAGTAGCGTTTAACCCTAGCTGTTGGAGGACGACCACGGCGGCATCTGCGTATCTGTCGATGGCGCGCGCGCTGTGCTCTTCAAAATCGACTATGCCTAGTCTCGGATATCCGATCAGAGGCGCCTCATTCAACTCAACGGCGCGTCGTCTGATCAGCTCATCAATTGTTGGAATCGGCCTCTTACTCTCGTCTGCGGCTCTATCCGAGAGAAGGGCACGGGCCTCGGAGGCAAGAGTATGGGTCGTTGTTGTAGACATGCTGTGCAGTGTACTAAATCACGTGGAGATGGCAAAGACGTGTCAAAGATTGAACTGTATCTTCCCACTATTTTGTGGTTACTTATAGTAATTTTAAGGCCGGGAGGCGAGCGATCTAGCGTGATGCACATGCATCATCGAAAGGCGTTTGAGTGATATGTCGGATAATGAAGCAGTGGAGGCAAGGAGCATATCCGAGTGCGGCTATAGAAGGGCAGTGGCTATAGAAGGACGGTTGTAGACAATTACTCCGCTTTCAATAGACACGCCTGTGCAGTGGTCTCGGGCGTTTGATTATAATCCGGGGTAAAAGCGGAGTGGTCACAGCCCAATAATAGAGCCAAGAAGCCGGGTACCGAAACAGGCTAGGGCCCGTGGACAAACACAGAAACCCCGGGACACAAAAACTTTGGACGCGTCTCGCGTCAAGGTCATCCTCTAATGTTGACACTACACGTAACAATTTTGAAGTAACCTCGCTTAAGACTCAGGACGCAAATCTCCATCCTCTGGGTTCACCAGAGAGCCTTTCTTGCTCTCCCAACTCCTTGTTCTTCTTCCGGCAGTACCATTTCGTGATGAGGACGAAAATTACTGTCAAGCCGCATCCTGCAATAATAGCACCGCCTCCAGTCTGATAGTATGGCTCCTGGTTTCTGAGAAAGAAATATGGCGTGAACCAATGGGAGACAGAGGAGACACAGTTAGCAATCGCAATCAGAGCGGCTCTCTTGGTGCGTGGCCGCGGTACAACCGTTGTCTCCCAAGATATCTGAAGCTGTTGCAGTTAGTCACCTCGAATCTCTTACTTCATGCGTCGATCCTAGGGTCTTACATTGAGGCCGACAAATGGACCGGTGACCAACAGTATCATGCAGAAGTAGCGGGCCCCGACATTGAGGGATGTGATCATTACGACACACCCGGCAAGCGTAAGAAGAATGGGCACAATGATATGGTAGCCATGCTCGAGCATGCGGCCAGAAGACCAAGACACTGCTAGAGTTATCAGGAAGGCGATAATGGGAGGGGGCGCCTGGATGAGATACGTTCTGGTGTCGTCGAAGCCAAGAGTAGCAAGAATCTAGTATCGTAAGCACCCATGAACTTGATAGCGGAAGCTAGCAGATCCTGTACTGACCGAGGGAAAGAAGTCCTTGTAAGACTGCGCAATGACGAGGAAGAA
Organism: Diaporthe sp. HANT25; assembly: GCA_013435955.1. Classification (NCBI taxonomy): domain Eukaryota; kingdom Fungi; phylum Ascomycota; class Sordariomycetes; order Diaporthales; family Diaporthaceae; genus Diaporthe; species Diaporthe sp. HANT25. The sequence goes on along the minus strand of JACBFG010000020.1, from coordinate 1,686,758 downwards.
GTGTGTAGCTGAAAACAAGTACGTGAACGGATCTTTCAGCGCCATCCACACTCCTCCCCAGTAGTCTCCTTCGTCATCCTCCGCTCGACCATCAGCCGACGCAGTCTGTCTGTACTGAGCCATTTGCGACTCCTCGGCTGATAGAAAGTATGTACCGGTTGACTCGGGGTAGTTTGGAATGACCCAGAAACTAGCCAGAGCAATTATGATGCTGACGACACCTGTTTGTGTGTTTGTGTCAGTATTAGAGAACATCACCATTCATTACGTGGCAACTTGCCCTCCAAAAGCATGAACCACTGCCATGCCGACATTCCAGCTAAATTATCCATGTTTTGTAAGATCCCAGCGGCCAGGAGACCTGAGATAGCCTGCGAAATGGTGTTTCCTGCATGCCAGATTGCCATTCGAAGTGGAGACTCATGTTTTGTGTACCATGACGATGTCATCAGAGAAACTGCTGGCACGAATGGGCCTTCGGTCAGGCCCACAAAAAAGCGGCAAAGAAGAAACCCCCAGCCGGTGGTAATCGCAGGCATGCAGATGGTCGTCGCCGACCACCCAAGCATACAGCAAGGAAGCAAAATCCGTGGTCTGCCCTTCGCGATGATGACGTTTGCGGGTACCTGCGAGATAATGTATCCGACGTAGAACAGCGAAATGCCAGCGGACCACATGGTGTCTGACATTTGCAAGTCACTTTGCATACCAGCGAGTCGTGCATTTGATACGTTGATCCGGTCCAAGTAGCTAAACGCAGTGAGCCAGAGCTGCCCTCCTCCCTGACAAGAATTGCTTCTTTAAATAATACGGACCTGTTACTCACTTCATCATTAACATCGCACATATCATTGGCAAAAATCTAAAGTCAAGACGTCTGCGAATAGATCTATCGAGCGCTTTGAGCTGCTCAGGCGTCTTATCCCTGATTAATTCGTACCGTTCCAGTATATGGTCGCGGACCGGTGCGTTCTCTTCCCATTCAGTTCCCACTTTGGCCTCAATTGAGTCGCGTTTAGAATCACCATGAGTTGCCATGTTCTCGGATGGATAGATTCGGCGTTATGAGCGAGATGTATGAAATGATTGGACGGTTTTCGTTATTTTGAAATTACCTCACTCAAAGACCGTTGGACTTTTTTGCTCTTCTTATTACATTTCAGTCTTCTAACCACACGACTGTGGGACCAGCTCGAACAACCAGTAGCGATTCAGCGGTCTCTCTCGGTTCAGCAAGTACCGGAATAATGCCGACGGTCAATGATTTCGCTCGGTCTTGGCCCGCATTGGCAGCCGATCCCTCAAGCGTACAAATGCCTCAAGATGGGAATTAGGCCAAGATTGGATCATCAGTGTAGTTCAACAAGGTGTAAGGAAGGAGAATCTCCATGCAAGACAGCAGGGAATGAATATTATAGCGGCAGATATAAGGTTTTCAATAAGCAATGATACATCATAACATCTCACACACATCAAGATTCCAAAATGCAGAATTGGGATCGTAAGGTAGGGCGATCATGAAAACTCAAGGTCGTGTGTCATCAGCTGTAGCATCCTCACATTGCCGTGGGAGTGAGTTCTCGCCTAGATAGGGCAAGAAGAGTGATCAACTCGAGGATCTTCGAAAGGTTCAAAGCATTATAAACAACTTAGAAACGTCAGGTGATTGTTTATGGCATGACTTGGATTTTCAGCGAGCTGTTGACAGGCCACGCCCACCCATGGCAACTACGCCCAAAATTCTCTCCGCAAAGGACAGATTCCAGCCAAATCATCAGGGTCATCTCGCTACTCCATCGGGGCGCTTCTTGATGAAAATTCGGATGGCCCCATTGTTGCTCCCATGGATGGATCTCTCGCGATCACTCAAGACAAGGAATGAAGACGTCACTATTAGTTCTGTACGCTGTGAATCCCTCTGATCAAGGATGATTGAGTGCCAAACTCTCACTGGAACCTTCTCCTGTCGTGCGCCAAAAAATATCGATATGTCAATGCTCTGAATTTGCTATTGTTTCCCATTTGTTGCGGCAGTCAATATAGAATTTAGTCCTGCCATCTCAGCAGCCTTCTTCGTGGCGGCAGCGATAAGTAAAGGGCCATCCGCAGCAGTCACAACCCAGCGGGCGCCCAAGCGGCAAAACCTCTCAATTAAATTTATGCGCGCGTGAAGGCCTCCGACTCCAACGTACTTTCCGTGCTTGTTGTATGCCGCAATTGTTCGCACATAGGCTTCTATTAGTTTAGGATTTTCGTACTCGCCTGCAATGCCTATCTCAGCCGTCAGATCGTTGGTCCCAATGAGCAGAGAGTCTACGCCCTCCACGGCTGAAATCTCGTCCACCAACTCCAATGCTTCGAGGGTCTCAATCATCAGGACGAACATGGTAGCGTCATTCGTGACGGGGTTGGAGACCTTGGTAGGAATGGTGCGGAATTGGTAATGAGGAAGCCCATTGGTTGATGATCGTGATCCGATAGGCTGGGACTTGGCCGCAGCGACAATATCACGAGCGTCCAGCACACTGTGAGTGTGTGGCACGATAACACCAAGTGCTCCACCGTCCAGGATTCTCGAGACGAAAAAGGAGTCCTCACTGGGCACGCGGACAATGGGCGAAATGTCAGTACAAAGAGCGCTTATGCACAGTTGGGAAGTCGTCTCGAGGTCGAAAAAGGAATGCTCCATATCGACGAGAATCCCATCAAAGCCCGCTGTCTTAGCTATCATAGGGAGCTCAACCGACTTGACTAGCTTGACACTGAGAGTGGACGCAACCTGGTTCCGAAGAAGTTTGTCTTTGAGCGAGTGAGCAATCGCTACGGCCATGATGAACAGAACTGTTGAGTACTGTTGAAGTGTTTTGTGACTTGAATGTACCCAAAATCTGAAGTTGTAAGTAGAAAAGGCGTTGTTATGTGAGTATTCCATTACCGGCGTTGTTCTACACTTCGGCCTCACGCCGAGGTTTCTACCTAGGTACGGTTTTCTTGGCAAGCCGCCCCTCCAACTCACACCGCTTTCCTGTCGGCCCTCTGATATTATGTTTCGGCTTCGGCCCGGGAAAAGTATTTCTAGCAAAATCATCTCATCGGAATAAATGTTGGTTGAAGCAGACGGGGTGCCGGAGGCTGGTCCGATGGGCGCGGAACACCTCCGGAGTCAGAGCTGCTTACCAAATCCAGGAGGTCCTAAGTCTTTTGTTTGCGGCCTTTCTTGTTCTGTCAAAGGTTTCAGTAAAAGATATCTTGAGGAGGGAAATACTTGCCATTGCAATAGGTCTGCTT
>JACBFG010000020.1:1667273-1683451 GCA_013435955.1 Diaporthe sp. HANT25 | reverse complement strand
GGGGGGGGGGGGGGGGGGGGGGGATGCTGCCCCGTTTCCTACTAGTTAACAACCGTATTGCTTATTAAAATCTGCTTCCACACCTACTAGTATGAGCTTTACACTGTTTAAAGCGCCCAAGTTTGGGCCAGCTTCACTTTTGCTAGCTGACTCCCACAGCGCCAAATTTTAGAAAAGACTGGTCAAACTGATCACGCATAGATTCGCCAAATCCTCGACTTTCCTCTTCAGCCGATGTCGAGTCTAACTAAACATCCGGCAGGGTTGCTCCTGCGAGCAAGACAACCCCATCTTCATGGTGCATCATGGTGAGGGATGGGATTTACACCAACCAGCGCTCCGTCAACATCGGCGAGGACCCCATCAGCTATCTACAAAGCGGTTCTGGGATCGTTGGTCATTTCGGCGCAGCAGGCTCCCAGACCATGACGGATTTAGTCGACGACCATGTCGTGCGGGATCCCAAGAATAAAGCGCTTCTTTCTAAAGTTGGTAAGTACGTTGAGTAACCAACCCGACACTCGAGAATTCCCTTGGAGACCCAGACTGCATGTAGCTTGCATTCGTATGGTAGCTTGAGAGGATGACATGGAAATAAAGCAGGGTTGTGGTGGACATCCAGCCATGCCTATGCCTCCCCTTCCTTTTGATTCGGGACAATAGCTGGGCCCAACAAGTCATGCTATTTGACGAATGTTTCAATCTTTTAGTCGAAACTCTCCGACAACTGCGTCGACGATCACCGACTAATTTCCAGCAAAGGTACGAGCAATACGTCAATGCCCACTTTACATGGGTTTGAAAAAGCGGCCTTGAGTACTCCAATCAGCCGGCGTACAATTTGCATCTCAGGGCAGTAGATGTTTTAGACCAGTCTACAGAACCTCCTCGAGTTAAGAGGCGTCATATGTCAACTCTATCCTGCTCTCAGACGTACCGGAGGTAGACTCATTTGGTTTCAATGACAAGATTGACTCCATCGCTGTCATATGCGCAGAGACTCGGCGAGCTAATTCTATCGATTCATCTTGGCCTACCCGGCCGAGTCTCCATGAACCTTTTCCATGAGTGCCCTTAGGCCCCTTACTCGAGTGCTTTTGCCAACACCACACGGCTCGGGGCTCAAGCATAGATTGGTACTCCTTCCGAAATAGTCCGCCTGAGGGTGAGATAGCGTGGCTAACTATACGATTGCGAGACAAAAGGCAAGGTCAAGATACCTGCTGAATTTGTCTTCTCCGGCGTTCAAGGACTAGTTCCACAGAGCCTTAACGCATGAAAATCGAAGTTGCCATATCTTTATTCAAGAGGGCGTTGTTGAAAATGGTGCGGTCGGAAACGAACTACATATGGTCGATGGGATCGGCGCCTGATGGCCAATTATGCTCTGCGCGCGCATGCGAGAATCGTGCTTTGAAATAAACGACTACGTGCTAAACCATGCCTGTCTTTTTCAATTCGCTTGAACCTCGGACGTGGTACCATTGAGTCTTAGACAGCCTTGGAAATAGTCCTGGAGGCCGTCAAAGTCGTCCAAATCACCTACCCAGGCAACATATTGGTCAGGTCGCACAACGACAATACAACCGCGCTCCTTGTCGACACCATAATTCTTATATGCATCACCGAATCCTTCGTGGTAACTGTCATCATCAACAAAGACTTTGTCATAGCTCCAGCCCGTGGACTGGTTAAAAGGGTGGAGAATTTCAGGAAAGTCCCTCAGCAGTTCCGTTTCGGTGCGCTTCGACGAGTGTATCGTGAGCACCTCGACAACACTGTCAATCGGCGCCTCGGGTGATTTTCCTTGCCGAATGAAGCTTTCCTTGGAGTTCAGTCGTGCACAGAATCTGTCGACTCGCAACCTTTGGCCAGTTTCGAGAATATTGCCAGCGAATAGGACAACTCGAAAGCGACCATCCGCCTTGAGCCGCTCTTGGAAATGCCATGGTCGAGCATCAGCCTGATTCAACACCTTGAAACTGTTGAAGCGCATTCCTACTGTAAGACCCGTCGCCAGGGACTGGTTCGATGTGCTGCTCGCAACTAGCTCGCTGGCGCCGTACGTTACGGAGAGTCCGCTGGCGAACATGTTTCCCTTCAGGAAGGCATCCTTGAATTCCTCCATGGATACTCCTTCGGCGTCCATCACGTCCTTTGCAGGCCTCCCTGAGAACAGGCGGCTGAAGCGATGGTCAAAATCAATCAAGTCTTGAGCTACCTGCCGCCGTTCGCTCGCGTAGGTGGAGAGAATTCTGGGGCTGGCGGTGCCCTTCAGAACGAGCGCAATCTTCCAGCCGAGGTTGAAAGTGTCTTGCATGGACACGTTCATGCCTTGGCCTGCCTTGGGCGAGTGCGTATGGACCGCATCTCCGGCGAGGAAGACGCGGTTCCGCGATGAGAAATCGGTGCCGACCCGCTGACCAATCTGGTATGCGGTCCACCAGTCACAGTATTCATAGTCAAGCTTGTAAGGATGCAGGATCTTCTGTGCGGCTCCGAATATGAGTTCGGGCGTGATCTTCGAGCGGTCCGCCCTCCCAGAGGCATCTGGTGCTACCTCCTTGAGCTGGATATAGAGTCGCACCAGCTTGTTCTCCCGAGGTATCACCATGAGACTGCCATTCTCGGCGGAGTGGATGGCGCAACGCATGCGAATATCAGCTGTAACACTGTCAGTGATTTCGATTCACATGAACAATTTTAAGTCACTCACGGAAGTCAGTTATGGGTATAATGTCCATGACGCCCCAAATGAAGTCCGTCGCCTCGCCCTGGAGCTCAAACCCGAGTTGTCTTCGAGTCCAGCTTCGGGCACCGTCACACCCAAGCACATACTTAGCATGCACCTTCTCCCTTTCCCCGGCCCGAGATCCGTGTGCGATGAGCTCGTCTTCATCATCTTCCTGGTTGAGGCTGCTCCGAAACAGCCCGTCTGCGACTTTGCTCCCACTGACCTGCTGCTTTGGCGTAGATTCCTCCTCGGAGAGGTGCTGGAGCTCGACTGTCACGGGGTAGGCATCCTCACGGTCGACATTTGACTCGTCTATGCTCAGAGAGGCGGGCAGAATACCGCGCTCAACTTTGACGCTATCGTTTGAGTATTTCTTGATGTTGTCAAGGAAGAATCGTTCAATGCGACCCTGGTGTAGGACGATCTGTTGGAACCGAGACAGCCCCACAATAGTGTCTGGAATCCGATCGGACCGCCGGATAACCCCATCTTGCCCAGGATTCTGCCCGCCCAGATATCAGCAACGCTGCTCTAGGTCTTCATCTCGGTAAACGGATACCGGTCCGCCCAGCGGCACTTACCCACATGCAGATCTGTTCTGAAGTCAGCGAGGCACACATGCCACACAAGGAGCGGCTCGGTGTCTCCTTACCTCAATCATATGGTTCGCTTCCTTCCATGCCCGGTCGCCGAATCCGAGACTGTCAAAGATCTCCAGACTGCGACACTGGAGGCCGTCTGCTTGACCAGAGTAGATCTTCGCGTTCCTCTTGTCAACAATCCGTGTCTTGACGCCGCAGTGAGCCATCCAAGCAGCAGCCATCAGACTTCGGGTGTCACTTGTGTCAGCGAGCACCTTGATCAGTCCGCGAGTGTGTCAGCTTACCCTGCTGGCCCAGCTCCAATGATAAGCCTACAGCCAAGTCAGTCATTAGGTGATTGGTGTCATCGGCAGGGCTTTGGTCAGAACTGACACGTCGATATTCGACTCGGAGTTGATAACTCTTGTCTCGCTCTGAGCAGGGCCATGAGAGTCTGTGCCGTTGGTCACGGCCCTGTCGGTCTCACTCGAGCCAGATTGGCCGGGAGCATCACTATCAGCATGATTCTCTTGCTCTCGCGCTTTCTTGAAGGGTGATAATCTCAGCAGACGATGCATGTCGACAATTTGGCTCGTTCTCTGCCCGAGGGTGCTGTCACTGGCAAGAAGGCTGGACGGTCGGGTAGACAGACTGAATCTCCCAAGTAGAATTCCAGGTTCATCGATTGGTAAATCGGCAAATTGCGGTGTCTGGAGTAATCAAGGGAGGGTCAGACACGATACGAAGCAGACCATCCCGTTGGAGCTCCCAACCGTTGCAACGTTTATATGGTTTTCGGGGGCTCGGGTGTACCATAGTCTGACAAGGGCCATATCCGATACACATGCAAATCCTCTCACATCCTCAGCTAGCCAGCTCACCGGGATCCGCAACAGGTGCGAGGTTGCGTCTCCATCCCTGGCCCGAACCCATCATGATGGTGGCCATCGCTTAGGTGTCATTGGGTGGGGTCTAGACGATGTTACATCGAGATGCTGTGAGTTTGACAGCGCCGTCGACCTGCAGCCGGCCGTCTCTCATCGTCTGCGAGTTCATGCAGCTTTCCGGTCTTCATTCGGCCAGAGCGAGCATGCTGATCCTCAGCCACGCGCCTGGCGACGGCAAACATCTGGAACGGAAATTTGATCCCATGTCACACCCTCAGTGTTCACCCCAAATCCTAGGGCAAGTGGTGCTCGCCAAGAGGCTTATTGGTGCTCGTTACATCGGGCGCTCCTCCCGCTGGCCCCGCGTCTTCGGCTGATCGCACTTGGCTGCCGACTACAAAGATGAGTCAGCTGAAAATCTGTCGAAGAGCGGAAAACGCGTCAGAAGGCGGGGAGCGTGGCAAGATTACTTCGAATTCCAGTTTTCTGGACATTGCGTGCTAGTTAATACTTTCTGACTTGCGAGCGTTTCCGTTCTACTCAAGAAGGTATCGCGCAGGTCGAGCTCACCTCTCCGGAAATCTCAAACGCGTCATGTTTATTTCCGGAAATTGACGCACAGCCGGTCCAGGGATGATTAGGCAGATGCACTGTTGTTGGTCGCAGATACGGGTCTCTCCGCTCAACCAACCCAGCATGTCACCCCGGCCCCTCGAGGGTTTAAACATCAGCGTAGACAGAGGTGACGCTCAGGGCATCCCTTTAAAGCGCGCCTTCAGAATTGAATCAAAAACTCACGAAATATTCCCTATACATGCTCAGACCTTTGGCCCTCGGTGATGAGCTTTTTGATGTTTACGGTGTATGAAGTCAGATGACGAGTTTCCTATTGGTCGTACAGGTTCGAAGTGCCATCCATGTGCGGCGCACAAATATGTTGCTTGGATATGAATCAAGGCGGCCAGTAACGGTCATCCCGTCAACTCGATCTAATCTATGCCATGATTGGGTCTAGGACCTGGAAGGTGTACATGTTGTGACACAAGCTCTGGCATGACATGTCCAGTGGGCCACTGGCAAGTCGACATAGAAGCATTCTCAAACGTTTTGGTCGACATCAGAAGTCGTTATCGACCTGTCAGATACCTAGTTAAGGTGAAAAGAGCGATATACGAAAGGACATAGTATCGAAGAACACCAAACCCAAGCCCATGTTCAGGGGGATGTACCAAAACTGGAAGCTGCAGTCTGAGCGCCGGCCGCGTGCAGCCGAATGGCCTCAGCATGTCATTTCAGGGAGACAATGGAACTACTAGTCGAGCTTTCCAATCTTGGTCCAATTGACATCAAATCGAGCTTGATGGGTGCCTCGACGCAAGTACCTAGGTAGTGACACGATGCTTGACAGACCTGGTGAGAAGTGTTGAAAGTCGTATTGAAGGAATCGTTTCCCGCCAACATGCTCTGCGTTCCATGTTTCCGCCAACACATTCTCATACCACATGATTATGCTTCGAACCTGTAGCAGACGTGGGAGAAATGGAGGTTTAAAAAAACTCGTTGCCTTAAAAGAGCGGGCAATCCACATCAAGAAGAGCCATCCAAGTCAGTTATCAGCACGTCTCCGTATCATTCTTCCCTGGAATCTCGCCACAGAATGTCTTCTGACGAGGCACAGAACTTCATTGATGAAGTGTGGGGTCTCCAAGGTGTTGCTTACCTGGTTCTCTTGCTTCGTTACTACTCTCGGATTGTGACGCTTGGATGGGGCAAGCTCGCACTGGACGATTTCTTGATTGCTGTGGCTACGGTATGTCGTACCTGTATGGGGATCTTGGGCTTTCACTGCTCTGGAAACGCATAGCTGACAACGCTCAACACCCAGCTGGTGTACACGGCAGAGTCAGCTGCGGCGTACTACGTCGTCGCGTACTGGAAGGGCTTTGCCAACAACGGAATGTCCGACCAGGACCGACTCGAGCTTGATCCTGGTTCTGAGGAATGGGTACTTCGTGTCAACGGGTCCAAGACCCATGTGGTCGGCTTGCTGCTCTATACTACCCTTCTTTGGCTCTTGAAAGGGTGTTGGGTGGTTTACTACCTCCGTTTAACGTACGGTGAACTCTTCAACATCAAGGAAGACCGACGCTTCAGCTGACAGATTCAGTGACGGGTTGCCCAGCCAGAGATTCCTGACCAAGTGGGCAATCGTGCTTATGCCCTTGACTTTTGTGTCATGTTTGCTGGTCGCCTTTCTGAAATGCATTCCCTTCGATCATCAGTGGCAGATCCATCCAGCCCCAGGAAGTAAGTGCCATAACATGACTGAGTTATGCTCTAGATCATTGGCTGACATTCTACAGACCAGTGCATGCCGGCCATATCATATGTTCAGACAGTCTTCGTCATGGTCATGAACACTTTGACCGACTTCTATTTGATGGCGATTCCGATACCGATGGTGTGGAAATCGCATCTACCGAAAGCAAAGAAGATCACCCTGCTCATTATGTTCAGTGGTGGCCTGCTCGAAATGGCATTCGGCATACTCCGCTGTGTTTCAATTTTGACTGTTTGTCTCTTCCCAGAGTTCTCAATTCTCTGGGTTTCCTTAAACTGATGTCCGTATACTTCAGGTCGGCGACAGTGATCCCTCCCAATCGGGTTACTGGTCTGTACGCGAGTCCTTTGTCTCATTCGTCTTGACCAACATGCCTATGCTGTACCCTCTGCTCAAGAGCTTTCTTGAGAAGATTGGTGCGACACTGGCGCTCACCAACAATAATGGTGGAAGCGGCGGAGCCGCAGTCAGTGGTCAGGGGTACAGACTCGGCAGCTACCCCAACCAGCACAGGAAGACGAGGACCAAGGACCCGAATCCAGTGCCTGAGGAGACTAGATACGGGTCTAATGAGCATATTGTGCCACTAGATGACGAGATTCGTGACGCAGGCTCCAATGGTGAAGGTGCTGCTATCGAAGAGCAGTCTCATAGTCGCTTCCATGTGGCCGGCGGTTTCGAGCCTGCAAGGGTGACGGTCTGCTCTGGTCCCAGCCCATCAGATGCTAGGCGCCCGACTCCCATCGACCAAACAATTGCCGGTGGGATCATTGTCACGAGAGAGTACAATGTCTCGGAGGACCGTCGCATATACGATGCGAATCAGAATGATCGCGCGTTCCTGGATGTCTGAGGAGGACTTGCACGTGTTCCATACATTCTGCTTTGAAGAAATGTTGGGTCTGCTAGGAATGAGGCGATGAGCATGTCAGTTTGGGCAGGTGTTTGTGGTCTTTTTCCTCATAATTAATGTAATTAAGCCCTGTTCTGGATATTTTTGCTCAATCTTCACTGTCATTCTTTCGTGGCGGTCGTTGGAAATATCAGTTGATCACTGTTCATTGTTAACATAATCAGTTGAGATTTGAAGGCCCATTGCAATGGTGTTTTCCCGAGTTGTTCAATGTGCAGAATTGAGCTCTAACTGCTGATGTACAAAGATCGGTCCACAATGCTTGGCCATAGCTGAGGCAACGAGCTCTGCCATGATCCTCGCCAGGCGATAATACCATCTGGTCTCACCAGAACCGCTTCGTATCCTTCCAATAGCCTCTCCCATTCGTGCGTAAGTTCTTTCCAGCTATTTACCGCATCTAAACTTGTGATCTTTTGGATATCAACCATTTCGGTCTCGAGCAGAGTCCAACCGGGCTGATCGCCGACCAGCAACAAAAGCTTGTTCAACGGAATGAGATCTCGGATGGCTAGTTTCTGGCCGCTTCTATAAACCCAAACATGGGGAATATTATGGCCTGGCACTGTAGAAGGCATCATAATCGCGGATAAAGGGCTCCCGTCTTCCAAAAAATATCGTGCGTGGTCTGTTTCGGTTGCGTCACCTAATCCTGGGTAAAACCAGCCAAGCTCCAGACCAGGAGCCTTGAACTCAAGATCAAGCACTTTAGACGCTCGCTCTACTGCAGTTTGCTTGGCGAAATGCTCTGGATGTGATTGATCGAGATATGCTGTTATCGCTGTGCGGTTCTCGTCAGAAGATTGTGCCGGACTCATACCGAGGGCTGCGTCCATAACCAGGGCGTGGCTGCGCAGGTTGTGCAGGCTAGACTGTCCTACTCTCTGACCTAGGGGTCGTCTCTCGGTGTCGTAGCTTGTGAGTAGGTTTTCGTACCTCTTCTCGTCTTCCAGTGCCATCTGTACCTTCCAGACAAGATTCTGGACATCTTGGATTCCAGTGTTCATTCCGAGCGCGCCCCACGGCGGGATTCTGTGTGCGGCGTCCCCGGCCAGAAACACCCGCCCCTCCCTGTACTTTTCTGCCGATACGGCCTGTACGTTCCAATGGCTCAAGCTAATGATTTCCACGGGAAGATCGCCGAGCTTCAAAGTATCCTTCAGACGCTTGAGCATGTCATCGGGCCCGAAGCTCACAGGATCATTGGCGGTGCGAGCACACGCGAACACCCATTCCTCGCTCACCTTCGCTTCCTGGCTGTCAAACGGCCATGGCCCAATCTGGTACAGGTATCCAGTGCGGATGCTGCCTCCAGCATCAGGATGCGAGAACCAGGTTATGAAGTTCCTCGGGTCCGGGTGCTGCTCACGGATTCGCGCGCGGAAGTGCACCGACGCCATCTCGAGAATATCGCGTTCTCCTACCCATTTGATCCCTAACTTGTCTGTGACGCTTCTTCCGCCATCGGCCGCGATTACGAAGCGCGCAAGAATATCCCTCGTGACACCCGTGTCCCTCTTCAGTACCCTCAGCGCCACACAACTACCCCGCTCCTCGAGATCCGTAACCTCGGACCCGAATACCAGGCTATCTGGATTCAGATCTCTGGCCCTCTTGACGAGCAGTGGCTCCAGCCGTATTTGCGGCAGAATTTCATATCTTCCAGGACTGTACCTTTCGTAAGCCTCAGCATCAGGCCCACCGCCCCAAGCGTTCCGGCTCCAGAGTTCGCGACCATCTACGGCATCGTCACCGTCTCTCCCCAGACTGGTATACCAAGCCGTGCGTGTCTTCACGTCATCAGGGCACGCGACTGCTCGTATTTCATCATATATGCCCATGAGGCGAAAGATCTCTGTAGTTCGCTGGTTGATACCGCAAGCCTTGGGATGTATGGAGGTCCCCGTGTGTCGCTCGAGCAGGATGTGGGGGATGTTGCGAAGTGAAAGCAGGATACTTGCACTGAGACCAACGGGGCCTCCGCCAATGATGGCGACAGGGTGCACAATGTGAGTGGTAGACAGAGGCATATTTCAATCAGATGATGATTCCAACGTGGTCCAACCAAGTCCGAATTTTAGATTGTTGGGGTCAAGACCATTGCGCGGATCCAAATTTTCTTAGCTATCAAACAGTACGAATTTGAGTTTCGGCATCTATGCACGTCCTGCCGAATGGACGTAAGCTATTGCTGCAGCGAGCTCACATTTTGCCCCGAACCGCCAGATCCCCACAGAATAAATGAGTACAAGGCGCCTGATGGGTCAAGTTATGCTTCTGTCTCACTACTTGACTTATGTCAGAAAGACACGAAGAATGGGACTGCGAATCTGACGCAATCTGGTTCCGCCTTGATTCATTATTTCGCCGCCTCTGAAAGTATTGGCGACCCATAGCACGAGCATGGAGGCGGCGACTCGGCTTTCACGCGATATGCACGTAAGTTAGAACTTTAACATTGTCCGATCAAACAGTGGCGTAAACGGAATAATTGGTGGGCCAAGATGGTGAAGGCGTGACTGATATGGTGGGCACATACCTAGGTATGTAAGTAAAGCCGTGACCTGGACTGTGGCATACCACCGTGACAAGGACGTCAACCGAGTTCGATGAATCGCTGCTTCCAACATAGCTCTGATTGACACAGGCAGTCCTCCAGCGAATGCTGAGGACCATAGAAGTATTCCATATTCGCGTATCCCCGCGAAAATAATAGTTTCTTGCGGTGAATAGCTCATCGAAAAAGAGTAAGAATAATATTTGCCTAGAAAATATGGAGCCAATGTATTCGCGTAATGCATTATTCGTATGTAGACATGGTAGAAGAACAGACATCTTGCTGAGAGAGAGATACTTGGCCGATCATTTCGGTAGGCGAAAACTAGATATGCGTGAGACTCACTTGAGCAGAATATGAATGTTCCCGAATTTGTGGTTATCTCTAGGCCCAAACCCCCGTCCCCGAGTATCCTAATATCCCAAATAATAACAGACATCGATTATAACACTCCGTGCACGGGGACTCTCCACATATCAAATTTCGTCGTTTTCCTATTGTAACATCATGTAGAACAGCATACAGTCTCGCGAATGAGCTACGGTTACCGATTATGATGCTCGGGGAGACGTTGATATATGATTCATGGTTGAGAATATGTACAGAGTGAAAAGATAACTATGGTCAGTTTACATTCATGCACAACTCATGTCCCAGCTTGGCAGCGTTGGTGACATAAATGATAGGTCCTCTCGCAATCTGCTCTTTATGACGGACCTCTGTACACTACTCCTTAGGAAGTTGCAGCCTTTAGCACCCAACCTGGATGGCTGTGAAATATATTAGTATTTGGGCTTTTGTAGTTCTGGGAGAGGACATGAAGTATACCATTGGCAAACAGCGCATAGCTGTCAGCATTATTGAGGCTCTGGGCCGAGGTCAAGCCCTGGATGGCGTTGTAGCCGTAGCCGTTGTCGGCGGTGCCCTTGATCTGCGACAGATGGGTGCTCTCGTGGAGGGTGGTGGTGGCCTGGTCCTGATCGTGGCACTGGGTGCTGAGGGCGGTCAGGGCGCTGAAGTACAGCGGGCACGAGGCCATAAGGCTGCGGGAGGGCACGGTGTAGGCGAGGACGTTGCTGGAGCAGTAGCCGAGGGTGTCGGTGCAATACTGCGTGCTCACTCCCGAGGTGGTGCTGCCGCACTCGGTCGCGACCTTGTTGAAGACGCCGGCAACAGTGCTGCGGGTCGCCGACGTGGACGACTTGAAGTACTCGGTGAGCTTAGCCGCGTCACCGCTGGTGGCGGCAGTGGCGGCCTTGCTGGCAAGGGCTGCGCAGTTGCTCAGGGCGGTGCGCTGGGCAGTACCACGGGTACCAGTACAGTCGGACTGGACCACGGTGCGCTTCGAGATGTTGTCGTGGAAGTCACGGCGGACCTTGGCGGCAGCGACACCATCGACATGGGACTTGAGGACGTTGCTGTCAAAGGGCACGGAGCCATCAATGCTTGTGCTGTCCGCAGAGGCGGTCAGGAACGTTCCTCGAACGAGGAAGTCGAAGTCACCGCCGGTGCTGAGATCGTGTACCTCAGCGGGGTCGAACTCGGCCTCAACACTCTCACCGGCGGCGAGGGTCTGGAAGGCGTCCTCAGACACGTTGCTGGTCTGGATCTGGAGACGGACACCATCAAACGCAACCTGGTCGGCTGTGTGTCTCAGGTTAGCTTGTCTGAGCGACCAAAGCAGGTAGAAAGCAGGGAGAACTCGTTTGTTGCAGCCCGGGGCCCTGCGGGCAAAAACAATCTTGGAGGCATTCTGCTAGGAACTGATGTAGCATGATGCTGGACAGAACCACAGACCACGTCCTCGCAGGAGTCAAGACTCCATGTTGCAAATGGCAGGAGTTTGAACTTTGGTTGATTGAGAAGACTATGAGTACGTACCACCAGAGAAAATCTCAGCCTTCTCCACGGCAGTCTGGTCCAGAACGGAACCAGTCTTCATCAGCTTGATAGGCTCAGAACCGGTGTTGGTGATAACAGCCTTTACGGCAGAGTTACCAGCACTCTGAATCTCGACCTTCAGGGGGCTTTCGCGCTTGGTAACGTCCATCCTGACCGCAAGAGCGGACGCCACGAGAGAGAGACCGGTGAAGAACTTCATGGTGACTGGTTGCTACTGGCAAGAACAAAGCTGAACAAGATGAAGACAAGTCTGGGCCGTTTGCCGGGGTGATGAAGCCGGTGAAGGATTGTGAAGTGAAGTGAAAGATGAAGACAGAAAGAAAGACATACGTTGAAGCAGGAGGAGTAGTTCATTCTTTATATCCATCATCACAAGAGCAGCTGTCAGGCGTATATAGTCTATATAAGTGGGAAAGCTTCTGGCACAAGGGAGCTAGACCCCAAGAGGAAGATGGAATAGAAGCATTGCCCAGAACATGGCAAGGAATACGCCTCAAGCCGGCTGGGAGTCACAAATCCGGAAGTTGGGGCGATTGTGCAGGGCCAGGCGGCGGCTAGCAGTGCCGGAGACGATCGTAGCCAGGTCCCGGCGTGGTGATTCGAAGGAGCACTGGACCGCAGAAGGGGCTCGGGGAAGGGGGAGGCGGTACGGCCGTGAGGTATCAGTGATATTATTGCGGAGGCGTGGATGTGGTGTTTGGTTCTTGGGAACTATAGAGGGTGCAACTTGATAGGAGCAAGATGGCCCCATATTCTGCTCGCTTCAGGGGTGGGCCCAGTAGACAAGTGCATTCGGAAAGTGGGCCAGGTGGAAGGGAGCCAAGGCCCTCGCGATCTCTTTGACGCCTTGGAAGGGGTGAAGCTTTCTTGGAGAGTAGTAGCCAGTCCCCAGTGCCGGATTGGCGTGCATGTGTGCATGATTAGTCGTCTGGCCTTGCAGCGGGCTGGGCGACAATGGCAGTCTGCGACGACGAGATAAACCCGCTGCGGTTGGAATCTAAACGACTTCAATTGCTGCCGCTGCATGTTGACTCTTGCGTCTGGGACACCAGTGAGATGCCCATGTGCAATGCGATATACTGGGCCAGGACAAGTGCTTTTACTCCAGCCGCTGATAGGGCGGAAACGTTTCCTGCGGACGGCCGCGAGAGGGTCAATGCTTGCTGATGATGGGGGTAGGAAAAACCAAAGGACTTGCAGGATGTTTCACCAATAACCTCTTCTGGAATCTGCTTCTAGTGTGATCCTGGCCGAATTGCTTTCCACATGTAGAAGGCTTCGAGGACAAACTCTGCCCATGGCTATCCAGGCAGCCAGGGGCGCAAATGGGTGGTGGTGTTGGCCTGTGTTGGTGAAGCCCCCGGACCGCGATGACGATGCACTGTCTGGAATATAGTGCCATGGAGTGGCGAGGCCATGGCAAGCCGCCACCTGAGGGCGGCACCTATTGCTGTGGTTCATGGATATACATACCAGCCGCGGGCAATGATCACAGTGGGTATTCTTGCCGACCTGGATCTTCCGAGTCGGCGACCGAGACGTGACCTGCATTCGCGTTCTCCACTCCAGATTGGGGTGTCTTCGAGCCAGCCAGCAGCGAGGGGGGTTGGGACATGTGGGCTCTGGCTCCCGCAAAGCTTGACAGGACGTGCCACGGGCTGGACCATTCTTCCAGAGTTCGCCCAAGATTCCGTTGACACCTTCCAAAAGTTGCAATGATCTGTCTGGGATGAACTATGCGTTAATCTCGCAGAGTTATCAGATGGCCGGGTCGACGCTGTCGTGACAACGACCTAGACTGCGAGTTGTGCACGTAGGAGTGCGCACAAGTAACCATGCCGTACCATGCCGTACCATACCGTACCGTACACGGAACTGTACGTAGAGCCGCAAGTTGTTCGGGTATAAGCTTAATTGCACATCCAATTGTGCGGGACCGCTAGCAGACTAGGTCCAGATAAGGTTCTCAGGGCCGGAGCTAGGAGCCCACTGTCCCTTGCAAGCAAAACGTTACCCCCCCCTGGTCACTTTGGTCAGCAGTCCGCCCAGCCACCAAAACGCCACCAAAACGCGGATTCCTCACCAACGACCTCGCCGCCGCCGTGGCCAGCAGAAATGAAGCCACTGACTTGTGTGCGCAGCCCTCACGATCATAAATTTGTAGTGTTTTGCCTGCCGGGAGTGGGTGGTTGCTTCCCATAGGCAACCGCCTCGTTACCCATATATAAGGTACTGCTTCTACTTACTCTCATAATAATTATATAACTTAATTCCTAGCATATATGCCTTTATAGTATTAATATTTAACTTAATTACTAGTAAGGACTAATATTGCTATTAAAGGAGTAATACCTTATATAGCTTTTGCCTTAAGGCAAGGGCATAGGTTTAGATATAATATATGCTATTCTTTTTTGCTATTCTTTTTACTATTTTAGCCTAATAGGGTAATTACTAGTAAGGGACTTGCTTATAAGGGCCATTAGTATTATATAGGTATTAAATTAGTAGTAATAGGTAATAAAAAATAGNATACTATAAATTAAAGTAATTCCTAAGTAATTATAATTACTTATTTTAAGTAGCTACTAATTAGTTAATAAGTACTAGAATCCCTTAAATTCTTATTATTAGTAGGTATTATTAGGGCAGGCATAGCTTGTACTAACTTACTCCCTTATAGCTATTGCTAATATTACTAGTATACTACTATTCTTAGCTATATTTTATATATATAGTTAAAATGCTTAGGGAAAGTAGAATTAACTTAAGCTTATCTTATAAGGATATATATACCTTACTAGCCCTAATATAAGGTAATATTAACTTGCTTAGATATAGAGTTAGCTTAGTCTAATAAATAGCCCTTATAAAATAAAAGCCTAACTATTATAATTATATACTTATTCCTAATACTAAGTTATATATTTTACTAATAAGTAACTTTCTTAATACTTAATAGTATTATTATATATATAGAAGCCTATAGTAAAGGTATAGATAGCTACTACTATAAGGTATAAGCTAGCTACTACTATAAAGTATAAGCTAGTAGCTTACTTAAGGACCTATAAAGATAAATAAATAGCTAATAAGTATGCTACTTAGTATAGGGCTAAAAATACTAAAAAGGTTATTAATAAAGCTATTTCTAAAAAAGATAATACTTTAAAGAGCTCTAAGGTTAATAAAGATAGTAAGGCTACTTATAAAATACTAGGTATATTTAAGATACTATAGTTAGCTAATAATTTTAAGAGTAGTAATATTAAGAAGCTAAAAAGTTATCTTATAGTAAGGAAGTTACTTAAGAGGGTATACTTAATATTATTTATTAAAGTTACTAGTATACTAGCTACTTATACTCTACTTATAACTTATTATACCTTTAACTTTAATAATAAGTATAAGAATATTAATATTAGTATTTTACTAATTAATCTTTTTAAAGAAATAAAGAAGAGGATTAAGGGTAAGCTTATAAATATAAGGGATATTATTATTAAGTTAATATATATTCTTTTTAAAGTAGGTTAAAAGTAAACTTAAGAAAACTTCTTAATTTAGTTAGGAGTTATAAGAAGGAATACTTACTACTTATAAGATAGTTTTCTTATTAATAAGATTATAAATATACTTTTATTAAAGTAGGGCCCTTATTATTTTTTCTTTATATATACTTAAAAGATTACCTTTTTAATAGTATAAATAATACTATATAATACTATTATACTAAAGTAAGTAGGTATTAAAATCTTTATATTATTAGTATTAAGAGTAAGGTTAGTTTTTAGCTTAGTAAATAGTTAGTTAGTAGTTAAATACCTATAAAGCATTACCTTATTAAGGAATTTACTAGTACTCTAAAATAGCTATATTAGGTTAGTAACTAACTATATATTAGTAGTAATAAATAATAAGAGTAACTTTATATAAGAAACTTATAAATAGCTAATAAGTATATAGTAATACTATAAGGGTACTTATTATAAGGTTAATTATTACTATTATAATAAAAGTAACTTTCTTTAATAGTAATACTATATTATAAAGAATAATATATATATTAGCCTTACTAATACTAATTTAGTAATATAGGTATAAGCTATTATTAATAGTAAGGCTATAATTTAAAGACCCTTAAAGAAGCTTCTTTTTAAGTAAAAAGAAGCTCTTAAGAGTAACTAAACTAATAAGGAACCTAGTAATAATAGTATTAGCCTTATATATAAGTAAAAGAAGCCTAAAAAGAATAATAAGTAG
>JACBFG010000020.1:1632489-1667265 GCA_013435955.1 Diaporthe sp. HANT25 | reverse complement strand
AAAAAAGTAGTATTAATATAGTAATTAACTTATTAATTAATCTTTATATATTTAGCTTTATATATAAGTAACTTATAATAAGAGTATTACTAGTAGTACTATTACTAGTATACTTATTATAAGGCTTTAATAAGCTACTAGTATTACTAGTACTATTAGCTATATACCTAAATAGCCTTATATAGTAGTAAATGCTTATTATAATATTATTATTACTACTATAGCTACTTAGTAACTAAAAGGCTTTTTATAAGGACTTTATATTTAAAGCTCTATAGTAATATTACTTAATATTAATTAAAAAAAAGTAGCTTATAAAATTATAAAAGGTAATAAGCTATAATTATATTAATTTATAAGCTCTTTATTTAAAGAAGGATCTTTAGTTTAATAAGAAGGGCCTTAGTACTATTAAGAAGGTTAAAAAGCTTATAAAGCTATATTTAAAAGAAAAAAAGGACTTTTCTATACTTTTTATAAGTAATAATAGTAATAATAGCCTTCTAGTACCCCTAGTACTAGTAAAAAGCAAGCCCTATAACCCTTAGTTAGATATTAAGAGTATATATAGTTATAATGCCCTTAAGAAATCCCTAACTAACTAAGTAGCTTCTTTTAATACTAAGCCTTATATATAGGCTAAAATATATTAATAAGAAGTATAAGAAGCCTACTAGTACTAAATAGTAGTTTAAGGATATTTAAAAGTATATTTAATAAGTTTTTTAAGTAATTTTAATAATAAAAAGGATATTAGTAATAGTAATAATAATAATAAGGGAAGAAGAGTATAGTTAGTAAAGAAAATAGTATTTTATATATAAAGGAAAGTTATTAGGTTTTAAGAGGGTTATAAGGGGTATAATAAGTATAATTAGGTATATTTCTAGTATTAAATTATTTATATATACTCCTAATAGCCTTTTTTTACTATCTTACTTATTACCTTCTTCTTATAATAAATAATACTATTATAATACCTTTTATTTTTTAGCTATAATAGCTTTTTTTATCCTTATCTTAGCTTTATATCTCTTTTATTTACCTTTATTATAACTACTAGCCTTAAACCTTTTTACTAATACTTATATATAATAAAAATATCCCTT
The DNA here is from genome assembly GCA_013435955.1 of Diaporthe sp. HANT25. Classification (NCBI taxonomy): domain Eukaryota; kingdom Fungi; phylum Ascomycota; class Sordariomycetes; order Diaporthales; family Diaporthaceae; genus Diaporthe; species Diaporthe sp. HANT25. Next base: position 1,666,156 of record JACBFG010000020.1, on the reverse strand, counting down.
AATAGCTTTAGTATACTACTTAATCTTCTTAGTATATAAAAAGAAGAAGTTTATAAATTTCTTATTACTATTAAAGTTATCTACCTTATACTAGTACTACTACTAAATATATTTCTTTAGATCCTTAAAATATACCTTAATTAGGTTAAAATTAGAAGAATATAGTAGTAAATATATTAGCTAAATACTCTTAGCCTTAATAGCATTATAAATTACTTTATTATAATGCTATAAAGTATTATTTATTATAAGAATTAATTACTTACTTAAGTATAAGTTTATTTATAGGAAAACCTTTTTAAAAAGCTATATTAAGAAGAACTTCTTTATTATATGTCCCTTATATAATATAATATTAAAAAGACTACTAATTATAATTATAAGAAGTAAATAAAAGTAAGTATTTTACTTAAGAAGACTCTTTACTTATAGTATATACCTAGATAATACTTAGCTTATTCTTTTTATATTATTATGCTTATTTAATCTTAACTTATTATAGAAAATAAATATCTTAATAGTATAGTATAGCTTTAAGATTTTATAAAGGTAGAAATTCTAGAGGTCCTTATTATATTACTAGGTAAGTATATATACTTACTTATTAGTTTAGTTATATGCCTTAAGGGCCCTTAAGATTATTAATATTAAGTAGTTAATTTAGCATGCTTTTACTAGGAAGTACTATATTTTATTAAGGTATATATTTAGCTTAATAATAAGGAGGTCTTTAAGCTTCTATATAGTAGTTACTAGGCATTAGTAGTGCTTAGTAGTTAACCTAGGGCAGAATATATTATATACCTTAAGAGCCTATTACTCTAGCTTTATAGAATTTAATGGCATTAGTAAGGGTATACTAAGGGCTATAGTATTTATTAGGGCAACCCTCTTTTAGTACTGCTAAATAGTTAGCCTATAGTACTTGAATTTAGCCTGTAGCTACTTGTTTGGTAGCAATAGGTCTAAGTATAAATAGAACTCTAGTATCTATAGCTGCCTGGGCATTAGGCGTATTGTGATAGCTTTGGAATGGTACGTGGTTAATGACAAGGAGGTTGTCCACGTTGTTTTGGTAAGGAATCCGCGTTTTGGTGGCGTTTTGGTGGCTGGGCGGACTACTGACCAAAGTAACCAGGGGGGGGTAACGTTTTGCTTGCAAGGGACAGCACCTTAATTGCTTCTTGCATTTCCTCCCCACCCGCACGTACTGTGTCAGTGTGTGCATTCATCAGGCACTCTTCACGCTTGTTACAGTGACACAACGTCGCCGCCACCAGCCCCTGTCTGCCAGCCTGTGTCTGCCAGTCAGTCTCGGGACCGGCACTGCATAATGTCCCAAGCTCTCGGCGCCAAGCGGCACCTGGGAGCTGCCTTCCTACACGGGCCTGGGCGCGTAGCATCGAGCCAAGGGGAGAAACGCCGGGACCTACCACGAGGCGCTCTCCTGAGTTCTGGCGCGGCTTGGCGGTGCCACTTAAGCCTTATATTCACATGAGCCTGCCTCAAACATAGTGTCGAGTGGCCAATTACCACCACGTCCGGCACTCGGTCTCGTCTCCCCACTGAAAGCACATGCCTACTAAATGTCCGCAACAAACTCTGGATTTTATGCAGACAACAAGGTTGCTGTACAGTTGCGCCGGATGCGGGGTCAGTATATTGCATGGGACGAACATTATGTACACACACCCCAGCATTATTCTCGTCGTGGGGTTAGTGCACAGCTTTCTAACGAGGGTGAATGAACTCTACCGACGAGGACATCAGATGGCATCCCTCGGACGATCTACGGCGCCTTCTACTTCAGACCAACGGTTCACGCCAAAGCGCTCTTTGGAAGGGAGCGATGTCTGACAGACTACATACGACCTTGTGGTAGATGCGGATTCAGTGGTGGCGGTAGAACATCATCACCCGAGTGCCCCGTGGGAAAACACTAAGCCAGGCCTGTCGACGGGCCCGGATATCAGATCTTATTCGCACATAACCCATTGCGGCTAGTCCTTGCTGTCTGCCGTACCAAGACTTCGAAGTCGGCCAGGTGCTGAAAGGCGAGACCGACGACGCAATTTGAGCCAAGACTATGCCAGGGAGCGGGGGTGAAATGGCTCTTGGGCGCGTCTGTCCCGAGGTAAGAGGTTCTCGAAGGGTCGGGCGCATTGTCTGCCCCCCTACACATGTCTCCACATACAGATAGTTTGATGATGGGGTGCTTCAGATAAGGCATTCTTACCTAAAGGATAACACCACGCCTGGCATCTTCACGTCTTCATTCCTCGTCACTCCCACTGTAGGTTGAGCCTTTTGACTTTTGGACGCAAACAACTCCTTTGTTTCTCAGCGTATTGCAACATACCAAGTCCCGTGTATTCCATACCGGACATCGCCCGCTCATAGGACACATCATTAAATCGTTTCATCCTGTGTGGCTGTAGGTCTAATAAGTGACAAGTGCCAACCTGGGCTCGCGCCGTGACGTCACTCCTCAGCAACATCGCCAATGCCTGCGCGAACACAATTTGCCCTCCACACCGTCTTCGCTGGCCTCTTCATATTTGGTATCCTGACCTTCATCTACCACAACCCCGACCAAGTCCCAACGTCCTCCAAGATGGCCAGCCAAGACAACGAAATCCTCTCCCAACTGCAGGTCTCGCTCAGCCAGGCGTCAAAGTCTCCACCGGCGATTTCCATAAAGGTGACCAACAACTCGCCATCACCCGTCACTATACTCTCGTGGGAGTCACCCTTGGACCAGCTGGCCCTGTCGCTCGGCCTGCTGAGCATCACGCCTTCCGGCGCGTCGGAGCCGCTGGAGATAGATCGCGTCATGGTCTCGCGCAAGATGCCGCCCAGCGACGACTCGCTCGTCAACCTGGCCCCTGGGGAGAGCCGGGAGAATCAGGTGGTGCTCAAGGAGCTGCTGGTGCCGGCCGAGAAGCTGAAGGGCAAGAAGTCGACAGTCAAGGTGAAGGGGCGCTGGATGGGGGTTTGGCCAAAGACGCGGGATGAGCTGAGCAACGAGGCGATCGAGAAGGGGGCGCACGGCGGCGGTGCTGTCGCCGGCACATTCGCGTCGGAGAGCATCGAGATCGAGGTCGACTGAGTGGTCCCGTGTCTAAGCAAAAGCATGTGTAGCTCGTTCGTTGCGACAAAAATGTCAGTCGGTTCGTGACACTCCTCTAGGATATGCAGACGTGTGGCTTGCTCTAGCCACCGGTCCTGACCAAGTGCCTCATGTTTGCGCGTTGTTGCTTTCCTGCCGTTTATTACCCGCCTTTTGCCTTGTCGTTATCCACCATTGACGAGATCTTGTCCATCATAGGAGGCTTCCCCAACGTCGCAGGGTCGGGTTCTGGGATGCCACACTGCACTTCTACGCTGCGCCAGTGGCCCCCGACTGCCCTATCCTCGGCCATGAACGCCGCCGTGTTGAGGTAGGTCCGGCAGTTTGTGTCGCCAAACACCTTGGCCGCGCACCCGTCTACCTTGTTGGCCATGAAATTGGCACATCCGGAGTATTGCTCGCCGGGGAAGTTGTAGCACTGCGCCTGGCCTGGGCCGCCCAAGCCAGCCGGCTTGGGGAGGTTGATCACGGCGAGCACGTGCCCCCGACACGTCTTGGGTCCCTCGGAGCCACTGTAGAACACCGCCTTGATCGGTATCGGAGGTTCCGGGGGTTCTTCCGGCTCGGCAGGCTGCTTCGTAGGCTGACCCTGTAGTGATGCTTGACCCTTCTTGTCTTCAGCCACGACGTCTGCTCCAGGGACATCTAGAGTCACGTTCCCATTATTGTCGGCCCCTTGCACTTCCACCGCATCGCCTTCATCTACCAGCAGGTTTTGGTCGCCTTCGATCTCGGTCTCGTCAGGGCCTTCTTCTAGCATGATGCCTTTGTCGGTTTCCAAAATCTTGGGCCTCTTGTCTGGTTGTTCCTCTATCGCCTGCTTCAGGGACGCTCCTGATGGTCGGCCCATCAGCCCCAGTCCCGGCCTGGCTGCGAGAGTCGTCGCGATGTAGAGCGTGGCGACGGCGAGGAAAAGCGCGACGAGGCCCACGAGCAGAGCATTGCGACGCGCCCACTTCCTCAGGCGGGCAGCCCGCGTAGGCGGGTGCAGGACGAGCTTCTCGAGTTCGAGGTAGTCGGGCTCCAGCTCGAACGAGTCTGGGTGTGGCAGCGCTGGGAGCCGTGAGTATTGCGCCGACTCCATTGAGACAGTCAGTCAGTCGTTCTATTGCATCTCCTGAAGACAGATCGGATTGTCTTGTCAACGGATTGATCAAGATGCTTGATTCTGGTGGAATTCGCTTGTCTGCAACGAAGCGAGGGCCCGCCAAGCGCCAAGCTGTTTCAATGCTGCCCTCGAAACGACCGCCGGGACCTAAACGGACCACGCATTGACATCCGGCCCCACTCGGCGCCGCCCCCCGAAGCACCAGGCCCGTGCTCCGATTTGGCCCCGGCGAAACGTTCTGAAGCCATGTTGTGCTCATAATAAACAAAAATGTAGAAGATGTACGGGAAATCTCGTGGTCAAAGTTTGTGATCATTCTGGCTGTGAAAACACTGGGTTAGGCTTAGGTGGGAATTGAAAAGGGAGATCGGTAGGGGTTGAGCTCTTATGCGAGGGGAGTATCATATAGAATCGATATGGAGGTCTTCTTGACACTGCTGCTCTTTTCAGTAGTCACTTGTACCGTAACTTGTCAGTGGGCGGTAGAAATATCAACGAGGTGGACGTCAGTTTCCTTGGTCCTCGAGGACAAAGGGAAAGCTTTGGGCGATGGCTTGCTCGCGAGATGCGTACCCTGTCACACTTTTTCGTGTCATCATCAATGAACCATTTGTGCCCTTTTTGTCCAGTGTTGAAGTAATATAAGGCCCTGGTACCTTTGTCGTCTGACCCGGGTCCCTTTTGCATTTCAACATCCAGGTGGTGAAAACCACAACTCTCGACCAAGGATGCCGTCGTTTGTAGCAAGCTGGGTGGGCTTTGGTGATAATGATTTACTGACGCCCGGCATTAGCAGTGATGACAGGATAAGATTCTCAAACCCAATAATTTCATTGTGTTATTGGTTGGTAGCTTGCCTGTCGTGGTCCCGTGAAAGACCTAGTGGGCTTGAAAATCTTGTAGTTGTCAAATTGTCAGACATACAAAGTCAAGACTGCTATTGCTATAGCATAGAATGACATTACTGTCCGAAACTCACTAGAATGTGAAGTAGTGAGCCATTTGGAACCTTACCATCAGTCTTCGAAAAGTTGTAGACATGAATGTAGGGTAATACAGATACAACATTATAAAACAGAGCGTCAATATGCCTGCTTTGCATTGCAGGAGCCGGCGCAGTTTTCGGAGTCGGTGTATACGCTAAGTACTTGGGTATCGACTTGAAATCTATGGAATGGACATGGCTACTATTAGGATGTGGTGCCGCATTTCCCCCATTCTATTATGCCATGTCAAGGTTCAGAGACCTTGTCGTGAAGATATGAATCATCGAAAGGCTTCGTATACCATTATAGATGCATTCGGGGCGCTTCGATCTACAGCTAAGTACATCTACGACTTTGCATTGGGCACCTGGGCACCTAGCTTTCGCTAGCAGAGCTATGGTGGTCAAACCTGATCTCCTTTGAAAGGAAGGATCTCAACGTTCCGTTGCCCAGTCCAATTCTCGCCGCACAAGAGTGTTCTGCCGGGGCAAAACAAGTACACAAGTCTGAACTGCAATCGAACTTGGTACTCCGGCTCGCACGGGTATTTGTATGCGAGTGTCCAAATGCCATCATTTTCAAACCGTGCCAATGAAACCTGTAGTTAGCGAGCGGATACCACAAAGGTCGCAGCTTTGTGTAACACTTTAGCTGAAATGCTTTCACATCCGACATATTCATATTTTGATTAGATTATCGGATCGTAACGAGTGAAGTGCGCCACCTATGCATCAGTCAACGTCCTGGTACTTGCGAGACATGCCGAAGCAGGAAAATCATTCTCGCGTAGTTAATTCTTGCCAATATCGCATGGATCGTGACCAGCTTCACTCGAAAATGTGAAGATGAATGATGATTCTTCCAATCTGCCTCGACCGCTGAGCGGGCCCGTTCACTTACCGTAAATATACATCCGCTACACATGCGCTTGAGCAGGGATCGTTCGTTGCGTCAGAAGCTCGGCTCTAGCTCAGGCGATAATTGCACGGGTATCCAAATACTGCTGACAGATTTGCGGAAGAAACGAGTGACATGTGCCAGGTAGAAAGGAGAGCCCTTTCAGACACTCGGGTCAACGTTTTCAGGGTTCAGGCGTACACATCGAGGCGAAAAGTAACAATGTATTCCATATCCATTGTACCAAGACAGTAGCTGCTTCGCTCGATATATACAAGCAGCTGCAGTCACTCCAAATCAAACATCCTTCACGAGACTCTGATTCTTTCCTTTTCTCAAGCGATAGCGGTGGCAGCTTCGGAGGCGGCCTTTGGATCGGCCCAAACGACTTCCTCCGCGTGCACCACTTCTGCTTCCTTCTTCTCCGCTTCACGACCAGCCCGACCCACTGACACATACTGGCGGAATTTTCGGGCGGGAAGGCGCGCTTCAAACTATAATTAATCACGGATCAGTAATCGTATCTTACTATTCCCTGAGAGCAAGTTGTGAGACTTACCATCTCATCAATTTCCTCAAGAGAGCGATCTTTGACTTCTGGAAGGAAGAAGAATACCCATGCACTTTCCGGTGTCAATATATTAGCAAAAGACCTCATTCTGGTCAGGTACGGGAATACTCACGCTGCAAGCCAGCAAGAAGGCGTCCATATGTAGCCGTACTTTGGTCCCCAGTTTAGAGACTCCGGGTTGATGAAGTATGGCGCAGTGAATGTCGCCAGCCAGGCGGCAAAGAAACCGACGGCTGTCGCGAGGCCAAAAGTGTAAGACCGGAGCCGCTGTGAGGGCAACTCTCCACCCGAAATCCACGCGTATGTGGCCACCATTCCCTATGATTCGTCAGCACGGCCCAGTCCAACAAGGCAACGGTACTTACATTATAACCAAAAATGTATATGATGGCCAGTGCAACTATGCCCTTGCCTGTCGACTGAGTCCCAGGCCGGATGGTATAGATGATGGCCGTCAGGAGCTGAGACAGCCCGCAGATAAACAAGCCAACGGTGAGGAAGACACGTCGACGACCGATGTGGGTGACGACGGCACTGTTGAGTACGATCGCGAAAACACCGACAGCCGTCAGAATACAGGAGTTCTCGAAGCTGTTGCCGATGTTGGCCATCTCGAAGAAATAGGTGCCATAAGCTGGGGAGTGTCAGACAGGCCTATCAGTATCATCCGGGGGTAGGGAGGACAGGCGGTCTGGAACGGGGCGTACATACCTATCATGTACATTGCACCAGAGGCGCCCTGAAGGGTGATAGCACAGACTGCCAAGATGGTTCTCCTGCGGTCCACGGGGTGTGTCCACATGTCCTTGATGGCGGCGTTTTGCTTTGTTCTCATCTCCCCCTCCAGAGCCTCTTGCATGTCTTTAAGTTCCTCCTCCGCCTCCGCCTGGTCGTATGGCCGGTGCCAGAGCAGCGACTTGAGGGCCTTTTCCCTGTGGCCGTGCTGCAGAAGCCACCTCGGAGACTCGGGAATAAGCAGAAGGCCGACGGACATAAGAACGGGGACGATGTATATGAGGCCCAGTGGAATCAGATACGATTCTCTGCTCATGATCTTCGCTGTAAAGTTGTCGACCACGGTGCCGATCAGTGATCCGACTGACGTCCATATTTGGAAGGACGAGATCATGAGACCTCGATACCGTGCCGGAACAGATTCCTGTTCATCGTTGCTGTCAGTGGCAAACTCCATTGAGACTCTGCGTGGTCCTTGAATGAATACCTGGATGTACAGCTGCGAGAATGTCATGAAGAGACCATTCGCCAACCCAAGCAGCAGACGACCGATGTATATAGCGTTGATGTTGGTCGTCACCATCATGATGACATTTGAAATACAACACAAGAGGCTGGCGGCCCAGATACTCGGCTTGCGGCCCATGAACGAGGCAATGGGGCCGGCGGTTGATGAACTCAAGAATGCCCCGAGTGTCATTAGCGACGATATGAGCTGTTGACGCTCCGTTGAGAGATTCCATCCCAGCGGGGTCTCTGGCGCTTCATGTCCAAAGATCTAATGGAAGGTCAGCAAGAGCGGATTGCTTTCTGGCTCACGGGGGTCAAAAGAGTGTCTATGGGATGGTCAGGGGGGCTGTCAACTGTTTACATACCCTGAGAAAGCCTATCATGGCTTGCAGTCCACCAATGAGACCGAAATCCAGCCCTGAGTGTCCGGGTCAGCGCGCCTCATTTAGTTGGGGATAGTCTGTGGTCTTCTGAAAACCTACCGTATTGGAAAGGGCACATGGAGACAAGAGTACAAGCTGCGAGGCACTTCCAATGGTCCTTCATCGAGTATGTCCTTCTAGGAGGACCTGTGGTAGGGCTCTGGGATCCATCGCTGGAGTTTGTTGCTTTCGACTCCACAGTCTGGTCGGTCTTCATGGTGAATATAATGAAGACGCGCAGAGACGCCGAAGATTTGCGTAGGCTGGGGATGGGTTTCTTTTCGAGTGTCGAAAAATCACGACCGGACAAGGCCAGCTGTCAACGCACACGTGTGTCGTTACACTTGCAGAAGATCCTAAGAGAGAGAGAGAGAGAGGAGGCAGGCTTTCATATCTAGGACCTGGGAGCGCTCGAGCCTGCCGCAGGTACACACAGGAATACGACGCGACCACCCTCCCTCCAGACTGCAGGGCAGATCTGCTATCACGCATCCAATATGGGAGGTTCGACAGCATGGTGCATTTTGCCGTCTGACCCCAGCTACTGGGAAACGAATAGCGTAGTCTAGTAAGGCCGGGCTGGGTGAGATGTCACAATGCAGACTATGCTCGATCTGGTTCCGACGAACCACCTGGCCAAATGGGATAACTGCCGGCCTGTAGGGTTTCCTTTGGCACTGCAGTCCCCACTACTCCATGCAAAAGTCCGGGGTAACTCCTCTCCTAGATCAGTCCTTAGACCCATCTGAAATCCGGGGTAGCTTCGCGGGGAAGGCAAGGGCCGCCCCTGGACCTGAACTGTTCGTCACTCAAAGTTCCAACCTGCTGGGGCCGGCGTGTACTGGTGGCCGGTGGGTGCACACAGCCCTGGATTTAAGGCGTTAGAATTCGGTATAGGCTGTTACACGCTGGTCTCGTGTTCTTCTTGAGGTCAACGTATCCTGAGTAGCGCTGTATTTGACAGAGCTGACTGATGTCGTGACGGCCGGCACTTCTGCAGGCCGATCACATCAGATGTAGTGTCCATCCACTAACGGGATCAAGTTTGACAGCCAAGCGACTCGACACGAGTTAGTGTAGCTGTGCGGGGAGAGAGAGTCGACGGCCGACCGGGGCCGCGGGTGAAAGCCCCTGCATGCTTGGACAGAATTCACAACCATCAAAGTCGCACAGGGAGACGCCGTTGCAATTAATCCATTAGATGACCCGCGGGATATCTACCACCCTGTAATGGCCAGCTGACCAGCCAACTGTGTCGACAATCAGGGCAGCCGGAAGTGAGGGGCCGTCTGATAGCAACACTGAAGCTGCGTGTGCATAAGTCACTCTTCTCTCGTGCGGACGCTACTGGCGTGAGCTTTGCCGATCGGCCGGCGGGTACTGTGGGGATAGGTCTCGAGTACGCTCGTTTCAGGACTGCTCTCGTTGATCTGCGAGGTATCTGTAGCCATTTAAATTCCCCCCCGCAACTTCCACTCCTAACAGAAGCAAACACGACATCTTGGCTTGCACACTGCTTAACCGGCAAGGAGCAGCGTCGCTAATAGTCGTTGGATTAAACTACATACCTAGGTACGAGGCGACACACCTACAGCTCACAGTCCGCATCCAGCAGTCATGGCCACCACCAAGCCGAAGACCGGTATCAAGGTCGTGGTCGTCGGGGCAGGCTTCGGCGGCCTCACTGCGGCAATAGAATGCCACCGCCAAGGTCATGATGTCGAGGTCTACGAGTCCTTTCCGGAGCTCAAGGTCCTCGGCGACATTATCTCATTTGGGTCCAACGGCGGCCGTATTTTCTACCGCTGGGGAAATTACCCAGGCGAGATCTCGGACCGCCTTCGTAAGCTCAGCATTGACTTGAGTGAGTATGGCTTCCGTATCCACAAATACGACACTGGGGAGGTCATGTTCCACCAGAAGACACCCCCCTCAAATAAAGAGGCACCTGTATTCAACGGCCACCGGGGGGAGCTGCACCAAGTGGTCTTCGACCATGCGAGGGATGAGCTGGGGATCCCCATCCGCCTTGGCGAAAACGTCGCCGAGTATTTCGAAACTGAAGACAAGGCCGGAATCATACTCAAGGGTGGTGAGCGGATTGTTGCCGACGTGGTAGTTGGAGCAGACGGTGTTCGGTCTAAAGCCAGAGAGCTCGTGCTCGGATACGAGGACAAGCCCAAGAGCAGCGGCTATGCGGTCTGGCGAGCATGGTACGTACATACAGCAGACGTGGATCGTCATCTCCGCACAAATACGCGCATGTGTTTACATTCAAGTCAGGTTCGCCAACACAGACATGATCAAGGATCCTCGCACCAAGGAATTCTGCGAGAATGGGGACACCTTCAATGGATGGATTGGTCCAGACGTGCATTTCCTCTTCTCAACCATAAAGAACGGATCCGACTGCTGCTGGGTACTCACTCACAAAGATGAGCACGACATCGACGAGTCGTGGTCGTTCCCCGGAAAGCTGGAGGAGGTTTACGAGGTCCTCGAAGGGTGGGATCCCATCTGCAAGGCCATCGTGGAGAAGACACCCAGCTTGGTCGACTGGAAGCTCGTCTACCGTGATCCATTGCCTACATGGGTGAGCAAAAGGCGCAGGATTCTGCTACTTGGAGACTCGGCCCACCCTTTCCTCCCAACCAGTGCGCAAGGGGCTACACAGGCAATGGAAGACGGCACTACGCTTGCGATATGTCTCCGCAGAGCTGGAAAGGACAACGTACAAGCAGCTCTTAAGACCCACGAGGAGATCAGGTATGCTCCCTCTCTGCCTCGGAGTCAGAGCCGCATTTTTGCTAATGGGACACACAGATACGACCGTGTCAAGGCCGTGCAGAAGACTGGCGAGACCACTAGAGACATGTGGCACAAGACTGATTGGAACAAGGTCCGGGAAGATCCCAAGAGCATTGCAATGCCTCGAGATGACTGGATTCATTTTCATGACGCAGAAACTCATGCGGAGACGGTTTTTGATGAGATCTTCAAGAGACACTCTGGCCCACCCAAGGACAGTGGTGAGACCAACGCTGCATTTGTTGAGCATGTTGAAACAATCCCGCCGGTCGTTACAACCTAGATTTAGACATGGGGCTATCGATTTACTTACTTCTTAGCCTCACCAACCTGTACAGCGAATAGATAGGACTCGAATTTGTCGGACAAGAGTATCGCCATCATGATCGCGCTCATGTCGGCACAGTCTCTATATTCAGTCACCCAGATTCTCTCTTTGTGGAAATACAAATAGATTCAGTTCGTTGCTCTACATGCTTCCGGATGTGACCCGAGCTCATGTACCCCGCTGTTTGTGCGTGTATCACAGCCGTGACCCAAGATCGATCAGAACAGTCTTGACCTCCAAGAAGTTGTCCAAGCTGTTCGTCCCGCCCTCACGCCCTTGACCACTGGACTTGTAGCCGCCAAAGGGCATGTCAGGGGCGATGGTAGGACTCGTACAATTGATTCCCACGTATCCGCTCTCCAGCGCCTTGGCAACTCTCATGGCCCGGTCTATGTCCTTGGTGAACACCGCCGCGTAGAGGCCAAACTCGGTGTCGTTCGCGATCTTGATGGCCTCCTCCTCGGTCTCAAACGTGCTGATGTTGACCACCGGCCCAAAGATCTCCTCCTTCATGAACTTTGATTTTTCTGGGGTGTCCAGGAACACGGTCGGCTCGATGAAGTATCCACCTAGGCTGTCCAGCTGGCCTTTACCTCCCATTGCAAGTGACCCACCGGCACTCTTGCCCTCCTCGATATACTTCAGTACGTTGTTATACTGGAAACCATCCGCCTGCGGCCCATGGTTGGTATCCTTCTTGGTGGGGTCGCCCGCGGTGACCTGTGCAAACTTCTTTTGGAATGCCTCAACAAACTTGGGGGCAATGCTCTTCTGCACATACACGCGGCTGTTGGCCATGCAGACCTGGCCGCTGTTTGTCTGGATGGAGTGGCTTGTGTCCGCGACTGCCTTGTCGAGATTGGCATCCTCGAAGATCAATGCAGGAGACTTGCCACCTAGCTCTAGGATGACCTTCTTCAGGTTCGACTTCGCGGCCGCCTCCTGGATGAGCCTCCCAGTGCGGGCCGAACCAGTGAATGTGAGGGCACGGACATGCATGTGAGAGGCGAGCACCGCTCCAGATGGGTTCCCATGTCCAGAAATCACATTAAAGACGCCGGGTGGGAAGCCAGCCTCCTTGATGAGCTCGGCTACCCTCGCAGCGGCGAGGGGAGCCTTCTCGCTCGTCTTGACAACCACGGTGTTGCCCGTTATCAATGCCGGTGCCGCCTTGGACGCGAAGAAAAGCAGGGGCACGTTCCAGGGGATGATGGCAGCCACGACGCCATAAGGCTGGCGGAAAGTCATGCTGATATGGCCCGGGGTGTTGAGACTGCTCTCGCCTTTGATCTGTTCCCAGGACGCCGCATAGTGGTCGAACTTGCCGGCTGCTGCGTAGGCGTCGAAGTAGCCCGTCACAGGCTTGCCCATGGACTGGGCTTCGAGGACCGCCAGCTCCTCGTTGTGGCTCCGGATCAGAGACGCGAGCTTGTGCATGTAGCTGCCGCGTTTGGCGGGGGCCGTTTCCGACCACGACGGGAAAGCCGCCTTTGCTGCGGCGACGGCGGCATTGGCGTCATCCTCAGTTGCCTCGGGGACTGTATAATATCAGCAGTTGTGCTAGTGCGTGTTCTTGTATGTGAATTTCCTACCGTCCGCAAGCTTTGCAGTAGTTGCCGGGTTGTTCAGCGTGAAAGTCTTCTTGTCCGAAGCCTCTACCAACTGGTCGCAACCTTCCGTTAGTTACTGGCCTCCGTGATATAACTCATGGGGTTCGAGACTCACCTCGCCATTGATCAGCATTCGAGGGTGGAAAGGCGTTGCCCCGTTGGTCTTATTCCCGTTTGCAGCCATTATCAGTAATTGAATGTATTGTTAAGCTCGTAGCACTTCAGTATACGACGCTCATGAATTTGGAGAAAATCGTCAGTATATTTCAAGCATGAGAAATGGACAGGAAAATCGTTGATATTTTGTTGGTGGTGAGACGCGGGGGGGGGGAGGGACTCTCGAAGAGGGCGAGGCACAATTTTGTCGGGGCTCCTTGCTTGGCGGCCGCCGATGTCATCAATTAATGATACACACATGTGTCCTAGACGTCGCATTCCCCTGATGCATCAACCTTCCACGACTAGAGTATCCACTAAGCTGGTACCCAATGCACCTCCACAGCGGGGTTGATGTGGCAGCTGGAGACCATGCCGCCTGCGCACCTGGCCCGCCTGCCGGCACGGTTCTCCCTGGAAACAGCTACCCCGGCTGCCCGGGTATATCAGGACCAGGCGAACGAACTGGTGGTCGGCAGATTATCCTTGGACGCCCAGGGCGCCCAGGCCTCGGGTCCATCGTCCGACAATGCGGGGCATAATTCTTCCTGAGGAGTTGGATACAGGCCATGAACCGCTACCACATGCCCATGATTGCAGCATTCGAGTGACATTTTGACGGGACGCGGGGCTTACACTGTTTGCCCTCAGAACGCGTTGCCGAAGGCCATTTCACCGAGACATGCAGGATCAAGATTCCCATGAGTCCCCGCGTTCCCCGAAGACTTATTAAGATGTGCGAAACCGTGGTCATCCGAGAAACACGAGGCGAACTCCATATCTGGACAACCCGTCTGACAACAGTCTTACTCATAACAAGCACCGTGTCAAGCTACACACTCCCACCCTTTTGACCTCAACACTCGTCGAATAATCGACACCAAATGCGGTATTGTTGAAACATGTCTCCAAAAGGGACCGTAGCCATAGAGGAAGCTGTTCTCGATCCCGAGGGCGTCTCGTGGATGGCAGAAACAGCTTCCCTTTTTGCGCCAGGCCAAGATGCTTCTCAGCTCAAACACCATTCCCTGACGCAGAAGCTCATGGACATTCACACCCAGCGCCTAAGCGAGATGGATGCCGAAGGGGTTGAATACATGTTGCTATCCTTGACCTCTCCAGGTGCGCAAGGGGAGAAGGACCCTGCGAGAGCTGCCAACATTGCCACAAATGCCAATGATTGGCTGGCCGGTGAGGTCAAAAAGAGCCCGACCAGATTCGGAGCACTCGCTTCCCTCTCGATGCATGACCCAGCCGAGGCGGCAGCGGAACTGAAAAGGGCAGTGAAAGACCTGGGGATGTTTGGTGCCATGGTGAATGACTTTCAGACCTGCGGCGAAGAGGGTGAAGGCAAGAAATATTACGATGCGCCCGAATACCAATTGTTCTGGCAAGAGGTGGAGAGACTAGGCGTCCCGATCTACTTGCACCCTCGGTATCCCATCTCCCTGGAAATCGAGGGATCACATACGAAATGGGGCCCCAGGAAACATCTCCTTGGAGCCGCTGTCTCTTTCCACCTGGACCTGAGCTTCCACATTTATGCACTCTGCTCGAGCGGGATTTTTGACAAGTTCCCGGGTGTACAGGTCGTAGCCGGGCATCTCGGCGAAGGGTACGTCTGAGTCAGAAGATAGTCGAGGCCGTGAAACCACACGTACATGATAGCTGATCTTATGTGACGCAAGGATACCTTTCAACCTCTGGCGGGCAGACCACTGGTACAACAAGCCGGTCAAAAAAGCGACCAGGCCGTCAAGAGAAGACTACAGCTACTACTTCAAGCACAACATCTCTATTACAACCTCGGGGGACTTTTCAACCTCTGGGCTGAAGCTCTGCATCGAGCAAATAGGAATCGAAAGGTGTATGTTCTCAATTGGTCAGTATCCGAGTTGTGGACGTATTCCAGAGAGTATTCCATGTATATCACTATGTCATGTGAACTGACAAGTCCACAGATTACCCTTACGATTCAATTAAGGAAGCCCAGGATTGGTGGAAAGGGGTGGAACTTCCGGCTGGCGGGAAAGAGGCAGTGGCAAGGAGAAACGCCATCAGAATCTTCAACTTGCCTCTTGAAACTTAAAAGCGACAGTACAGGACGCTCAGTATGAACACGTGTAGCTCTAGCTTCTTTAGAGCGTATTTCATTGGGTAACGCTACAACAAATCATTCTCAAGATGAAACTGAGTTGTTGCCTCGAAGATGGAACTACATTGGATAATCCAACCCATTAACACTTGATTATATCCTACGGGCTGCTCAGCCATTGATCGACACACACTTGACTCAAAGTGCCTCAAACATCCCAAACAACCCACCAGCAGCAGAATGTTGCTCTTCTTATCTATTTAGCCCCAGCCCTTACCAAGTCGCCGAACCTGGACTCTGCCTTTACAGCCAGCTCCATGGGGTTGCCAACTTCCACAATCTCCCCAGTGTCCATGACAACAACCCTGTCAAAGTCCATAATCATGTCCAGTCGGTGACTAACTGCGATGATCGTATACTGCTTGAACTCCTCTTTGATGATTTCCTGCATGACACGTTCCGTCTCGTGGTCCACGCTGGAGCTGACCTCGTCTAGCAGTAGGAGACCACCCTCAGAACCACCGCCACCCATGCCCAGGTTCCTCGCTCGGATTCGGCGTCTTAGGATTGCACGCCCCAGCGACATGAGCTGCCGCTGTCCGGCGCTGAGAGTGCTCGCACTCATGCCTGCCTGCAGTCCGCCCCGGTCTTGGACGAACTTCCATAGATTCACCACTGTCAGGACGGCCTGGCATTCCTCGGTCGAGGAAACATCTAAAGGATCCAGGTTGGCCTGGAAGGTCGACCCGTCGGGCAGGAAAACGGCTTCCTGTGGTACTGCAATTATGCGTTGTCGTAGCGCGGACCGATCTACGCACCGAAGTGGCGTGTCGTCGATCACCAAATTTGTTTGCGTCTCTGGTGTTGGATCAAGTAGCTTGAGGAGCAGTGCGATCAGGCTAGACTTGCCGCTGCCGGTGCGACCACAGATGGCGACCTTCTCGCCCGAGCTGATCTTGAGGTGGACATCCCTGAGTGCTAGGTTGGGTTTCTCATCAGTCTGGTCTCCCACACTGTCACGAGTGTAAGCAATCATCCATTAAGTAGTCCTTGCAGCCACGGAAATGAGCGGGCCCTCTTACTCGTACGCGGCAGACACTCCAGTCAGCTCCACCACACCCGTCAGGGGCCACTGTTCAGGGGGGATGATATCCTCCTCGTCTCTATCCTCCGGCTTGACGTCGTCACTGAAGGTCTTGAGTCTGGAAATCGCTCCGATAGATGTTTCCAGCTGAGTATAGAATATGACGATGCCAGAGAGATTCTCCCCAAAACTCATGAGGGAGACCAAGGAAGCACCAGCGAAACCAGAGTTAGAGTGAAGCCGAACAGCGAGAGTCGTTAACACTGCTGCCATTACCATGACCACAAGGTCAAGGACAAGGTTCAGCCAAGATTGAATCATGAGAAGGAGATATGCCGGCCGTTGACTTGTGTTGATGAGATGCACATTCTTCTGCATGTCGTCAGGAATAAAACCTACATTCGTCTCAAGTCAGCAGAGATGCATTATTAATCCAAATGACGAGAGCGCCAGAGTCAATTTTGAAGTTGTGGGTTGAACTGCCAGAGATTCACCCCCCACTCACCGAAAGCCCGTAGAGTAGTTATTCCTTTTAGAGTGTCGAGGAAATGCGTACTGCGTGAACAGAGATTAGTACACCGTGAGAGTGACGCAGTGTGTGACGGCAACTAGCGTGGTCAACTTACTACAAGGGACTCTTTGCCTCGAGATCTAGTAACCTCAACTGTCTAGAGGTCCTCAAATAGAACCTCTGTACAATATATAACAAAGCAGCGAGGAATGGATAGCTTATTGCGAAGAATCCAGAAGAGGTAAGCATGACTGCTGCTTGTCCGACTGCTTGAAAGACCTGCAAGAGCTCTGTTAGCATAGTGCAGAATGGCATCCCGATATGCCTTCAGGTATTCTTCAATCGGGCCGTCGCATAGTATAGTATCGAGAGGAAAGAGTCGCTGTTGGCTCCCAGTGTATGTGTCAATATGGGAGACTTACACAAACTAATGTGTTCAGCAGCGCGTTTGGTAGCTCTGTATCTACAAGATTCAGGTCTTGTGAAAAGAGATTCGTGACGATTCCGGTATCTGTCTTCGTGAAGAAGCCCAATGGTGCTTGAATGAGCGTCCGCAAGGCACTCCAGTGGAGATTGGCCCCTGCTTTCTTCACCGAAACAATGAAAAGCGCGATACCAAGCAGGAACAGTGACAGCATGGCACAGACTTGAAGTAGAGCGTATATCCCAGCATAATAGGCGTACGAGTGGATTGGACGGTCCGAGTAGACATCATCAGACCAATATTTGAGCCCTGAAAACAGCAACGTTAATTGACGACTCTCGAATAGTCTAAACCACTGAATGGGGATTGAATCAGTAGGTGTGGTTTGATTTTGACTCACAGATCGTCGGGAAGTTCGTGAAGAAGCCCCACAAAGCAGCGAAGAATAAACTAGAAGCTGCCAGCAAGATGCCCATGCTCTTGAAGTAATGCTTGTACACCGTCTTATCACCAGCTCGTCGTGCTTCATCCGCATCGGGTGGTCGCGTTGATGCCTGGGTCACCGTCATATGAAGCACTGGTGACTTGGAATCGTGAAAGCTTTCCTTCCGGCCCGGCTCCTGGGATGAAGTTTCGCTGTCCGAGGAGTTCTTTAAACCCAGGCGCTGCACGTATCCTTGGCTTCTCATCAGATCCTCGAAGCTACCTTGTTCGATAACGGTGCCGTTTTCTAGTGCTATGATATGGTCCGATGCGGGCAGATGTCTGACACTGTGGGTGCATAAGACGACAGTGGATTGTCGTCTTCTGAGTAACCCGTCTCCACCAAAGACCTGACGGAACACTTTTTCTTCAGTATCTGCATCGAGACCACTGAAGACGTCATCTAAGATCAACAGATCCGAGTGCAAGTAGAGAGCCCGTGCCAGTGACACGCGTTGTTTCTGGCCACCGGACAGGGTGATTCCATCAGATCCGACATTTGTCCTGTCGCCCTGCGGGAGTGTTGCAAGATCAAATCCCAGTGCTGTGGCCTCAATAATTTCTGCGTATCTGTCAATGTCGAATGGAGAGAATCCGACGATATTTTCTCTAATAGATGCGTTCGATAAAAATGCTGTCTGGTCGCAGAACCCAACGTGTGGAAACCTGGTGCTCAAGTCCACGCTGCCTCGGCTGAAAGGGATCTCTCCAAGGAGCGCCTTGCAGAGGGTGGACTTTCCTGAGCCAACTGGTCCAATGACAATCGTAAGTGACGATCTAGGTATGGTTAAGTTGATTTCCTTCAACGTAAATTTGTCCGCTTCCCAGCCAAAGCTCCCCCTTTTGACCACGATCGGGTGCGCCGAGTTGGTGTTTGAACCAGAAACAGCCGCAAGGTCCGCCGCAGCCTTTTCAGGGTTGAGTCTCATATCGGCGAGAACCTGGCGAAAGTCATGGCGGTTCTCACACTCCAGGAAGGCCTGGATGCGGCCTAAGCAAGCCAGCCCAGAGAGAAGCTGGGGCACAGATTGAAAGACCTGTGACAGTGGATTGGTCAGGAGTAGGAGGTAAGAGAGACTTGTGAACATCCTCGACGAGTCTAGTGTCCTCTGAGTGAACGCAAAGGTCAGTGGTGGGCTGACCAACAGCGGCGTGAAACCGAACAGGGCCGCAATGATGACGATCTTGCGGAATTGTGCTCCTGCGGCCAGCTCCTCGACTCGCAGCCTCTGTACAAAGTCTCTGACGGCACCCGAGAGACCCGAGATCTTGAGGTTCTTCATGCTTGCGATGACAGTGGCCGTCAGGCCGACGCGCTTTTGTACGCCTGCCATCCAGGCTCTCTGCGAGTCGCCAGTGAATTTCATGAGGGCTGCCAGGCCGCCGAAGCAGACCACAACAATCCCCATTGGCACGACGAAGACAACGCCAAGTCTGATGTATAACATCCATGCAGCCAAGGCGGCTTGGATGATGCTAGCCCAAAAGTCGTGAAGAAGCCTAAATCCCATCATGATCCGTTCCATGTCCGTGCTCATCAAAGTGAGCGCAGCGTTGTCGTCTGCAGTGCCAATACGAGCTTGTGTGGCCTTGATAAATGTCTCGGTGACAAGGATTGATCTCGCCATGGTACGCATGCGGTGGTGAAAGTATCTATGCTGATGTGTTAATGCTTGCTGAGCTCCACAAGTATTTGACGGGTGCTACTATACGAGTACAAAGCCATGGAGATGGCAATCCCTGAGTAGATCAGTATGCTGGCGCCAATGAACCCGTAGCCAATGTTCGCATTGACACGAGGCTGAGATAGGTAGTGGAGAAGCTTCTCGATGAAAAAAGGCTGGCAGAAGGTGAAGCCAAGAAGAGCGAGGCGAGGAGGCACTGGAAGTAGCAGAGGAACCTTGAGCGTGTGCATAAGGGCCTTAGCCAAGCCAAACTTGTCGCCCTTTAGCTTAGAATAATCTATGTTCTTGGAGAACTCATCGTGCAGGACCTTTCCGTTCAAGGTGCTGTCGAGGGGGTATAGGTCTTTGATGGCCAGAATCCTGCTGTAACCATCGATGAACAGCTTGTTGAGCCAGGAAAAAATTCCAAGGGAGAAGATGCCGCTTGTCTCTTCCGGGCTGTGCTCTTTGCCATCCCACCTTACCCATTTAGACTTTCGCTGGGCTTCCAAGAGCAAGATGCCGACCTTGAGAGCTATTGCAGCACAAAAGATACTGCTGTAGGTGACCTCGGGCTTCTGGTCTGACGACAGGAACAGCGTCCTTGCCTGAGCAGCATCAAGAAGAAGCGTCAGGAACAGATAGCTGCTCAATAATACGGACGGTCTCGGGCTTTTGCTGTGATCAACAATGCTGAGGGTCACCATGAACAGGGCGGAGACAAGCTTGAGGACTGATGAGGCTATGAAAATGCTTGTGACATGGAAGGATCCAACGGCAACTAATATGAGTAGGGAAAGCTCGAGCCCGACATAGGTTGTGATAGTGCACTGCAGCAGTTGCATTAGCACATACGGTGCGCTCATTTTCATCCCATTAGGAAGAGGGTAATTACCAATTTGATCAGCTGGAAGACTGGGGCGTCCACGACGGTGGGCTTCCGCGCCTGTCGAACCGTCCGCCATAGCGAAGTGGTGATAAACAACACGGACGGAATTATGGAGAAGAACAATTGCTCAAATTGCACGTTGAAGTCGAAGTTCTCCTGGTTCAGCTGGAACAAGCCGCCCTCCCCAGTAGAGAAAGGCATCCTAAGCGCCTGGACGAGATGGCGGCGGCTCTCGGTGTCACTAGCTGCTGCCCCTTTGAGTGGTTGCCGATGTCTGCTTGCTGAACAATGAATGCTACTGGGATCCTTGGCCAGGCGTATCAGGCCGAGTCGACACAGACAGAGACATCCACACAAGAGGACGAGGGTCAAAGCTCGCCAGGTAATCGGGTGCCGTATCTATTAGTGAACCAGAGCCGGGTACCCAGGTAGTCGAGCGTGTTCTGTAGATGATTATCTTCAAGGCGGCTACAGTTTGATGAAGGGTCAGGATTATTGCGCGCCGCTGCTCAAGTGACGCGGCTAGACCGAACTCCGAACTCCATTGAACACTAGAGGTGCGGCTTATCAAGCAGGCATCTTAAGATATTCAAATACAATTCATTGGAGCCATTGGCCGCCCATCTGGGAAAATCCCCACTTGGGTCGGGTCAGCTCTGCATGATACGGAATCGCACTAGCCCTGGTACAGTATCACCTGGTGGCTGTGCCGCGTCTGCGATGGGCGCCCTAAGCACATTATCGAAGGTGAGTGGGACCGCTCTGCTCTCATCTGCATCCTGCGGTGAAAGTAAGCAGGTGTTGGGAATCTTCCCGCCTTGCTCAAGCGACTCCGCAGGCTCGGGTCAGCTACTCCTTTGGGACGAACGCCACATTCCGGCCTGCCGCCAAATTCAGAGGAGGTTGGACCATAATTGTCCCACTGCATTTGGCCATCGGTTGGCTTGCACTGGCAGGTTATCAATTCAACCACGACATCCTTCGGGAGGATCTAACCCTCAGTATACCTGCCGTCCTCACTCTGGGCCTGTTTTTACATGCTGAGCGGTGCATCCTCAATGTCTCAGAAATTACCGAGCCTAAGCAAGGCAGAGAGCTCAAGTCCTTGTAAGCAAATTCTCCAGGGCAGCATCGCCATCTAGTCTACAGTAGCAGCTCCCTCCCGAGCCATCGCGCTTTCCCGAGTTTGCAACGTGAGAATTCTGTTGCAGGGGCGTCATTGATCGATGGAGAAGAAACGGCATTGACAAAAATAACGGCTTCACTGCCCTCTGACAATGGGGTTGTGCAAAGAACGAGTGCACATAGCTTGACAATATGAATGGATCCCCTTTTCATTTGAATCTGTTAAGGAAAGCCAGTGATTTAACGAGACCTTCTGACCAATCCAGGGGTGCTTGGCCGGCTAGGTGCTCATTCTTCCCTTGCAAAGTTGAAAAGCCTTGCAAGAACTGTGTCTGTCATTGAGGCGCGATAAAACCAGTACAATATGTTCCTATCGTGCCAGTACTCGCAGACTGGACACAGATTCGTTTGTTCCGGTTCCAATGTGTCAGGTAACGCAGAATTTGACAGCTCATATACAAAGTCTCGGGATACTTCCAAAGAGCACACCATGATCATTACCTGGCGCTTGGCGCCCCCGCGTACGCCGCCTCAATCTCTTCTGCATCGGTCTTGAAAACACTATCCACGGGGTGGATACCGTGGCTTCGCTCTGCGTCTGTCAGAACGACAACTTTGTCACCAAAAGCTGCGGCGATTTCCTCCAGGGTCTTTCGTCTGGTTTCACTATATAGATATCTTCGATTTAGTGCCAACTTCATTCTGTATCTGTTCGAACATAAATGTTGCATTGCTTACGGGAAGTAGAAATAGGCCACAATGAGGAAGAAGAGGCTGCAGCCCACGAAGACGTAGTAGTAGTTCTCCTTAATATTGGCAAATGCACTGGGACCTGCCTCGGTGACTGTTATATGTTAGATGACTGGTCCATAGCATGTGTGGCAGCGACTATGAATGATAGGCACTCATGTCAACTTACTTCCCACGTTGACGATGAAGTGAGATGCGGCAGCAAGTCCCATGACCTTGCTTCGCAAGGCAATGGGCAGAACTTCGGCTCCATACAGCCACGTAGTGCTGTTCAGCATGCCATCTGCATAATATGTCAGCCTGCCCTACAGAGGTGGGAATATTGCCCCCGATTAGTCCGTGTGCCGCATCCAATGAGGAGTGACGCACAATAGACAACGACAAAGAGGTAGATGCCAAGGACGGCAAACCCTTTTCCAATTCTGTTGTCCGTGTTCTGGAACTCTCTTTGCATCACAGCTGCATAAATTTCGACAATGATGATGCCGCTCAGGCCGGCCAATATCATTCTTGCCACAGTGAGTCAGCAGAATCCTCTGGGGCCTCAGGCATAGAAGCTTACTTTCGTCGACCCCACTGGTCAGTCAGGAAGAGTGTCGTAAGGAGATTTGACGTGAAGGCAATCGTCCCGTAAACGCCTGCCAGAGCAAGTATAGACGTTTGACCGATGCCCAAGGACTTATAGAGAATCGCTAAACAAGACACCAGTCAGTGTGCTTACTCGAGAGCCGACATCGACGCCTACATACTCTGGTAGTACTAGAAACGGATCACAAAATTAGCCTCTTCTCCATCACACACACACACGCGCGCGCGCAAACAAACAAACAAACAAACAAACAAACAAGCAGACAAGCACAAAAGGAACGGAAAGATACTCACCTGAATAACGTTTACTCCAGTCAGACTCGTCATTGTCTGAACAGCAATTGATCTTGTTCATTGTCAGTATTAGGTCAGACCACCACGACGCTCCACAGAACTTACGCCAAGGCACGATGCCGAAAGAGCCTAAATATCTCCTTATAAGACTTGATTTCTCTTTCCATTTCGAATTCAATCTGAGAGCGCATCAGCACGAACTCATCCTGGACCTCGTGAGGCTGCAGATCACGCCGGATTTTGATGAACTCCCGCCGGGCTTCGTCGACTTTCCTATTTCGAATCAGCTGGCGCGGCGAGTTCGGCATAAAGGTTGCCAGGCCGATGATGAGGATCACCCCCCACGGTATCTGGATACCAAGCGGAAGACGCCATTGCACGGGCCCGTATGGCGCGTAGCCACATGCCATCCCCACCCAGTTCGACATCATAGTACCAAAGCTGATCCCACATCCCGATATGCCTCCGATGAGGCCGCGCTGCGCAGGCGGTGAGATCTCGCTAAGATAAATGGGAACCGTCCCCACGAGGCCTCTGAGGCTCATGTAAGCGTCATTCTCAGTGACTTGCCCGGGTTTGTTCAAAAGGGATTTCTAGGTCCACATACCCGACCGCAAATCCGGCCAAAGCGCGCCCAGCCAGAAACATGCCAATGTTGACAGAGGCAGTCTGGACAACAGTCCCAATGGTTACAATAACGCACATCAATTCCATAAAGCGGACTCGGCCGAGCTTGTCGGCGATAGCTGTCTGTGTAAGAGCGCCGACAGCTTCTCCAGCGATATAGACGGCAACCACCTGTGTTATGTTGTCAGCTCGGATCCAACAGACGAACCCGCTGGGGAGATGGGCTGGCAATACCGCGCCGGTCAAGGCATTGGATGGATGGTGCATATATTCTATCCAGCTCTGGTGTGCGATGGCTACGGGATGTGTCAGTACAAGTGATCTGCGGCTCCTAATCGATAACGCTGTCCTCACTCGTCGTTGCTATGCCGGTGTCAAAGCCCTGGAAATGTTAGAGTCTACCATCCAGGCCGATTACGATGGGCTGACGAACAAACAGAAATGTGCCAATGGCGGCGAAAATAGAGATGCCCAAGGTATATATATTCGCCATTATGTCGCCCCAACGTATATCTCTAGGGAAGGCGAGAATATGGTTTGCAGTTGTTGTTAATGGATGAGAGCCCTCGGGCAGTCTTGCGGGGAGGAAGTGGCAGGTATCATCCGACTTCGCTGCACTCCAGACATGGTAGATATTACAAACAAGGACATAGCAGTGCATGCTCTAGTCTCTTTGGGGGTTGATCGACGCGTTAGCCGGCGCTCCCTATCCTATTTGGAGAACAACATCCCCCCAGAACTGCGAGATGGCCGGGAGAACAACCCCACTTCTTTGTAAAACTTCATCTGGTTCGCCCCGTGCGGAGAGACCGGGGGAGGATGAACGCGGGGAATCACGTAGGAGGGGAACCAAGACAGACTACCCGCACGGACGATGGAGACTGGAAGCAGATGGTGCTATTATACTTGCTGGATGACTCTAGAGGGTGTGCATTACCGCTTCTGTAGAAGCGATCCATGAATGTGCTGATGCTCACGATTTCGTCCATTTCGCTCCGGTTCAGCGGTGCTCGAGACCAACACAGGTATTTGAACAGACTCATCTACCTTCCATTCCTGACCGAGCTGGCAGGCAGCAGATTCAAATGCAGTGCCGTCTGTGAAAAGGATATTTATGGTCTGCCTTGCCTCGATGATAATTCTGCACACCATCTGCAAGTATGCAACCTATCGGGATGCCATCACAGACGGTAAAGAAAACATCCGAAGGAAGCGTGGATTTCAATACCTTGCGACAAGTTAAGATGTGTCGCTGGAATGGATGTAGTTGACGAGTTTCCTAATATCATTGTGGCTAGCCTTGCAGCATCCTCCTACCAGGATGGTGCGCCACTTCTGGCGCCTGGCCGCGTCGAGGACAATGTCGCCCAGGTGCTGCTCCCAAGGAATCTGTGCCATGTCAGGAACGGCAGGTCCAGATCGAGAGAGAGTACAAAAGACGATTGGCTAAGTGGTTAGCTTACCTTTTGTTCGACTTGGCCGGCGGGAGCCTCCCATTTCTGTGTTGTTGTGTTGTACACCTCCCCGTTGGTCCCGTCTGGGTACAGCACCAGCGCTGGCCACGCGGCGATCCGTCCTTGTTGGACCATCTTTGAGACCGCATCCTCGTATTTGCCAATCAGACCCGCAAGCTTGTGCAGCTTGGTACAGTTGATGCCTATGCCCCAAGGCTGAGCTTTGGCACTATCGTGAGAAAGCATGGAGTCCACGACCTGTGTGACGCTGCTCCCGTCGGGGAATCCGTCTCCCTCGCCGGGGAAGACGCACGATATCCAGAGTGGTTTTGAAGTATAGCCAGCGACGGCTTTCCTGACCGCGGCGATCTCGTCGAGTCTTGGGATTGTCTCGCATGCCACGTATGCAATCTTGTCCATAAGCTCACTGCCTGCGAATAGAGACAGTCGCTTGGCCCACCATTCAAGAAGCTGTGGCTCATCGTCGTGTTGGTCGTCGTACGCCCCGCTGTATTCCTGGCCCGGCACCATGGTGGAACCATAGGGCCCCAGGCTCAGAGCCAGCTTTGCATCCGGCTTGCCCCTGGCCTGGTCCGCGATCTCTACTGCGTGCTTGAGGAAGCCGGGGATGCTGGCCTCGTCGATACCGTTCGGCCACGTCTCCGATATGGTTGATGCGAAGCCAGCGATGGAGACTTGGTAGGTGGCTGTCTCGATCACGTCGACAGGCACCTGGCCAAAATCCCTCTGACAGGCGAGCAACGTCTGCGGGTCGCTCACGATAGGATGCGAGGACCACAATGGCGTGGTTTTGCTGGAGAACTTTACGCCATACTTGTCCTCAAGGGACGTCCCGAGACCTCCGTCCAGGAAGAGAACAGGAGTGCTGGGTGGCATCTTCGCAGGCGTTGTGCAGCTGTTTCGGTGACCTACTTAGGTACCGACTACGGTGCTTCGTGCGTGCCAAGTCAGAAGTCCGAGGCAGGAATTTTCAAGCCGCCCCGGTGGAATCCGCGGCCCGACCCCGACCTGTTGGGCCTCGGTCCCGGCGCCGGATCACAGTGCGTGTCGGCGGCCGACCCCGACGACTGGAGGCCCAGATTGGCCTTGAAGATCCGGCATGAGACATTCACGGCCTGGCTGAGCTGGCACATTTGCCCTCATACTGTATATACAGCAGTCAGTCAGGATGCTGGAAGCTTAGTGGGTCTGCAGTCCTACGGCCCGGATCGGCGACGACCCCAGACCCCTAAGCCCCGATTGAGCTTACTGGAGACCGCCGAGAGGATGGCACAACGTGGCTCAAGGTCTATGTTTGGTGGCAGGAGCCGGGATCCGGATCCTTTGAGAGCTGCTCTGATTGTCATCAATGGTCGCCAATGGCTGATACTCGACTGTATGACGACACGTCAATCCTTCTGGCACCTTGGCTTGCTGTCACACACAGACACGTGGTGCTCCACTTGAGACTGATATCGGGCCCACAACCGCCAGGCAGTGAGCTGAGGCCTGCCCAGAAGGTCGAATACAGATAAGATCCATCTCTGGCGTTTTGTTGTACAGGGTCCTGACCCTCTTGTGCGAGCATGCCAACATATGAGCGTCGTTTCCTTGCGTACACAATAGTGCATACCGTCGGTATACTCTGTCATCGTGACCATCAATAGCTCTCAAGAAACCCCAAAACTGTCACCGAGATGCAGCATATGGCCCCGACATGGTCGAGTCACCATCTTGTGGTTGCTCCCATTCTTTGCTTGGTCCAAGCTGTCAGCGGACTAGCATTGCCAACCTCCACGACGACCTCGACGCCCACGTCATCACAATGGACGCGTGTCCTCGAAGCGGCGCGATTCATCGTGTCTCGATGGCTGAATGAGACTACCGCCATCATCGCCATCGGGGTAATCGTGGGACTGGCCGCCGCCTCGTTCGCTGTATTCGGGTTCGACTGGAGGGACTACGATCACGGTCCCCCGGAGCGGCTCGTAATCGATGAAGGAGGATCGGGGGTCTTGGAATCGACGAAATCTACCACGGTATGACTATGACCGGCTTTTTCCTGGATATCGTTTCAACATCGCAGCTTCAAAAGCCACCTGGGATCCACCCACCCTCTTCTTTGAAGATCTGAGTCAAAGCACTCACTCGCATAGCCCGCGTTGGGCGTGCCTCGACTATGGCATCACAACTGGGTGGTTAATGGGACCCGGATCGACGATACGAACTCATCAGAAGAGAATACCGTGTCAGGGCCGTCGGCTGATTGGGGGCCACATTTTGACGCTGATAGATTCAGTGTCAATTGCGGGTAGATTTGAAGACCACCTCCAGGCAGCCGGTTGAAATCTGGACCGATGGGAGCGGCGAGCCATCACTCGTCGAGTATAATATGAACATTGAGCTCAGCATGACCAAAGCTGCGACATGGCAAAGGCAAGGGCGAGTTAGCGCTCAGCAGGAGATGGCGAAGCCCTATCAGAAACCAGGCTGTGAGGTGTGCCTCATGCCGGCCAAGGAAACGGGCCAGGGGATGAGCCGTGACAGGACGCGGGGCCAAATGATCCGCAGAATCTCCTGGCAGGCTCGTGTCAGGACGCCGGCGTTCGCTCGCTCTCAGTCCCGAGCCCGGCCTTTGAGGAGGTTTTGTCCCACATTTTGAGCAATGCGGGCCATATTGCATCCACCATCCAACGGCCTCGTTTCATGAAGTCAGTTGACTGGACGTCGTGAGAGGGCTGTCTCCCTCTGAGTCCTGATTCGATATTTGCGTTGGGGAAGGTCGGCAAGCGACGATCACAGCGTTTCTTTTCATGCATGTTGCGATTCATTAATGCAAATTGGAGGTGTGACACTCTGGTCGGATGAGAATCAACACCATCTATTCCCAATCATCGGGTGAATAAAAACATTCTGATTTATTCGCTGCCTCAACGTCGTCGATATTTTCCCAGTGAACCTAGTATGGACCAGCGACAGCTCGAGAGTCAACGCCAATCTAGCACAATCCTTCTCAAGCATGCACAGCCCCCTGCTGCCAGCTGAACAGGCGACTTCGCTCAGCTCGTTATCTCAGAGCCGCAACGTTGTGCACCTTTTTTTACAACGGCCTCTCATCTTGGACGAAATTTCCTCCTCGACTTGCTTCGGCACAAGAGTCCGCAACAGAAAGGGCAAGGAGACAGTCCATTAAAACACCACGTCGCAAAGTCATTGAATAAAGATGACATAGCTTGTGATTGTTTCTAATATTTGCCCATCATCAAAACCTCGACGACATTCCTTTTGTGATGTTCCATGCAGACTTTCACGAATATCTGGCGTCTAAAGGGCTGGAGGACCAATAAAGCGCAAGGCCGCCGCCGCTGCTCGCAAACCTTGGCCAAGCCGTTTTGACTCGGCCTATCGCTGTATTAGCTCAACACGAGCTGATCAACATCTGGTCGGGTACCGACGGCGTAGACTTCTACCCTGTTCGTGTGTTGGGTAGTTTCAACAATACATTCTGGGCAGCCTCTTCACCTTTGGCATGCACGGCTAGTAATTATCGAGCATTTAGAAGTGCAGCTCATCCTTGGAGCGCCAATCTTGCACCAGCACTTGTGCCCGAGGCTAAGCAGGCATTTAGGCTAAGTTTGGAAGCCGTTGTTACCTTGTTACGCAGAATCATGCCATTCTGCTCGGTGCGGAATTCCACATCTCCGCTCGCCAAAGTCAAGTCAGATGCACACATCTTCACTACGCGTGTAGAGGAAATTCTATGCATACAACCCTGCGATGCACATAGTTCAGCGGCTTGATACAAGACTACATGCTCGTCAAATATCGGAATACGCGTAGAGAAAAAAGAAACAGGGATTGGATCGAAAACAGCCGCGAAGCCAAAGGCTTACACTGTGATCTCAGCAGCCTCGAGACCCGGGGCAGGTTTAGCACACGAGCAATATTTTCACGAAAAGCGCTGGGAGTGAAGCGATCAATGGCCGCCCGCCTGGATCAGCACCGGCACGTGGCCGATCTAGCACAAGTTCTGGAAGCTTGACGTTCGACAAGCGAAGAGGTGATGACACCAGTTTCACGTCCCTAGACTAGTGACCCTTGCAACCGGGTAGCTGCTTCCTACGTCGCAAGTAAACACCAATACGTACGCCACCACTATCATCCAATACAATGACGCGGATATGCTATTGGGGGTGCGCATCCTCTCGACCTGTTTGCACATGGATGGACGGTCCAATCGGGCTACACGCCCCGGGGCATGAGCGACACACAAGGCTTGCCGTGGGCCAGCCGTCTATTCATGCCAAATCATGCCAACATATCCCGACGCAATGCAACCACCTGGACGAACGGTGAGAGAGGGCCTGGTCACAACAACTGCTGCGCCTTGGAGGTGGTCAGCCAGAGACTGATAGGGTTGGGTTCATTTTGTGCCTAGGGGGATAGAGTGTATTGAGGATTAGACTTCATCTGAACCATGCCGTCATGACTCGAGCACGTGTTTCCGGGGTTGAATCAAGAAACAGAGCATATGTTTCCGCGTAGACTACACCCGCTGTGACGAACCACCAGGTGTTCCCGGGAAGACTGGACGACGGGTGGCAGAACAGAAATGTGTGAACGAGATGGTTGATCGATCATAATAAACAGAGTGCCGTGCCGGCTAGTACTAAGGATAGCCAACAGTACGTACCCAGGTGTATTTTCAACATGCTCCACGAGAACGTGTCCAGAGTCTGGCGAGTCTTGGTACAATATATTGCGACGAACTGGCAAGTGGCCGCCGGCGTAACGACCGTCTCATCACGGGCCCTGCTGCTGACCGAATCACACCGACATCTATGACACATTTGTCAGAGTTTCAACCTTCACTATCAGATCCAAAGCTGTGCCTACACACAACGTCTCCCGTGGGAGAACCGATACCTCGCAGGCAACAGAGGCGTCGGGTAATATTAGTGTCGATCTACACTGCGACACTAAAAGTACCCTGAAGCGTACTAAGGATCCGTCACGTCCACGAGTCAGCATCGTGCATGCACAGAATGCAGCTCACGCTGCTTCTAGAACACGGGAATCTCGATGAAAGCAGCGCTGCTCCGCATCCCTGGAGCCGGCTATCGCGAATCATCAGAATCATCAGCCTTCCAGGCTGATACTCTCTTTGGTGGTTGGCCTGCCTCATTGGGAGATATGGTACGATTTTTGGCCCAGGCCGGCCTATCGTGCAATGCCCGACCGTGGGAGCAAACCTTGTTTTTGCCCTCGGCCTGGCACCCAAGTCCTGGTCCCCCCTTGGCTGCTCTGGTTGGGTTGGGGAGGCAGAGTAGTGTCGGCCTGCCCACCGCCCACACCCCTCTCGTCTCCCCTCGCCGCCCACCAACAAGCAGATCCCGGCACGCTTGTCAGAGAAACACGCTGCGCGTACCGAGAAACTCTAACGCCTGACATTGCCATTCTGCCCATTCTGCCGAGCATCCCCAGATTGCCCTGGCCCCCCCGCCCCTGGTTCCGGCTAGGTATTCTCCACAATTTTTGTCCCGCCCACTCTCTGGCGACTATGCGAGAAGGTCGTCGCCGCCGCAGTCTGTTTCCCCTGATTCGACTCTCATCGGGCCAGCACAAAGCTGACACAAGGCCAATCTTTGGTGTACCCAGTACAGCACCGTCCGGCTCATGGCCAAGAGATCCTGGCAGGAAGCAGCCGACTCCCTGTCGCAGGACATGGCTAGCCCTCCTCTTACGGTAAGCCCACCCCCCTCCTCCCTCCTCCTCCCTCCTCCCTTTTGGGCCCCCCATTCCTATTTCAGATATTGGGGCCCTCCTTGCCCGTCCCTATGCGGCAACACCACCTCGCAAGCTATGTCCCTTTTCTGGTTCCTGGCAGGTGATGCTGACCCGGAGGCTACAAACGATCTAGAGCAGGCGCCGCGGCTATGATCTGCCACCAGGTTCCTCGGCTGGCCTGACCCAGGCCCAGACCGGGGACACTCCTGCTAGGCGCACCAGCCACCCGTCCCCCTTCCAGCCCGTTTCCACACCACGTGGCGAGGTGCCGCCGCCATTCCAGCAGCCTCAGCGGAACCCTTCCCTCGCCTCTGTGGAGATATCGCGGAAGGTGAAGGCCTGTGCAGCATGTCGTAAGCAGAAGGTAGGGGCGTGTTCCCTTCTTCACCTCGCCTTTTTTTAATATGGTCTTTATCCGAGCTCCGCCCTTGCCGAAAGTCTTTTTTTTTTCTCTCTTGTGCGAGACTCACAGTGTTCCGTCGTCCCTCTGACATCGAATATGTAGATCAGGTGTCACATGGAGGATGGAAAGCCTCCGTGTGTGAGATGCAAACAAAGAAACCTCTCATGTGTGCTCAACAAGAGTTTACAGATGCTCATGGATGAGAGGTCTCAGTAAGCCTGTCCTCTTCCATTATAATCTGTTGGCCTCCTTCCATTGTCCGTTCCTCCAAGGCGGACGTGGTCTCCCAAACTCACCGCGGCATTCACCCGGATGTCTGACGATCGTGGTAGGTGGCATCAAGACATCGTCGGCGACCTTGAATTGATATACTCGGGTGTCCAAGAGCTACGAGAACGCTCTGCTCTTCCGCCACTCGCCGGGTTGCGAAGCTCCTCTGACCGGCCAGGCCCAGATACGATGGACCCGGGCGGGCAGGAGCAGCAGGAGGACAGCGGCGGCGTGTCTCCTGGAGATAACAACTCGCCCGCCATGATGAATATGTTGGACGAGGGCATGACCGACGTCACAACGCATCATGCGGGCTTCTTCCCACCCTCCATCTCGCCCCTCAACCCACAAGCCAGCCGTCCGCCCCTCCACTCTCATGACTCGGGCGAGGACGCCCAGAGTCTCCACTCCGGGGGCGGGCCCGTACGGGACTTCATCGCCGCAGGGCACATCTCCCTGGCGGACGCACAGCGGCTCTTTGACCTCTACATTGAGCAGCTGGACTTCTTCGTCTACAAGATTGGTGGCCGCTGGCGGACCCTCGACGCGCTGAGGGCGCGGAGCGCCATCTTGACCGCGAGCATCCTGACCGTCGCCGCATTGCATGATTCCGCGTCGAATCACATCTACCCGGTCTGTAACAGAGAGCTGCGACGGTTAATATCGGCAAGTATATTCGACAGGAGGGTTAACCGGGACCACCTAAGAGCCCTCTGTGTGGCCTCGTACTGGCTGAGTGATATCAGCTGGACCCTGTCCGGCATGGCGATCCGCCGGGCGACCGAAATCAACCTGAGCGGTAATTACCAGAGAGTATTGATTGAGGGTGGTGAGGACGCGGCTGATTGCCTGCGGCTATGGTATAGTCTTTTCATCTGTGACAGGAATCTTTCTACTCTTTATAGCAGGCAAACTCTGGTGTGCGAAGATGCCAGTATCCAGGGCTGGGAGCAGTTCCTCAAAACGCCTGTGGCAACGGACCATGACAAAAGACTGATGAGCCAGGTCTCTTTGCATTTGATTTTGGCAAGCATCCACGAGCTATTCGGTCCTGACAATGGAGTTATGATCCCGCCCGCATTTTCAATGCAGATTGCGCACTACAGCCGTCAGCTCGACCACTGGGTGGGTGTGTGGTCGACGACACTGAAGAGTCAGTATTCTCTCCGCGATAGAGGTCACATTTGAACAGCGGCGCGCCCTCCACCCTCTTCTTTTGGATCACGCATGTGAACTCTAACTTCTGTCGTTCACAGGTTGCTCCTCGACTATTGGCGAGTTTCCAACCAAAAATGCCCTCATTTACTACCACTTCTCGAAGCTCTATCTCTTCAGCCACGTCTTCCGCGGACTCGCGAACAAGGACGCCGTCCCCGTCCCGCTGCGGGAAGCTGCCTCGGGCGCCATCGCGGCCGCGACCAACATCATCGAGGTTGTCCTCCAGGACCCAGACATTTCCGCCAGCCTCCGGGGCATGCCCACCTATGTCCATGCGATGGTATGCTTTGCCTGCGTGTTCCTCCTGAAATTGGCTGCCAAGCGGCAGGACGGTCTGGTCGAGGCTGGCCTTGTCAGCGACCTGGCGAACAGGCTGGTCGCACAGTTCAGATCAATCCAGGCGGGAAAATGGCACCTCGCCCATTTGATGGCGGATGGGTTGGAGAAGTCCGCCGCGTCGCTGCTCGGCGACAGCGCCTCGAGCATTGCAGAGGGACTCGACAGCGGCGCCGGGAGCGCTCTGGGAAAGGGCAGCATGATGGGCGACTCGGGCGCGGAAGACGCATCGGGCATGGCCTTTGGGTTGTACGCTGACCCGAGCGCCACGTCCTACCAAGGATCGGTGCCCTCGGCCCTTGGTGGCGTGGGAGGCTCTGCTGGCGGAATGCAAACGATGCAAGGCGCCATACAGAGCCCGGACTTGGCCTTTGGGCCGCAGAGCTTCTTCGAGTTCGGTACGG
>JACBFG010000020.1:1620822-1632123 GCA_013435955.1 Diaporthe sp. HANT25 | reverse complement strand
TCCTTTTTTTTTTTTTTTTTTTTGCCAGCAACACTAAAACATACAAAGCGTTTGAGCTGGCTTAGTGAGGACGAATTCCTGCCGTGGAGACAATCCACCATAACACTCTTATGATATGCTTCCTAGGAATGCTTTGTCCGTCTGATTTTGTGACGTTGGGTGTCCACTTGTATCTCGGCTCAAATACCAAGTTGCCTTCGGCTTGGTCTAAGCTGTCGGCTAAGCGTAGAAGTCATCATCGGCTGAGCGAGCCCATGGGCAAGTCTTCGGGGTGTCAGTCGCTGGAATGATCCACCTCTCCAAGGTCCTCATGCCCCTTTCGCCTGTTTGGCAGTCCGTTCGGCATGTGCGGACGCGCCAAAGGCAATACTGACGGTCGAGCCCTGGAAGTCGACCTGAGAGATGTCAATCTTTTCGCCGGCAGACGGTGCCCTAGAAAGCAGCTGAGCAAGATCGCCAAACGGTCGCCGAGACGGTGAGTTCTGTGCAAAGTCGGCTATGGGTCTCGCGGAAGCGCCAAGGAGTAGATTGTGGTCGCCCATGTCGCGCTCATTGTCTTCCCAGTCCTCTTGAAACATGAAGGAGCCATTATTCTCCGATGAATTTTCGTCGTCCTCACTATGTCTGAGGTCGTAGCCCTCCTCGTCTTCATCTATCTCCATCCCCTGGTCTGCGTCTTCGCCCAGGTCCGACTCCCCGTCGTTGTCACCTTCAAACTCGGTATACTTCCTCGGCCTAGGTTCAGCCCATGGAGTGTGGAAAAGTGCGTGCACTCTGACCAGCCTTTTTGCAAATGGTGACTTGGGCATCATCTGCTCCATGGTCTGATCCAGTGCGACGGCACCCTCAGAGCCGCGACCAGCAGCGATCCTGGCTCTCTTCCTCGCGATGCTCTTGTTTCGCTTCCGAATGAAGCGAGAATGGGCCGCATCAAGCGAATCCATGAGTTCCTTGGCTATGACAACTGGCATGTCACTGGGCATGCCGGAAGCCATGATAATGTGCTCCCAGCAGTGCACACGCAACGGCGGATTGAAACTGTCATGACAGGGCGGCCGTGGACCGGGAGCCGTGTCGTGTCCAAGCTGCAGGTCCGAAATTGGAAGGCGGAAATGTCGCTCGACATGGTCAAGGAAGTCCATGAGCACGGGTGTCACGTCTCTGGCGTTTGGACCGTCCTTTTGCAAGGCTTGACACAGCGCTTGAGCCTTGTCGGGTGACGAGACCCACATTGGGCAGCTGGTGCGCACAAGACCAGCGCGGGGGATCAGGACATCGAGACGTTCCAGAGGATCGATGGGTAGGTTCCGTAAGCCCTTCAGAACCTGGCTGATGCGTTTCTGATACGCCGCCCTGGCATTCCCGGCCTTGCGTCGAGCACGAACCGACAGGCCTGCGGTGATGTTGTGTGGGGGTGTCTTGCCGGGTTTTACACGACCCATAGTGTACGTTCAATAATGCACCAGTTCGCCACCAGGCCAGTGGTGGTGATGAGGACGTTGGCGGGCTCGGATGGTGCATAGAAGTACATGTATACGCGTGAGTGTTGCACTGTTGTTGGGGGTGGATACTCGGCAACGGGGCAGTTTGGAAGTCAACAACAAAGTGCATGAAGCTGACCCCGCCAAGAATACTACCCCCAGTCAAGCGGCAGCGTCACGCCCACCAATGAATATCCAAGTTGAGGGGGCCAGCGGGTCCACATTAGTATGCAAACATGTCGGTGAACAACAGCAATGTTTGCTATTTTGATAGGATAAAGATACCTGCAGAACAACGTTCAGATGTGTATCTAGGTATCTCATACCTTAATGTCCTCGTACGATGGCATGAACATGCAGGGAATAATTGTTTGTTAGTGCCCTTACTCTGACTTGGGCACGGAAGAAGAGTCTCGAGCTCTCTCGGGTCTTGAGCACCCAGAACCCCTGGAACAAACACCGTAATTTCCAGGCCTCCGCAATCTGTGCATACCTGTCAAAAGGATTGAGATAGTGCCAGCAGCTGGGCAAAAGACCTTTGCCTAGATGTAAATTTTCGCCGTTCGATTCGTCGTCCCTAATGGCGCGTCCTAACTATGTTGAATGCATACCCCGGGTTGGTCAGTGAATGACTGATTACGGTGCATCCCGGCCTCAGTCAACCTTGTCATATCCAATGGCTCGTCGACTGGCAGCTTCATGACCGTAGGTACTCGTTCACTTTCTTTCCCAATCGGAGCGCACCTTTGTATTGCCACATGCCCGGCGCATTCCCTTTTCCCAGACCTTCGATAGCATCCGCAAGCTGTGGTCCAAGTCCTTCTGACTTGATTTCTTGCAAGGTGTACAGGTGCGTCTTGAAGGAGAACAGAATAGCCCTGGTCTTCGGGAGACGACTTAACGTCTGCAACTCACATCTTATCCGTGCCTGTAAACATCCAGTCAGCTATTTCCTGTCCCAGCAGCAGGAGAAAACTTACCTTGCTGATGTCAATGTTTTCGTCATCCTTGACTACATGGTCCAGATCATCTTCGTGTACGTGGTTGCTTTTGCAGTTGAAGAGGATGGGGGAATCTACAACGGACCACTGCCATCGAAATCACGTCAGCACGCATGTCAAATATGTGACCGTGCGGACATTCAAATTCGCGAAACGAGCATTTTTACTTACGTTCACACGCTTCACATTTCTGCCGACTTCCAACTTCCTGAAATACCTCTCCATACTTGGACCGATCTTGTCGTAGCTAGGCACCGGCTTGTGAATCTCAGGGAGCAACTTGTCCAATTTCTGCGACGGGTCGAAGCCAGAGCAATAGCAGCAGACGTAAGCAACGCTGCGGTGACTCTGCTCGGTCTCATGAAGCAGGAATATGTCGTCTTCGACAGTCTCCCCAAGCCTTCTGAGTGCCTGGACTGAGTCATCTGGTGGCAAAGTTGGGAACGAAGCACCGGTGACTCTGTTGCAAAACATCTTGCCGTCATTGGACAGAGAAAATATGGTGGGGAACCTCCGGGGCAGATACTCGGACAGTAGAAATGAGTAAAGCTCCTCGACGGATGCCCTTCCCTGCGGAATGGCCCCTACGACAATATTCGGGTGTTGGACCATAAGTTGCCGTCTCTCCAGGACTCGATCCTTGTAGTTATGGTCCATAACGATCAAATCTGCGGGCGTCGAGTTCTGGACCGCCATGGTGATGTGATAAACTGGCTTGAAAGGGCGGAAGGCCAGCGGTTTCTTCGTAGACCAATCCAAGGACGTAAGGGGTTCAACGCCGCTCATAGGACATGCCACCGGTATGTCCTTTCCTGTTGGGCCTGCAGGAACTCGTCGCTGGATGCGTGTGAGCGACAACGCAGTTCCCAGGGGCATGTGACGATTCCTCGGTACTCACGTATTCGCCATGGATTGTGATATGGTATGCCAACATCGCCAACGCCACAACAGCCAGGGCCACAATGCCCCATGCCGCTATGTCGAAAGGCATGCCGCGCGTTTCGAAAATATCGTGAGGCAAAGAAAGTAGAAGTGGCTCAACTGGCTGGGAGAGGGCAATCCTCAGCTGGGTAGAAACTCAAATCTCAAAGTCGAATCAGTTGTCAGTATGCCAATGTTGACAGAGTGAACAGGCATGGTTGGACAAAGATGGCTTTTAAAGGTGTCTCACAGGCCCGTTGCCGGAGATATGCAACTAAGGGCAAAACTAACGGTGCACCCGGGCCGGCACTATCGTCGTCGTCTCGTCATGTGGGGAAGATGAGGGACGAACCGACTGAGCCCGGCTCCAATCCCGAGATCGGGTTCTCCAATAGCTTAATTCGACGACGCCTTGTCCCATGCAGCAGCCTGATGTCGGCCTCCTTTGGAGTGGGTCTGATGGCCAGGCCCAAGACCCGCCATTGTCACAAGGCCAACATTACCTACCCCGGATTGGAAGCTTTTTCCGAACGTCGTCGCCTTCGATCTGACAGCTCGGCCATGTGCGCTTGCCCAGGCATTCGTCAAAGCATGGGCCAAGATCTGGGCATCATCCCGTCCCCAGCCCGGTTATATCCCAGTGCCCCCACCCGATTGTAGGTCATGCCGACAAGTCTGCTTCATACAAATGTAGACATACGGTGGCTGGCGGATTGTATAAGTTGACTAGATGCGTTGGTGGAGGCATTATATTCTCAACGGCAAATATCCACCTAGTCGATGATAGAATACATCGTTGTTGGCCAGCGACGTTTCTCACCCACTCGCCTCTGAATGGATCTTCAATGCAAGTTCAGACAAGACTCTTGGAATCATTTTGATACAGTATTCAGAGTATTCAAGGCCCCATCAAAGCACACCAGTAGTGATCTGGCTTGAGCCGTGGCCACACTCTGGCTAAAAGTTCTCCATTGATAGCAAGTCTGAGCTGGATCTAGAGCCGCCCACTTCCCTCAACCCCACCGGTTAAACCTGCCCCCTTCGGTATAGAACCCCAGTCACGCGTCACACACTATCCACATACGGTAATTAAATACGATCTCCTCTCTCACGCCCTGCGACTTGTGACCAGAAGTGTAAGTTCCTCAACTTAGGCACAGACCCGTGGGGTCATGTAGAGACATGTGCAGTCGGCACAGCCTGCGTTTCACATTGACTGAAAAGCGTTCTTCCACCTTGACATATCAAACTGACAAATGATAACTTGGCACCGCGTCGGTGCTTGATCTCCGAGAACTTTCATCTTACCATGTTGAAGGGAGTTGTCGTCTCCGGCGTGGTGTGGATCCTCTTATCTGGTGCTGAACTCTTGCTAAGCATGTCGCCCCCAGCTTGTCGTTCTTTGAAGCCCGGTCAGAGAAGACAAGAATAGCGCACGATAAGTGTTAAGCTGTATCTCCTGGACACCTACCTCAACGTGATGCCGCTGATGGCTGGCGCATGTCAGCTCTCCAAACGTTTGCAACATTCACTAGTCATTAGCTTGCTGCTGTCAATTTCAACGCGCGAGTATCTTGATGCGCAAGAGCGGTGCTCATGACTATTGCCCGGATACGCAACAGAAATGCTAATGACTATGTCCTATTTATTACCTGCCGTACCCTACATGTACATTTGAAGTGGCGCAGTCCAGCCAATGATGGTACACAATCACTAGTCTCCATCACCTCACATGCTACGGTCGCGTTGTCCTGTTTTCTGTTCTTCCGGTTGGCTGTACAATTGCCTCTCGGGGTCTCTATCCACGGCGTACTGAGATGCAATCGAGAATTCATGAGATGCTGCACCAAATCAAAGTCAAATAAGAGCATACAATACAGTGCAGAGATATTAGTCAAACAGTACATTGCCGCGGATGCGATGAGAAAGAAGCTGAGCGGGAGTGGAACGCCTTCTCACGCCAACTGGTCAGAAATGACCACTAAAGGTAGCATAGCTGGTGCCTTCTGAACTCGTTTCGACCGAGGATTCAAGAACACGTTGATATGGCAAATGTTCTCAAGATGTCAAGCAGCGAAAGTGAGGTCCTGGGACGTCCAGCGGGGAGGCCCGAAACAATAATTCGAAGACGCACCTTGTGAGGTGGCTGCCGGTCTGCTGTGAGTCATCAAGGTACAACAACAACAACAACAACAACAACAGGTTTGGATCGCTGCTACGTTGGTAGTCCAAGTGTAGGATGAAAGTAAGCAGCTAGGGGTCGCCAAGAATGCGCAACGCCAGAGATGCGCAACACCGGGAATGCGCAACACCAGTCGGCCGAGACGGGAATCGGACGGTCCTAATCACCGGGGCGAAGCCGCATGTGTTTTTCTGGGCCATATTCCCACCCATAGACGCCCCGAAATGATAGCATCGGAGAGATATCGTGGCATTTTAGACAGGCACATTCCATGTGGTGGGTTGATAGTAAAGGAAGCCCAGCACGTATCCATAATACACAGTCAGAATGCCTCGGATCCTCGTCATCCTGACGGCTGCAGGGCAAATCATGAAATCTGACGGGATGACACATGACTGCTGACATGCTGAAGCCACCTGAAGGGTCTCAACTCCGGCCAAGCCTGTGCCGTTTCTCGAATGGGACACTCCCCGGTCGGGCTCCAGTCTGTCCGACGCCGATTTCCGCACACGCACAGGGGTGAAATCTTGCCGAGCCCCTGCAGCGCCAGGCTCGATACGGCATCGCCAACTTTGGAGGCTGATGAGAGCCACTGGGAACTGCCGTATCGACCCGTCCCCTCTGCAGCAGGTGTGCTACCATGTTCATCCTCAGCCCGTCAGAAGGGCTAAAAAGCGGATGGTTATTACTCACCAGAAGCCGTGTCGCTAACTCCGAGCACCCTGCAGCCGGCGACATTTTGCAGCCACGTTGATGACTGTAGGACTCAGTGCGATCTAGGTAGGATATTGAATATATTAGTTGTGGTAGAATGGCTCTCCCAGGGACTGCGTCTCCAAGTGCATCATCCCCTTCGTATTTCTTGATCTGCAGGCGACGGAATTTACCTCGCAACAAGCCACCGACTGTCTTAGACACATTCCACCAAAAACAGAAGAAAAATATTTGTTGGCATCATTTCCCACCCCTCAGATATTTGAAATGACCCAAGAGCTTCACCCACCGTCGTCGTTGGGCATCCCACCTCGCAAGTCCACCTCCTCCAGCATGGCCACCACCGAGATGGAGAAGGAGAAGGCACAGACCCCAGAAATGAATTCGTCTTCGGATGAATACCACCATGTCGACATCAACGTCAAGGAGAAGGAGGGCGCACCAGAGCCCTCCGCACCCGCACCCGCACCCGCAGGTGATCTGGTCCACACCGTGTCCAGAGTGGCCACGGCCGCGTCCGAGATGCGGCGCACAGAAACCCGCGAGGACGGCACAGAATACCCCGGCGGCATCAAGCTGGCTCTGATCTCCATCGCCCTGTGCCTCGCCGTCTTTCTCATGGCCCTGGACAACTCCATCATCGCCACGGCGATCCCAAAGATAACAGACCAGTTCCACAGCCTGGATGCTGTCGGTTGGTACGGTTCGGCCTACCTCCTGACCACGGCAGCCCTCCAGCTCCTGTTTGGGAAGTTCTACTCGTACCTCAATATCAAATGGGTCTTCCTGAGCGCCATCGGCCTCTTCGAGCTGGGATCCTTGATCTGCGGCGTCGCGCCCAACAGCACGGCTCTCATCATCGGCCGGGCCATCGCCGGAGCAGGCTCAGCGGGGATTCTGTCCGGGGCCCTCATCATATTGGCTTTTACGGTGCCTTTGCGGAAGCGCCCGGCCTACTCTGGAGGCATTACCTCAATGTACGGCATTGCCTCGGTCGCAGGTCCGCTCCTGGGGGGTGCCTTTACCGACAAGGCCACCTGGCGATGGTGTGAGTATTCCTAGCGTTTCCGTGAAGTTTGACCTTCTCGACTCACATGTTGCAGGCTTCTACATCAACCTCCCCATCGGCGCCATCACCGTCTTCGTTGTGGTGTTCTTCTTCCAGCCTCCCAAGGGAGCCCTGTCATCAGGGAACGCATCAGCGAACAAGACCTGGCGAGAGATCCTGAACGAGTTCGACCCCATCGGCACCGTCGTTTTCATGCCCGCGATCGTGTGTCTGCTGCTCGCCCTGCAGTGGGGCGGCACTACTTATGCCTGGAACTCCGGGCGCGTCATCGCCCTCTTTGTCGTCTTTGCTGTTCTCATTGCCGTCTTCCTGTTCATCCAGTGGAGGCAGCAGGACAACGCCACCGTACCGCCCCGGGTCATGAAGATGCGGACTGTTTGGTCTGGTTCTGTATTCGCCGCCGCTACCGGCGCCGCGTTCTTCTCGGGGATTTACTTCCTGCCTCTCTGGTTTCAGGCGGTCAAGGGGTCCAGCGCCGTCGACAGCGGCATCATGAACCTTCCCACGTTGATATCCGTTGTCTTATTCAGTCTAGTGGCAGGTATTATCGTGTCGCTGGTAGGGTACTACACCCCGTTCATGCTTATAGGCACGGTTCTCATGAGTGTTGGGTATGGACTCATCTCGACCTTCAAGCCTGACACCGGCTCGGGTGTCTGGATTGGCTACCAAATCCTTGCCGGAGCTGGCGTGGGATTCGGCATGCAGCAGCCCCTTATGGCTGTCCAAGCAGTCCTCAATGACAAGGACCTCCCTACCGGAACCGCCGTGGTGGTGTTCATGCAGACCCTCGGAGGGAGTCTATTCGTCTCTGTGTCACAGAACGTCTTCAGCAACAAGCTTGTCGAGTACGTCCGCGAATACGCGCCGGGCCTTGACCCTGCCACGGTTCTGTCCGCTGGCGCGACGGGTGTCCAGAAAGTCATACCATCCGAATTCCTGGACGGCGTCACGCTCGCTTACAACGACGCGCTGATGCAGACGTTCCTGGTCAGTGCTGCGCTAGCTGCGACCACGATTGTGGGCAGTGGATTTATGGAGTGGAGAAGCGTCAAGGGAAAGAAGATGGACATGGCGATGGCCTGATGGCGAAGACAGGAAATTCTCTCATTTTCGGTGTTTTGGTGGTGACGTGAGATTCGAATGACCTACAACACACAACTCAGCATATGCATACCTGGATAGACTACTTAATGTATTAATGATAGAGCATCATACGTACAGCCGAAAAGCAATACTCTCACCGACAAGATTGCTCACTACCGATGCTGTGAGGTGCAGAATATACTTGTCGGTTAGAGAAGGTCAAGTACTGCAGACAGCATCTTCAACTTTCTAGGTGTATGGTCAAATGATTGTCTTCCTGGAAATGATTAGAAGTCTAATATTTGTATTAAAACTTCATATCTCCCGGCTTAAGTGTTGATCGTTTCAATGTATACTCTCTTCCCCTTGCACTCAACTTCACTACCACCGGCCGCCTGTTCTTCGTCTGGTCATGGATTCAGGCGCTCTAGGGCTGCATTCTGCACCACTCTTCAATCTTATTACTTCTGTCTATGGTTTGAGTAATGTCCACTGTTTACTATAAAGCCCAGTGTATCTCATGCGTACCTGAGCGGTTGGTGATGCAGCATACATGAGATGAACCCCGTGATAGGTGTGTGGGCCAGGAACCTGAATGCAACGGGACACTCCAGGCATTATATACAGTTTATAAGCAGGTTGAGCCCAACTTAATCAATCCTCCACAATAAAGATTTTGAAGTAGGATTGAAGACAGTGGCCTGCTGCCTGTCGAGACTAGGCAATTTCGCGAGCAAAGAGTCCGCAGGCAGTAGCGTACTCAATGCCCAGGTCTGTTTGGATCTGCATCGGAACAGGATGACGGGTATTCTCAAGTGGCCGTATAATCACTTCTCGGCCTCATGGGCTTCTGCATTCGATGGAAAGAGACTTGCCATCCGCACCCGGGGACTGGCTCGACGAGGCTCATCCTCTTCGTCTATGGCCTTGGCACTGGCCGGGGTGAAAGTTCGGCTACGCTTTGTACCTTTCTCGCTGCCACTGCCAGAGCCGGTGCCCAACGCGGCAACCCCGGCGTAAGTCTGGTTAGGAGACGCCGTATTTGTGATGTCTCTGCCAAATTCGCCGGCGGATCCACGACGGCTGGATGTGGGACCAGAACCAGAGGC
Organism: Diaporthe sp. HANT25; assembly: GCA_013435955.1. NCBI lineage: Eukaryota > Fungi > Ascomycota > Sordariomycetes > Diaporthales > Diaporthaceae > Diaporthe > Diaporthe sp. HANT25. Next base: position 1,622,560 of record JACBFG010000020.1, on the reverse strand, counting down.
CGTGGATCCTGTACGATCATTGCCAATGATACCAAAGGCAGTATTCGCAGTAGAGAATTTGCGGATTTGTGCCTCGATCGACGGAGAAGGGTTGGTGGAAGAACCAACTGAGCCGGGATTGTTGAAATGACGATTTTCTTTCCGAGATTTAATCTCGCTGGCTGGAAGGGGAATTTGGTGTGGCTGAACGGACTGCGGCATGGCTGGAATTGGGTGTGGTTGATTCAGGAGCGAGTGGGTGAGTGTTTGCGCGAAGTCGTTAGAGGTGGATGGATTTGGGATGTGGCAGGTAAATTGGCCTGGTGATAAAGTCAGCTGACTGGGAGCGACAGCGGTTAGCACGGCGATGTGTTGACGGACCTGATCCGGCGTGATCTACACCCAGAAACGCAGTCGGGGTGTTGGTCGGTACCTGGAGAGTCTCCATCTGAGCATCCTCATCCAGGCTGGGGCCAGACAGGTTCATTGGATCTGTTGTGAGAATGCCACGCATGGTGGAAGACAGATAGGATGGCATGCTGCTCATGCTGGGATCGGTGCCAGCCTTGTTATTGACTCGGGCGATGGAGTTGGGCCAGATGGTGTTGGGGTCCACATGAGGCTGTTGTTGGTCGAGTCCCAATGAGTTGACCCACTCCTGATAGGCAGCCTCGTTGAAAGGGTCCAGGAAGCTCGAGGCGGAAGATGTAGAAGCCTTTTGCAACTTTGAGTGACCTGAGTGGACAGCATCGAGGGTAGCAGTAGATCCAGGAGGGGCAGTCAACGCTGCGGATATGGTTGGAATGTCCTGGCCAGCAAGAGGTCTGCGGCGTGGTGAATGCAAGTGAGAGTCTGCGCCATCATCAGGATAGAAGGTTGGTACCGGAAGGGCCGGGTTGTTCTGAGGCCGCCGCCACATCTGTGGATTGGGCCAAGCAATGCCGTTGGTCTCAAGAATTTCTAGACGGACCTGTCAGCGGAGCAGGAGTGTGTGCATGACCAGGAGGAGCACCAACCCAGAGGCGCATGCTGAAAGGCAAATGCGACGACGTTCTTGACCCGCTCGATTGGGTTCGAGGGAGAGTCCCTGGGAAACCCTTCGCTGATGAGAACCTTGATCCGTCCCAGGTCATCACTAGGGCTCCAGTGATTCTGGAAGAGCAACTCGCGACGGAACGACGGAAACTTCAACTGCTCGAGCTCACCCTGCTTTGTCATTTCTAGTGGCACGGATGAGTCAGGTCATGCCGGGCTACCTGATCGTGGAAGCGAGGAGGGGGAACCGGAGCTCACGACAAGTGCTTGCAATCAGATGCGGCCAGGCACCGAGCGGCTGGAGCAACGTGGACCTGTGAGAAACCATTTCAGTAGGCGGCCCGGGAGGCAGAAGGCGGGCAGGGTAGCGCTCACGCCACCATACGGCCATCAATGAAGATTCGGGCCTCGAAAGTAGCCAGCTCTGGGTGCTTGCTGTAGTTCTGTGTGGACTGACTGGGCTTGGGCCTGCCCCAGCTGTGTATCGAGATGTGGAAAGGCGCGCCGGGCTGGAGTCCAGGGACGAAGCAAGTCATGACTGGCATACCAAAGGTGGCACGGCCGTGGGAGAAGTCGGAATCGGGGACAACATGACAGTTGACCTTGAACTCCCTGAGGGGCACCCGATCGTCTCGGCCGGATGGGAAGAGAAGCACGTCCCAGTCGTCGTATCTCATCCTGAGGCTGGGAGCTGAAGCTGCAGCTCGAGCTGGAAAGAAGAAGC
>JACBFG010000020.1:1597479-1620806 GCA_013435955.1 Diaporthe sp. HANT25 | reverse complement strand
GGGGGGGGGGGAACTGGGTGAAGCAGAGACGAGAATGAGAAGAAATATGTCAAGGGATGGAGGGTTTGGGGAGATGATGGACAGCAAAGGCGACCAAACAACGATCAAATGCCATGGACGGGAGGAAGAGAAAGTGCTGGCCGGGTCGAGAACGGTAAATTCGACTCGATCGTGCCTCCCCGAATGGTGGGCAGAGCATCATGTAAATAAACACTTGCCGACCTAGCCTCCCTCCTTCCAAGTCTGTTGTTGGTTCCTTCCTCCGTTGGGATACCTGCCCGGGACATAGCCGTCTTATCCCTCGACTGTTCATCTGGCTGAGAGATGAGGAGCGCCGTTGGAGGAAGGAATTGCTGGATCAATCAAAGAGTGGTCTCATCTATGCCTGCCGCATGAAAACATTTCGAATCATCCTGAAGATGCTTGGAAACCCGGGAAGGCAGAGGCAGGAGCAGGAGAAAGAGCAGGAGCCCCAGACCACCCGACAGTCAGGGCAATGGCGGTGGTCATGTTGCGCATCTCTCGCAAAAGCCGCCATCGTGGGCGCTTGTTCTCGCCCTCGCGCTCGCGTCCGTCCTCTCTGTCTCTGACCACTTGACCATAAGCATAAGAGCCAGACACGAAAATGCAGCACAATGCAGAGACCACAGAAGTGATGATGTGTGAATCTAGCCCAGTCCAATTTGATGGTCGGTATCTACAAGTACAAGGCCAGCCTAATCCAACTCCTCCACCTGGAACGGCTCAGGATCCGATGGTGATCTCGCCTGTAGCCACAGATGTCAGCCCAAGACCTGTGACGAGTGGGTGGGTGCAGCGTCGATTCGCTGGTCTGCTGGTCAACTTACCCTCGTTGCACCTGCACCCCCGAGCTCTCGCTCCAGTCCGTCCTCGAACTCGCGCGGGAACGACGGCCGGTCGGGGTAAGTCGCCTTGACCACGTAGCAGACGCTCAGGAAGGTGGCGATGAAGGCCGCGATCTGGACCAGGCCCTTGCGTGGGCTGACCCAGGTGTACTCGTGCGGCGTGAAGATGCCCAGCTGGTCGTAGTCCTCGTGGCAGGGCTCGCCGTAGTTTCTCCGCTCCTGCTTGTCCCACCAGTCGCCGTGAGGGTCGCGGAACTGTCGCTTGACTGGGGCGGGCTGGACGTAGCCTCCGTTCTGTGCGAGGTGGCGTGCCCATCGTTAGCATCTCTGACCAGCTCTGATGTGCCCCTCCCGGACATGCCGCGCGCGTTCCCGTCTTCTCAATGGGGCCAGTTACTGATCCCCCCTTCTATCGCCCGTTCTGTCTGTGATTCCGTCCCTGGTCTCGACGTACCATGTTTGGGTCCTCGACATCGGTCAGGTCGGGGTAGGCGGGATACCTCTCGTCGATGTTCTGGTTGTAGGGGGGCAGGAAGGTCCTTTGCTGGACAATTGGGAGCCGGCGCGCCGCGACAGCAGCCGTTGCCGACCGCAGCGGGGACGCCTTGGCTGCGATTCGGCGGGAGAGCATCTGGACGTCGGTCAGCCGGGTAGTCGATCGTTTGGTTGGTAATTTGATCGTTTGATCGTTTGATCGTTCGGTCGGTCGGTCACTCAATTGCCCATGGAATTGTCAACCAGCCCGTTCGAGGATAAGGACTTGCCTTGGCTGTCGACGAGGCCCAATTTCTGTACAAGCAGGGATTCAATCGGTGGGCTCAGTCTGGTGAGTCCACTGTCACTGTGTTGTTCGTCTTGCCGCAGTGTGTGGCGTGGGCCAGGCGCGGGTATCAATGTGGGCTATGATGCTGTCGGCAGCTTGCTTGGAGGTGATTCCTCAATTCGATGCTGCGGGTGCTTGCTCGCTGTTTGTGCCTGAGGCATTAGGATGGCCCGTGCGTCCACTCGCTGTTGTCATGTAGCGGGTACCCATGTACCGAGGAACTCAGGCAGAGGTGCCATGAATCTTTGTACCCTGGTACCCCTAGACCAGGGAGCTGCCCAGAGCTACAAGCTGGCCCGCTGCTCCCTTCCGTGTCTTGACTGACTGACAGCAGGTGGTGTAGGCTAAGAATGAAATCTGCCCGTCAGTCCAGGCCTTAGCGCAGGCGACAGGACTCACGCATCTCAAGGTTTTCCAGCCTTTTGCCTGACAACGAGACAAACCCGCCCTTTTCGCGTCCTCCAGCACCGCACGAGGCTCCAAACATGTCCAGACTCGACATGCGAATAGTCTGAACCCCTGCAAACATCCAGACCTATTTTCTGGCCTGTCAAATGCCCGCTCTGCTGGAATCCCGACCCCGTTCCCCTTCCGTCCCGCCCTCTCCCCGCGTTGCTCGCTATGACGGAGCCCAGCGCGTCGACTTCGTCTGCTGCTGCCGCTGCTGCTGCCGACGCCGAGACTCGTCGCCCTCAACATTCCCCAGAATCGACCGCCATCTCCAAGCCTGCACCCGGTGACAGCGATGCCGACCCCGACGCCGACGCCGACGCCCATCTGCCATCGAACGGTGATCCACCGCCATCGAAATCGCCCCTCCGCCCTTCCCCCATCATCACCGACACCCTCCAGACGCCAGCCGCCGCCGCCCAACATGACAACACCGCGCTCTCATCCCCAGACTCTCCCTTGTCTGCGCTGTCGACGCCGCCCGACTCGCCCACCGACGAAATGTTCTTCTCCTCGATGCACGCGCCCAGTACCAATGGCCACACCAACGGCCATCTTGGGAACGGGCTGACCAATGGACACGCTCGCGCCGCAGAGACCCCCGAGGACGACCGGCCAGCGAAACGTCGCAGGGTGCGCGACTCCACGCCTCCCCCGCCAGGATCAAAGACGCGCAAGATCGTCGAGTCACCACCGTGGAAGAAGTTCGAGGCCGAGGGCCCCACCACCATTATCGAGGGCGGTAAGCGGAAATCCGGTCGTCTCAACACGGTCCCGTTGGAGCAGATGAACAGCGACAAGAGGATCACAAGAAAGTCATACTCGCAGAACAGCCCCCCGTCCAAACTCAGGCATGGCTCTGCCAACAACCAGGCTGCGTCTAACCAGGCCGCGAGGCAGCGCGCCGCCTCGGCCAGCAAGACTTTGGCATCCAGGTCCAACGCCGCCTCGAAGCCTGCGGCGCGAAAATCGCTGGGTCATGAGTCCAGGTCCACCCCTAGGAATCGGAGACCGTCACCGCCGCCCCCTGCCCAGCCAAGCCGATCATCAACGAGGACGCGACGACCGTCAAGAAACGGCCGGGACAGCCTAGATAACGACTTCTCCGCCTCTCATGCCACGAGAACTACCCCACGAATCAAGCTACGCGTCAACCGGGTCCCCCTCACCGAGCTGCCGCTCGTACATCCTGGCCGTGTCAAAAAACCCAGAGTGGCCACGAGCCTCGACGAATACTTTCGCGCCGCTGACAACATACCTGTGACGGATGGCGGGCAACTGGTACCTGAGGATGAGCCCATCTTTACCGACGACATGGCCTTGGCCGAGGCCAGGACAATTCTCCGCATCGAGGACGAAGCTCGACCCGACGGTCTACTCGGGAGGAGCTGTGCAATATTCGAGCCCGAGCCCGCCGAAGAGCCGCCGCGACAATATGCGCATATGGACCACCTCGTAAAAGCTGCCCAGAACCTCCGTAAGTGGATGGTCCGGGAGCAGAGGGAGCACCGAGACAAGGCCAAAAAGCTGGCCGAGGCATGCCAGGCGGTATGGAGGTCTCGACAGCCGAAATCCCAAGAGGAGATTGAGAGGGAGGCACGGGACATGTGGATCGCACGATACCGAACTGTCATGAAAGCGCTGTTCGGAACATGGGAGAACGTGAGGACCGAGGTGAACCGGCGGCGCTTGGAAGAATGGGAGGCCGAGGAACAGAGGCGCGTCAAGGCAGCGCTGCAAGAAGCCGTCTCTCGCTCTGAACAACAACTGCTCGCTAGGCAGGCACAATTCGACTCGGACGAAAGCGATGATGAGCTCCTAGACGAGGACGGCGAACTCATGGGCTCCGGCTCAGACGACAGTCGGACTTCCGGGGACGATGAGGCGTCTCTGGACGGCGCAAGCGACGAGGACAACATGTCTTCTTCAGAGGAGGACGACGACCGTAAGTCGGCTGCATCGGACGAGGGCTTGACACAGGAGCAACTCAGAGAAAAATACGCAAACTTGCCGGATATTGAAAACAAAGATGACATAAATGGTGGCGGAGACACATCGATGGCAGAGGCCCTCGACGATGACACAAGTGACGAGTCCGTCGACATGGATGATGACATGGGCTCTTCAGACGAAGATAGCGATGAGAGCGGCTCGGATGACGACGGGGATGACAGTGGCGATGAAGACGACCGGCCCTCCGGGCTACTGGGTCTCTTCTTTGGCGAGAAGGAACTGAAGAAACTCCAGGAAGATACAGCCGATGGTCCAGATAGTGCAGCCGACCCCAGCGATGCCCACATGGCCGACGCTGATGCCACTGAACTCTCCACTGAAGAACAAACGGCGAAGGAGGCAAAAGCAGACGATTCGGAAACGCCCAAGGTCAATGGGGCCCTGGACAAAGCTGCGACATCCGATACTGATCAGAAAATGACCGAGGCTTCAGCGCTACGTTCGCCCCCAACGTCTGCGGCGGAAACACAACCAGCAGCGCCGGAACCAACAAATACAGCACCTCCCTCGGAGGCTGTGCAGACGACTCCTGAAGTTGATGCTACAACCAACCCCGTCAGTCCCGACCGCAGCCAGTCGCCTCGCACGACGGATACAAAGCCCTCTGACATCGACACCGCGACGTCTTTCGAGCGAATGAGCGGTCCACTGGAAGCGAGCAGAAGCAGATCTGGCTCCCCTCAACCCACTTCGCCACGGACAGAGGTGCCATTCTTGCTGCGTGGAACGCTCCGGGAGTACCAACACTACGGACTGGACTGGCTTTCAGGACTCTATGCGAACAACACCAACGGTATTCTCGCTGATGAGATGGGGCTGGGAAAGACCATCCAGACAATTGCGCTGCTGGCCCACTTGGCGTGCACCCACGAGGTGTGGGGACCGCATCTCGTCATCGTCCCGACGAGTGTGATGCTCAACTGGGAAATGGAGTTCAAGAAGTGGTGTCCCGGCTTCAAGATCCTGACCTATTATGGCACCCAGGAAGAGCGGAAGAGGAAGCGCCAAGGCTGGACCAATGACGATGTCTGGAACGTGTGCATTACGTCGTACCAAATTGTGCTCCAGGACAACCAGGTGTTCAGGCGCCGGAGATGGCATTACATGATCTTAGACGAGGCGCATAACATCAAAAACTTCAGGTCACAGAGGTGGCAGACACTGCTTGGCTTCAACACCCACTCGCGTCTCTTGCTGACGGGCACACCACTGCAGAACAATCTGACAGAGCTCTGGTCCCTCCTGTTCTTCTTGATGCCCTCCGAGAATGGCGTCGGCGGCTTTGCGGACCTAAAGGAGTTCCACGACTGGTTTGCCAGGCCAGAGTCACAGATCCTCGAGCACGGCCGTGAGCAGATGGACGAGGAGGCTCGTGCCATCATCGCGAAGCTCCACAAGGTCCTCCGACCATACCTACTGCGGCGGTTGAAGGCCGACGTGGAGAAACAGATGCCCGCCAAGATTGAGCATGTCGAGTTCTGCCGCCTGTCCAAACGCCAACGGGAATTGTACGATGGCTTCCTCGCCCGCTCCGAGACCCGGGACACTTTGTCGTCGGGCAATTACCTCTCGATCATCAATTGTCTGATGCAGCTGCGAAAGGTCTGCAACCATCCCGACCTCTTTGTCGACCGCCCCATCATGACGTCTTTCCGCATGGAGAAGTCTGTTGCTGCTGATTACGAAGTCACCGAGCACTTGGTGCGCAAGAATTTGCTAGCGGTGAAGCCTATGAGTACCGTCAGCCTCGGCTTCCTAAACCTCGTGCCGACGCAGCATGAGGAACTGTCCAACACTGTGGCAGAGCGTGTGAGTCAACTCAGCTCCCACAGGGCCCTCATGGACCTGCGTGAAACCCAGCGGATCAGATCTCAGGCGTCACACCACACCCTCGACCCTTCCAGCGTCAAGTCCACGATTGGTTTTCTGGACAGTGCCGCACGATGGGGTCGCTTCGAAGAACTACAGCACTGCGTCTACCTCAATGCATTGCGGCGCCAGCAGCGGCCGATATATGGGAAGCGTCTGCGTGAGTTCCTCACACTCGGCGCGGACAAGCGACCTTACAGGCCCCGGCCCAGGGTGCCCAAGTTGGTTATGAGTTGGTTTGAAGAGGACTCTTTCATCCTGCGGACAATGATTCCTACCCTGGACCAGCGTGCTGCATCAATGGAACAAACTATATCAAAATTCGCCTGTGTCACCCCTGCCGTCGTCACGAGGGACATGGAGCCATTCTTGCTCGGCTGGAAGGGCGTCCAGGCGTTCGGAGAAGCGGACTTGCGACTGTCAGCACCCGTCAGGCGCCTTCCCTTCATACCTCCCGAGCGGCCCATCGACCCATGGCATGAGTCCCGCATGCGCCTCTCCATTCAGTTCCCGGACAAGCGTCTCTTACAGTATGACTGCGGCAAGTTACAGGCTCTCGATAAGCTCCTGCGGAAGCTTCAGGCGGGTGGTCATCGCGCGTTGATCTTCACCCAGATGACCAAGGTCCTCGACATCCTAGAGCAGTTCCTCAACATCCATGGCCACAAGTATCTCCGCCTGGATGGGTCAACCAAAGTTGAACAACGCCAGATTCTGTGCGACCGTTTCAACGTTGACAACCGTATCCTCTGCTTCATCTTATCGACGCGATCAGGCGGTCTCGGTCTCAATCTCACTGGTGCCGACACCGTCATCTTCTATGACCAGGACTGGAACCCCGCCATGGACAAGCAGTGCCAAGACCGGTGCCACCGCATCGGGCAAACTCGGGATGTGCACATCTACCGCCTTGTTAGCGAGCACACCATTGAGGCCAACATTCTGCGGAAGGCAAGCCAGAAGCAGATGCTCGACGACGTCGTGATCCAGGAGGGTGCCTTCACGACGGACTACTTCAACAACCGCCAGGGCGAGTTATCAGTGCAGGAGGTGGCAGGGGGCTTGATGGGCGAGCATGACGCTGCCGCTAATGCCGCGATGGACCTCGTCCTGGGCGGCGTCGACAAGAGCGACACTCGTACCGCCACGAAAGCACTGGAACAGGCAGAGGACACCGAGGATGTGGTTGCAGCGAGAGCCGCCGAGAAGGAAATCCTGCAGGACGATGCTGACTTTTCCGAGGCGAAACCTGGCTCTGGGGCTGCCAGCACGCAGCAGGGCACGCCACGGGAAGGATCAGCTGCGCCCGGCAGGTCGGGCCTGGGACTATTTGTCGAATCTGCCGACACGCCTGCGCCGGATGAGACACAGCCCGAGTACAACGCATTCGGTGAAAAGATCCACAATATCGACGAGTTCATGTTGGCGACAATGGCGAAACAGCTCGAGGGGACCCAGTTGGAGCTGCCCAAGGACAAGAAAAAGGGGAAAAAGAAAGGGCGGGACACAAGAAGGCGCTAAAAAGGCGCATTGGGGCATCATTTGGAAACTCAGCATACATACGCGGCCCTGGGTGGTTCTTTTACAACTACGAGTATCTGATAATGAGAGGGAGAAGGGGGGTTGAAGCAGAGTGCTCAAGTCATGTGGCGGTCCTCAATGTTTGACTTGTGGGTGGTGTTCTGGGTTTGATTCACGGGTTGGGGGAGTCTGGGATGGGCATGGCCTTTGTTTGCATCACGGTCGTTGAATGTACTGTACGATGAAAATGTGACGATAAAAGATGGTCAAAAAGAGGCATTCTGGTTTTCCCCCACTCAGTCCAACTTCTTGCAGGAATAGCAAAAGGGAGATGAGCATTCTGGTGTTGGCTCCATTGGGCAGGAGCAGGAAGAGTTGGCCAACTATAGACTGATGTAGTACATACGTACAAAAACAAAACCCCAAACCACAAGTGATGAGCTTTCCCAACTTTCAGACTGATTCTGTACAATTGTTTTAGTTTGCCGGAACGTTGCCACAAAGTATGTGTATAATTCTGCTTGACCTGTAGGTCAAGGAGTGTGTTTTTCCGCCGTCGATCGTGCTGGACGTCTTCCGTGAGGTTGAGTGGACAACCAATAACTTCGTGGTGACAAGCCTGCTCGGCACCTGCTATGTATCATCAAGCCATGCCTAGGTCCACCGAGCTCACAGTGATTGATATACTAAATACATTGAAAAGGCTCTGCTGGAACAGTCGCGCTGCATCACCAGTTCAACAATTGGAACGAGGACCTTCATATACTGTTGTATGATTGGAATTTATAGACTACTTGTCAAGACGAAAGGACGAAAGATTCTCCGTGCAGGCAAGTGAAGAAAGAGATGTGAGACTATCACCAGGATTTATCGCTTGATGAATTCCTTGCTAGAGGTATGTGTCGAACCACCTGATAGCCTGTAAGAAAGCCGTCTCCTTCGCGAACACCTCTTCCGGATTGGAAGAATTGTCCGCCTGAAGGTTTAGGATCTCGCCTCGTAGCCCAAAGCCGTGGTTGCTGTTCCCATACACCACTGACTGGTAAGGAGCAGCCATGGTGCGACTATTGTTGAGCGTGTCCACAATGTCGTTCACTAAATCTCTAGGCATCCTGTTGTCGATCTCTGGTTTTCGAATTATTAGCCATGGATGTGGCACGTCATGCAGCAATCCTACTGAGTTGGAAAAGGCATATGAGACATACCTGCAAAGGCATAGGTAATCGGCCCGGACACCAACGCAATCTCATCCAGAGTGTCGGCGACCCCGGACGAGGCCTGGCTCGGCGTGACAGCAAAGGCAGCATCCGCGCGGATGGTGCGGTTCTCCGCGAGGAAGCGCGCCGAGTAGTAACCGCCGAAGCAGTACCCGGCGATGCCGACCCGGGGGAAACCGAGTGAGTTGCGGACGTGTTCGATGGCCGTCTCGACGATTGGGTCGGTCACGTTGGGAAGGTGGCCCTGCCACCACACTCCAACGTCAAAGTCGGGGTCCGCCGTCAGCGGGTACGGTGCCGGCTGCCCTTCGAAGGTGTCGACGGCCACGGTGAAGTACCCTGCGCGGGCGTAGCTGTCGGCCATTCTGTACCCATCACCTTGTTAGCGTCGAGTCCTGACAAGTCAATGATGAGGAGGAGGCTTCATGGGAAGATTGCTGTTGCAGCAGCGTCTTCGACATACCGCAGGGCGTAGGGTATTGCCAGCCCGTAGATATCCGGGAGGAGCAAGATTGCCTTGTCGGCGCGAGCTGAGCTGTTGTCGGCTGGCTTTGCAAAATACATGGAAACTATACCGGGCGGAATTAGCTGTGTTCATGTTCTCGCATAACTGCCTCTTGTTGAGTGCGACTGACCTCCGCTAACATTTTGTAGGCTACCCTGCGGTTGCCCGTCGTTGAGAAGCCAAGCAGTATTTAGGACGTCTGCAGCAACGAGAGAACACGAGCCCGCAAGGGCTGTTTTGAGCAGCGTGGATGCCAACATGATGGGTAATGGAACAACAATGTAGTCAATAGTTGCGGCCGTCTAGATAGAAGGCCGGAAGATCTCATGCATAGACCCATCGCACGATCACATTTGTCTGACATTTATATTCAAGTCTCGGTGAAAAATGCCGTCCAGCTGCTGAGGTATTGCGCGTACGATGACGAGGAGACGTCCCATTCGACCCATTCTCTGTTGCATTCTCATATCATATTCCAAAGCTAAAGGAATGGCTAATTATCTGATGTCGAATTGAACAAAAGGGGTCCATGGGGGTTTATGTTCTCCAGATTGCGGGGCATGCTTTTGCACGGTTTTAAGGTTCAAGCTGTCCCTGTGACACACGAGTAGTTGCAATCTAGTACAAGGATCATTTCCATTTGCTCGAAATTTTCTCGATAGAGTGTATGCCTGAGGCAAGAATGTCTACCTGAATAACGAAGTTGTATCTGACTTGGACCCTGTAGCTAGACCACACCTAAATGTTTGGCGTATATTGAAACCGGACGTCTAAATAGGCTCAGGCACCATCACATGATGATATTGTGTCATTGATACTCACCAGAGAAAATTAATGTAGCAGCCACCGTCTTCCTTCCTGCCAATTGAGAAGAAACTCTACAAGATCTAGGAAATTGATGGTGTGGACTTCGTGTAAATACTCCCACGCCCTCCCTTTTTGCATTCTTTTGTCTCAAGCACACACTAGACGATGATCAAGGAGGTGGGGGCCAAACTACTCAGCTACTCAGGGATGGTGGTCAGTAACGCCTCAGCTACGAGGCCGCTTACGGGGCTTTGAACTAGTTATCACGTAGAAATGCTGTTGGACCAGAACTGAGTCCCAACTCCGACAAGTGGACTTACCCCAGACATTGGGAGATCTCAGGTGTAACCGGCCCTGCTCTGACTTTTGACAATGTCTTTGGTTCTACATGAGCGTCAGTGTCATGAGCCTCAAAGCAAGACTATATTCTCCAAGGGCAGAAGCAACAAAATAATGATATTCTAAGAAATACACGGCCAAGACAATTGCAATGGATTTCTCAGGGAGATATCGAGGGAGCACGTTTTCAGACATCCAGCCAACACGGCCACTTGAGTTGGGTACGACACTCAGGATCCGCAGGGAGCTGAGGGATTCGGAAGTGGTTTCACATGTGCACATGCAATAGGCAAAAGGTGGGATAAAATTGGGTTCCGTTGGCGAATTCGAGCGTAGAGCTGGTGCGATGTGTGGTTGAGCGCACCGCCATGCATCCGCCAATGCTGCAGCCAAGATCTTACGCCCCAAGGACCGAAGTTGAGCTTTGCAGGGCGCTCCGGTGTCGATACATGCTAGGCGGTATAGCCCGAGAGGAGCCAAGGCGTTAAGATTAGAATTGTCCCTACCCGCTCGCACAGCCCAGTCCCTTGGCGTCACCCAGGTGAGATGTTCAGCTTGGCGATGACGGGTGGTTTCTTAGCAACGAGGCCCCAAGACGGGAGCTGGACAGAAACAAAGGTAGGTCGAGCCCTGAGGCTGGCCATCTATAAGGTTGTTCTCTTCCTGTCTCATCGCAGCTGGAACATCCTGACGTGTCTGTAAACCATTTGCCCAAAACTTCAACCGCAAGCCAGCAACAGCACTCCATCAAGATCCTCCATGGCTGGGGGCGACATCCGACCGCTTACTGAATCGGAGATAAACAGTTTCCTCGACGATCTGGACCACAACAAGGATGGCTTCATCGACTACACCGAAGTAGAGCAGAAGCTTGACGCCGTGTACGACGAGCTGGTCCAAGGAAAGCCCCAGGCGCATCACCGTCTGCACAGGCACCATGAGCACAACTCCAAGCAGGACCAGGACCGCCACACCTTTCTTCGCAGCATCATCGGCTCCGACGTACAGAAGATCCCGCGCTCCGACTTTGCCGCCCGGGTGCGCGAGTGGGGGATCCCGTCGATGGAGCAGGATAGTGAGGCCGACGCCTCTCAAAAGGCATATATGCGGTCTTTGGGAATATGGCGGCGGCTGAGATCATACTGGGCAGTCCACGGTCCTGAGATCGCCTTCTTGTGCCTGGTTGTGTCTCTCCAGATCGCCTTTGGCGTATGGCAGTGTGTCAAGTACGCGACAACGCCGCAGTATCAGGCCGCGTTCGGGTGGGGGGTCGTCCTCGCAAAGACGTGCGCCGGCGCCCTATACCCAACCTTCTTCTTCGTGATCCTGAGCATGTCGCGGTACTTCTCGACCTTCATGCGCAAGTGGTACTACGTCAGCCGGTTCATCAACTGGGATCTGGGACAGAGCTTCCACATCAAGATGTCGTGCGTCGCGCTGGCGCTGGCGACGCTGCATGCGATTGGCCATCTGACTGGGAGTTTCAACTGGGGGAGCAGGCAGAGTAATGAGGACGAGGTCGCGGCTCTCCTGGGTCCGGATGCTGTTCCAAGGCCATACGTGAGATACGTCAGGTCCCTGCCCGGCTGGACAGGAATTGTGGCTCTTGGGTTGTTCCATCTGCTGGCGCTCCTGAGCACGCCCGTGGTCCGAAAGTGGAATTACGAGGTGTTCCAGCTAGGTCATCTGCTCATGTTCCCCATAATCGGTCTGATGATGGCACACGGGACTGCTGCGCTTCTGCAGTGGCCAATGTTCGGCTACTGGCTTGCGTTCCCGACCCTGCTGGTGCTGGTTGAGCGAGTCACCCGGGTCGCTGTTGGATTCCACCGTATACCGGCTACTTTGACTGTGCTGGACAGCGAGACCGTCGAGGTCAAGGCGACCATCCCGAGCGAGCGGCTCTGGAAGTACCAGGCTGGACAGTACGTCTTCCTGCAGGTGCCTGAGCTCGGCAATTTCCAATGGCATCCCTTCACAGTGTCCATTTGCGTGGCAAAGGAGATGCGCCTTCACATCAAGACCGAGGGAAACTGGACTGGAAGGCTGCGAAAACTGGCTGGAGAAAGTGAAAAGGCCGACATCAAGATCGGCATCAATGGTCCCTTTGGCGCGCCAGCTCAGCGCTTCTATGATTTCAGCCACACCATCGTCGTTGGGGCTGGTATTGGCGTCACTCCCTTTTCTGGCATCCTTGCCGACCTCCAGGCTAGAGATGACGCCGCTCACGGGCATCCCGGACACTCGGATTCGCACAAGAATGAGAAACAGGAAGCTTTGGACAACGTTGCCCAACCAGATGCGAAGGCGGCCGCCTCTGCACCTCTCAAGCATCAGGCAGATTCTAGCCAGACCACTCTGGCCCCTGAAAAGCCCAAATTCGCAGATGACTACCGACGTGTCGATTTTCACTGGATGGTCCGCGACCGAAATCATCTCCTGTGGCTTTCGGACCTGTTGAACGAGGTCAGCCGCAGCCAGAAATGGCACGCAAAGCACGACAGCGCGCATCACCTCGATATCAGGATCTCGACGCACGTCACACAGAAGCGCAAAAACATCTCGACTCACGTATACCGTTGGCTGCTCGAGATGCACCGCACGCCTGAACACCCCGAGAGCCCGCTCACGGGGTTGATCAACCCGTCGCAGTTCGGTCGGCCAGACTTTACCAGCATCCTCGACTCGCACTATGAAGAGATGCTGAAGTATAAATCGGTCCTGAACGAGAAGGACCCTAGGCGCTGGAGCGATGAGGAATTCAAGGTCGGTGTCTTCTTCTGTGGAACCCCGATCGTGGGCGAGATGCTGGCAGACCGCTGTCGGCTGTTGAGCGCGAGGGGTCGAAACGACTCGAGCAATATTGAGTACCACTTCATGATGGAGGTTTTCGGATAAAACGCATGAACTGTGACAGCCTGCTACGGCTTGTTGAATTGGCTCAATCCAGCCTGGAAAGGATTCCTGTAGCTGCTCTTCTGTAACGTTAGAAGCGGTCCGGAAATACAGAATAATGATTCCATGAATAATATGCGCGGATTCATACTGTAATACTTGGGGATCAAGTGTCGTGTTGCCCAGTGTTGACTGATGAGGCTCTGTTGGATGTCATGTCATCTCTGGTTGCAGCATGCCAAGGATGACGATGACCCCTGAACAGTGTCCCTTGGTGTTTAGATGGCTCCACACCTCCATGCTCAACCACAAAGCGTTACTCATTAACTGGATCCAAAATAAGGGGCAGTGGACCCGCCTGACAGACGCAGCCAAACCACCGTTGACCGCGGTTTGCTGGCAGTCGGAAAGCCGGATTCCATTGCTACTCACCACACCTTGCTACGTGCAATGTCCCGCTGCGAAGCTCGCTGTCTCTGTTTCATACTGCGGTTGTCTTCAACACGTTGATTCACGATACGTCAGAGGTCGATACAGATCACCACACGTTGCTGGCAACATGGTCGGTGTCCGGTTTGCAGACTCGGTCGAAATGGCCGAGAGGGAAGGAAATGGATTTGACAAGACCGAGACCGACGCCTTCATCCAGGATGCCCGATCACCGTCCTTCGACATGGACCGGGATCCAGCTGACCGACCAAGAAACGCGCAAGCCAAGCGCCGGCTCATACAAAGCTCAATGATACCGTGGATCCTGACCTGTTTGTTTGCGCTGACGTCTTTTCTGCTGCTCCTCGAGCGGTATGGGATACGTAAATTCGGCACATATGAAGATAGGTTGTCTACGGATCTTTGTATGTTTGCGCCTGATTTATTCACGGGTTGAGCCCCCTTCTGACAAGGTGACCACATCAGGGAGTCTGAGACGAGTCCCGCTCGAGGTTAAGCGCTTTGTCGGAAGCCCGAAATTTGATGAGAATGGTACCATGTCGATGCATGCAACTGATCCGGATGCGAGATGGCCGGAAAACCTCAGGTTCACGGGAGATCTTTCGGATGAGATCGATGAGAACTGGAACGAGATTGTGGAGGACCGCTACTTCTCGGTTTCTGAAGCTGAGGCTATAGAAGCATGGGGTGACCATAGGCATGAATACGTCGATGAGGAATACGGAGGATATACCGCCGGCCTGGACGTATTTCACACCCTCCATTGCTTGGTGAGTATTCTTAGTTCTTTCGGATCCACTTTGGATGTTGACATGATGCCAGAACAAAGTGCGGAAAGCGATGTACCCAGAATACTACGGTAATGAGACATCCGCCGGGACACAAAAAGCCCACCTTGATCACTGCATCGAGCAGATACGTCAACACATCATGTGCTACGGGAGCACGACACCAATCCCCACCAAATGGAGGGAAGGCGCGCAGCGACAACACTTTGACTCGAATCAAGACCATGTGTGCCGGGACTTTTCGTACCTGCACAGGTACATGACGCGGCGGAGCCACGGTGGTGATCTGTACGCGCCACGCGACAAGTCACTGATGGGCATGGCCAAGGCATGGGAACACGAGTGGGAAGAGAACGATCTTCCTCACTGAACGCGGTCTTGACCTTGCGATGAGTGAGCGAAAATCAACGGTTCACAGACTTATTCACACGAGCGCATGAAACGCGTGAGGGAGAGAGGGAAAAAAAAAAGGAAAAACATCCCGTGGGGTACCGGCATTGCGGGCACGCCCAGAGCTCCGGTCGAGTTCTTCGGGGCGAGGGCTGGTTCGAGATACCAAAGGTGCGGTCCTCCCGAGCCCAAGGACGAGGGTTGCTGTCAGAGAGGAGATAATGGATGAGACCATCAAAAGCTTGTGTCAATTGCCAAGGCATGAGGGTTATAGACCATAGGAGGTGATGAGCAGTTGTCCTGGCAAACTGCCCAGCCCAAGAATCCGACATTGCTGCTTATCGCCGCTAGCAGGGATTCCCCACGGGAACGACTCGATCATGCACAAAGATAATCAAGAGTGGAGCGCTACGCGTTAATGGGGCATGATAATCAACTAGAATGCGTCCTGGGCTGCCGGAACGCCCTGTATTTGTTCACCCTGGCCAGTGATAAGGAAGCCTGGACTACTTCACAAAGCCGGAATGGCAATTTCTGTGAAATGAGGTCACAGGGAGGAGGACCGAGGACTTTGCTGGGTCGAGAAGCGTTGGACTGTCAGCGCCAGCACGGTCTTGTCTCAGTAACTACATTTCAGTAGCCTGAGATGTTTATTTCATGCTGGTAGGCTCAGACCTCAGCCGCTGGCGCGGTTGGACAGAAGCACGCTGATCAATTAATACGTTGTCGCACAGGCCCCATCCAAGATTGTTGTCTCCGTTCCCACCATGTAATTCTTTGGCTGTCTATGGGCATAATGACTACCTCCAGTACATACCTACATGACTTGAATCCCAACCCCTGGCACCACTTGCACTTGTGCTACTATTTGATTATGGGGCTTTTCTTCAGACTAGTGCCAACGGCTAATATGTGGCTGATCCTGTGTTGACAGATCACGGCCAGTAAGATTGTCCACAACAAAAGCCATTTTTCCTTTTCTTGATACCGTCCTGCCCTTGTGCCTGCACGTTGCCTACACGCCGATTTCCTTTCTAGAAAGTCCATGCGGCCGGTCTTATCGGGTCATCTTATGTCCACGCCGGTTTGCGCATCTGTAGATATGTTCCTCGCAACGAACGGAGATCTTCCCATCGATCGATAAGTCGGCACTATCGCACATCTGGCATATTTTCTCGTTCCGTACCTGACCCAATATTTTCTGTTCCCCGTGCTATCAGACCTAATAGAACAGGCAAGCTATCGCCGTCTACACCCCCCAAAGAAGACTCCCTCCGCAGTCCTCATCCACAATAAATATTCTCCCTGCCGTCTATCCATTAATCACACTGTTGTGCTTCGGAATCGAAACTTTCGAGTTGGAACCGTCACGTATATATGTAGCTACCCAGTTAAGTCGCGACACAAGACACTTTATATTCAGGCAGCCAATTGCCTTCTGCGTGCAGTCGTACCGGATGGCAACCGCCGAGCCGGTGCTTCGGCCCCTCATCTGACACACAATTGGGTGGCGCTATGCACTCACGTTCTAGTAATCAAGCTAATGCAAAAGCAACCCCTGCAGACTACCAATTGTGCCGGTCAAGCTGTTGCGGGTCATCAATTCCAGCCTTCGGGGATATTCTTGATAAGATATGGGCAACATACGCTTGAGGGCGATAGAGGGGATAGGATAGCTTATCCACGTGCTACGAAATGTAATAACGTTAGATTCAAGGTCATGTCCCCCATTGGATGGCTTTCCCACGAGAATTGGTGTCTTATGCATGTCTCTGGCGATGTCTGTTAAACATATAAAATCCGGGAGTGCATGCCCTGATCCCCTCAACCCCTCCCTAAGCTGACCTGTTGTCTTGGTCATCCCGTTGCTAGACTTCACTGCTGTGCTGAATCTCGTCAAAGGGTGAAACAATCTCCTAGGCCGGCGATGAGACTCTCCAAAGGTACTCCAGCCCATGGGGCCCTGGGTGTCTACTTGGTCATACTTGCGTCCATAATTGAGGGTGTCCTCGCCCGACCATCCCCAGAGCCCAAAGCATCCTGGGTCCGGAAAGGACAGGGTCGCAAGGCAATATCGGACGTGCTCAGGGGAAAGAGAGACAATCTGCGTCGGTCCACGACATCGTCTGCCAACGGGACTGAATCATGTGCCGGGACTCTGGCGGCCCAGATCTCTGCACCCAAGGTGAACGTATGGGCTGAGCTTGAGGAGACCGACGCCGCCGCCGTTGTCGCGTGGCTGTTCAGTCAGCCCGAGCTCAATTTGACTATCACGGACAACGCGACGGAATGGGACAATACGGTGTAAGTAGCCGGCTGGCCTGTCCATGTGTTGGACGTCTTCTGATTCTTCTCACTAGGTTGCTCGTTGAATCGATCCAGCCGAATAAGTCTGACGCATTGTCTTATATCGACGGGGATGCGTCACCACCACCTAAATGGGCGAAAGCAATTCTGGACATGCGGGCGTTTGAGGACCCATATTACCAGGAAATCATGGTCGGCCCTCTGCCGGTAGACAACTCGACAACCACCTGGGCCCCCTTGGCTTACCCATTGACGAAGAACAGTAGTGGAAAAGTGCGCAATCTCGAAGCTGACGCCGAAAAGCTCTTTTCCGAGTGGATATATCCAATCACATCCTCTATTGCAGACATCACGCTCGATCTCTGGAACGGTACAGCCATGGGATTGGACAATGATACCCTAGACGTCTTTGGAATTGATCCTTACTGGCAGGATGATGGAAGAATCATCCGGTGGGACACATTTTGGAACTTGCCCCAGGACGACTTTGACGTGGAGACGCTCCTGCCTCTGGGGTTGTACTTCAAATCCGATATAACCGGGCGGGATCCCAGCCAGTGGAGCCTGGATGGGTGGCTTTATAACGGCGTCTTCTACGAGACTACCGAAGAATTCCGCACCGCTTATTGGAGTGAAGGATTCGAGAAGCTCGGTGCCAATGTCGAAGGTGATTGGGCCCGAACGGACCATCAGGGTCCAGCCATGCCAATGGATACCCTCTTCCCTCCAACAATGGTTTCACCAGCAGGGACCCGGTTCAGTGTAGATGCGGAAGAGAGGTACGTCGAGTGGATGGACTTCAGCTTCTACATTGGATTCTCTCGCGACACTGGGATTTCGCTCCGCGATATTCGGTACAAGGGAGAACGACTAATCTACGAGCTGGCTCTGCAAGAAGCTCTGGCCCACTACGCCGGGAATGATCCCGTTTCCTCGGGAACATCGTATCTCGACACATACTACGGCTTTGGGCCTTATGCTTTTGAGCTCGTGCCAGGCTACGACTGTCCCACGTACGCGACATACCTCAACACATCATTTTATGTCTCTGAGACGACACATACCCACATAAACAGCATATGCCTGTTCGAATACGACGCCGACTTTCCCATGCAGCGCCACAGCACGAATAGTTATGTGTCTGTGACAAAGAATACATACTTTTCTGTTCGCTCGGTTTCCACGGTGGGAAATTATGATTACATGTTCACCTACACATTTTTCATGGACGGCTCGATCGCGGTCGAGGTTCGCGCCTCTGGCTATATTCAGTCGGCGTATTTTGCGCAGAACCAGGACTACGGGTTTCAGATACACGACCACCTGAGTGGATCGATGCACGATCATGTGCTCAACTGGAAAGTCGATTTTGTGAGCCACCTCTATCTCATTTCTTCCCTAGAGCATTCACCCGCGCCTGCTGTTCGACAATTCCTCGACACAAGTCTCTTGCATTAGGACTTTTGCGTACCCATCAACGCCAGCTTACTGATGACAAGGGCCACACGGATTGCTAATTTGATTCTTTTACAGGACATCCTTGGAACGGAGAATAGTGTGCAATTGATGAGTCAAAAGCCCGTCACCACCACCTACTCTTGGTCTGGCAACAAGACTCGGAACACCATGAGACTTGAGCGATCTTTCATAGAGACAGAAGACGACGGCAAACTCAACTGGGATTTCAACGGACAGACTCAAGTGATTGTCGTTAATCAGAACGAAACAAACAAATATGGTGAATACCGCGGATACAGAAGTAGGTTCAGTCTACGCTCTTATGAGTCCTACATGGTATCAGAAGATCAGAGATTCGTAGAAAAGGAGCATAAGACGTCAAGGGTTTCGGGATGGATATCTTCATCTGCATCAGAAAGCTCATAGGATACACACTGACGTAATTTTACTTAGTCCTGCCGTACACGGGCCTGGCACACTTGACGGTGCAGAATAGCAGTAATTTGGTCAATGCAGCACGCTGGGCCGAGCACGACCTCCACGTCACCCAACGCAAGGATACCGAGCCCAAAGGCGCTCACAGGCTCAATAGTCAGGATGTTTACGACCCTCCTGTCAATTTTGACGATTTCTTCAACGGGGAAAATCTAGAGCAAGAGGATTTGGTCGTCTGGTTTAATCTTGGGATGCACCATGGTAAGGTTTTCTGTCTCCTTCACCCTTTGTATGTCAACATTATTCTAAGGCCAACTTACAGTTCCACACACGGGTGACCTGCCAAACACCGTTTTCACAACGGCCCACTCGGGCATGCAATTCATGCCGAGCAACTATTTCACCGGTGACCAGAGCCGCAACACCGTCAACATGGTCAGGATCGACTACAAAGACGGGAACACGTCTGCGGTGGAGCTCTTCGGCCAGAAGGGTGAGCCGGGAACGTGTGAGATTGACTATGCGCCCGGCGAGGCTGATTTGTGGGGATACACGGGTGATGTGGTCGTCAGGAAGTTCCCTTACGATCCTAACAATCCCTACTTTGAGACGGAATCGATCGTGTAGACAGCAAGCGAGAGAGCCGGTTGTCAGTCACATAGTTGCGTATACGGCATTGTTGCGCTACGCTCATGCATAGCTTTCTCAGCTTGCTGGTATTAACATTATATCTCTACGACGTGACTTACGATTTCATTGGCAGTGGGGATTCAAAAAAGGCATTGCTTTGCGTTGACGTACCTCCCCTCTCATCCATGCATGTAGGTACTCACCAGATGTTTATTGGATAATAGATCACCTCTTCCCTTGCGTGATCTGGTTAGGCTCAAGTAACAAGTAGTAAATATTACTGCTGCGTTGAACAGGGAAAATGATGATTTCTGCCTTATGCAAGCGCCAGGCAGAAGCATTTCCGAGTGCCCAACTGGGGCTAGATCCGGCGCCATCATCCGCGAGTTGGGCTGCTTACTATTCAGGCACCTGTATTTTGTGGAGTACTTCAATACCGATGCATCAGCAGCAGACCCGAATACAGACGATACGCACATCTATAACTTCCCCATCAGTAAAATGTATGATTACGACATTGTGTATACGGACTCCCCGTCGCGCTCATCAAATCCACGTTCTCCGCCCCCCAATGGCACACGCGCGCCGACTGGCCACCTGGTCGTCACGACAATTGACAACCAAGCCGACTCGGCACTTTTCAACATACCCGGCGAGATCCGTCAGATCATCTACTCGTTCGCCCTGGCCTTCCGCTACAGCGACTTCGAGTTCAGCAGCAGGCCCTTCTACAACTT
The DNA here is from genome assembly GCA_013435955.1 of Diaporthe sp. HANT25. Taxonomy (NCBI): domain Eukaryota; kingdom Fungi; phylum Ascomycota; class Sordariomycetes; order Diaporthales; family Diaporthaceae; genus Diaporthe; species Diaporthe sp. HANT25. The sequence continues at coordinate 1,600,306 of JACBFG010000020.1, read as the reverse complement.
CGGCGGGGATCCCGCCTCCTGCAGACCGCTGCCAGCCCTGATGCTGACATGCAGACAAGCATACGCCGAGCTGCAGGCCAAGGTGGACGAGGAGGCCGTCTTGCGGGCATGCATGTTCGAGCACGGCCGGAGGATCGGCCTCGCCGTGCACGGGACGCTGAGGATCCCCAAGTTGAGGAGGCTCGTCTTCCACGTGGCGATGGAGCACGCCAACTGGAACACGTGGGTCAAGTTCTTCGGGCACGTGCTGGAGTCTGCGGAGGGGCTCAAGGAGCTGGTGATTGACTGGGAGCCCAGGAGGTCACCGTCGGCAGCGACGCGGGTCGGTTTCATGGCCCAGCATGAGACCAGGATGGAGAAGCGACTGTTCAAGGCCGTGGCCGGGGCGCGGAATCTCGAGAGTCTCAGGGTCCATGGTGACATCCCGGCTCACTGGGCCGAGGAGCTCGGGAACATGCTGGGCGACAAGGTCAGGATGGTGTGGGTGAGGGAGAGGTGGTGGCTAGAGGACTGGGAGAGTGGCTGATGGCAGACCGTGTATTATTATGACGCTCTTTTGGTCAAGAACATGGGACGGTCGATGACATGAGACTTCGGGATTGTCAGAGTGTGCCTCAGGTACCGGGAAGTCGACCTTCTGACCTCCGCATTGAACATGTGAGTGTGTGGAGAGAGAATGCCAGGATATGTGAAGTTGTAGCAACAAGGCTGGTGAGGAACAAGGTTGTTCGAGGGATATTACGAACAATACTCGAATATTCTTGGATATATAATGACCCCCAACTGGCACCCAGAAGGGTTAACATGAGCTTTCAAGGACTCTGCGATCTTGCCAGCCGGACGACGGCAGGCATATACATCCCGGCCGAGAGAGACTGGGCATTTTGGGACCGTGCAAAGCCGTCTCAAGCTTCGGAGCAGGCCACCACCATTTCAATGGCGGCCCGCCGCGAGGGGCCGGGTGGACACGGAGCTCGCCTTGCCTGTGTGCCTGTATGCCAGTGTCCGGGGAAACCAAACATTACGGGTAGACTGAATTAAATGACGGCCCGGCACACCCCTGCTCATGGCTGGAGCTGATCAGTAGAGGCGAGCGAGTGGGAAGTCGTGGGCAGGTTTCCGGCCAGATACTGTACTACTAAGTAGGGACCAGATGATTGACGGATGCCCGTGCCACGCACAGGAGTCCAGAGCATCAAGGGTCCAGGTTGTACGGGCATGCATGCGGTGGGTGGGATGGCCGCGATTAGCTCCAGGAGGGCGAAGCTACAACAGGACAAGCCTCTCGGGCCAGATCTGACGCCTGCTGGGCCTCCACAAGCTTATTGTGTTGTCGAGCCGTCTGGGCCCAACGACAGGATGGAGATGCGGCCAGGGTGCGACCCGGCTGCCGGCTGACGAGTTGCACAGGGCTGATTGAGAGGGACTGGAGTACGTACAACATACCTAGGTACGCCACGCAGCACTTACAGACTACCAGTGAGTGAGTGCCCTGCGCAGGTGGAGATGGCGGGAGCGGGAGCGGGAGTGGGATCGGGAGTGGAAGTGGAAGTGGAAGTGGAAGTGGGCGTGGGGTCGTCGACATTTCAAGCTGAGGCCGAGACATGGGGATGCAACACTCGAGATTGACTGGCCAGGCTTGCTAGAAGAGGGCTGTCACAGTCCGAAGCAGTGCGTCTGCAATAACTCTACGTGTTGCAGTCACAGCGACGCTGGACTGCTGCATGCCTACGTGAAGCAATAAGTGACAAGTTGGCAGGGTTCGGAGAAGCAGAGGACTAAGACGCAAAGTAAAAAAATAAAATCAAAAAAAAATCAAGACGAGATGAAATGAGGATTCGCGGTTGCTGCCGCCGATGTCAAATTTCAGGGTCTCAGGTGCTCTCCACTGCATATGCCATGTATTACCTACCACCTACCACCTGCCAGCCCTGCCTACCTGCCTACTTCGTAGTACCTAGGCTCGAGCTAGGCACGCAGGGGTTAGGTATCTATATATAACGAAGAGTAGGGAGTAGTGTGCAGCACGTTGATGACGCACTATCGTACATAAAGGAGACTGACTGACTGCCCAAATACCCCAGACTGGAGTCGATGGAGTTTTGTTTACATTACCTGGGTAGATAGATGAAGTGAGATGAAGTGACGTGTGCGCGAAAAGGGGCATACATATCTGCTTGTATGTACGGTCAGTCAGTCCAGACAGAAGGCACGCACAATGTCAATGACTGTCATTGAATCCACACTATCGTCACTCCTGCAAGGCTGGGTGGGGCCATGTTAGAGCCTCTCTTTTTCTGCCCCCCTTGCCGAGCCATGCGAAAGCACATGGCCACACCGCTCCTGCGTTGATGTCTTGTTGGTCTTGCTGATCGACGGAAAGGGCAGGCGGTGGGGGGTAGACACCAAGACACATTGACACTGACACAAGCAACAACCAGAAACAAACCAGCAAGGAGCGAACCGACCCCCACGTGCGGCAACCAACAGCCACCAGTGCTTTCCTAACTGAATTCAAACCCAGGTTAAAATCAGGCCGATCTTGACCTGCCGCGGCAGCTGCCCCTGCCAGTTTGCCCCTGCCTGCCTGCATGCATGCTTGGTCTCTGGGTCCTGCCCTGTCTCCTCCCCCGTCCCCTCCCCCGTCTCCTTCCCCCCCTGTCCTCCTTTGATTGCTCCGTTAATTTTGGCACCACTGCGAAACCGCCTTGATGACGTGCCGTTTCGGCTAAATTTCTTTCTCGGCGGGCGTGCAGTGCGTGCAGTCTGGCAGTGCTGCAGCAGTCAAATCTCAAGCCCAGTTCAGGCCAGTCAGGGTCAAGCAAGT
>JACBFG010000020.1:1515707-1597432 GCA_013435955.1 Diaporthe sp. HANT25 | reverse complement strand
AGTCCAGTGAGTGCCGTGTCTCTTTGACCCCAGGAGGCACGCCAGGCCAATCCCAAGCTAATGCCAGGTCAATCCAGGCCAACTAGACCAACCAGACCCCGGCTCACCAAAAACCTGTCGGCTCTAATCCAATTTTCTCCTGAGCGAGCAGGCGAGGCAGACGACAGATCCCAATCTCCTTTTTGGGACCCATCTATCTTCTGGGACCCCTCGACCTCGACAATCGGGACACTTGGGACACCTCAGCCTCGACTCGTCCACCACCAGCGCCCTCCTCCAATATCGTCATCAATCTGCTCGTCTCCATAGGGCGTGTTCGAGATTTTTTTTCTATTCTTATTTTTTTCCTCATTACCTGTCCCCTCCCTTTAATCCTCTCTCGCCTCTCCTCCACAGACACACACACCCACCCCTCCCCTCCTCCCCCTCCAGCTCATCACCCACGAGCCAGCCACACCACCGCTCGACCCTGTCGTTCGTTCACTTGGTGTTTGGTTCCGTACCATTGACGACTCCTAATCCCCCCTCTCACCAACGACTCGACTCGACTCGACTCGACGTGTCGACCGAAATCGCGCACATCGCATCCGCCATGTCTGCAACAAAGGAAAACCAGCGGGACTCGGGCGAGGAGGAGAGGAAGCTCGAGGGCGGTGTCCTCCGACAGGAATCCGCTCCTCCTGCCCCCAAGGCCAGCGGCCTTCACCCGGCCGTCTACATCGCGTACGTGCTGCCCCTCCGGAAGTCCAGCGCCCCGGCCGACAAGAGCCCCACGTCCTGGATGTGGTCATGTTGTCGGTGGTGGCGCTGGCAGTTACCGCAATGATGGGCTCGGCTCTACATACCTTGGACTAGGATACTAACTGATTGATTCCGGTACAGTGTCTGGATTGCCTGCAGTTCCGGCGTTATCATCTTCAACAAATGGGTTCTGGCAACCGCAAAGTTCAGTAAGTCCTCCATCGCACTTCGCGAGACCAATTGTCTCATATCTTGCCTCCCACAAGTTGCAATCGCTGACAAGACATCCCCATCGTACAGACTTCCGTAAGACCTCGATTCCCCCGGGCTCCTGCGAGACCAGCAGCCCCGTCTCCGAGACCAAAAGACCCTCAATTGACATGATTGTGTGACAGCACTCTTCCTGACGACGTGGCACATGGTCTTCGCAACCACCATGACCCAGATCATGGCCAAGTGCACCTCCACCCTCGACTCTCGGCACAAGGTCCCCATGACCACCCAGACCTACATGTGAGTCGCGCCCTGGACCGCGCCGCTGGGACTGTCCAAGGCGGCGCGGCGCGAGAAACAAACTGTCCACAGGAATTGGTGCTAATGCTAGCCAACCTCCCAGGCGTGCCATTGTCCCCATTGGTATCATGTTCAGCTTGTCCCTGATCTGCGGCAACGTCGCCTACCTGTACCTCTCGGTCTCCTTCATCCAGATGCTCAAGGCTACCAACGCCGTCGTTACCCTGTTCGCCACCTGGGCCTTCGGCATTGCCCCTCCCAACATGAAGGTGCTTGGAAACGTTGGTATCATCGTCCTGGGTGTCGTTATCGCTTCCTTTGGCGAGATCAAGTTCGACCTGATCGGCTTCATCTGTACGTGACTGCTGTCTATCGCTGGCTGGTTCGGACTGGCTTTTGTGACCGTGGAACTTCCTGCTGACTTGTGCGTGTCTGTGTGTTGTAGACCAGTGCAGTGGTATCGTCTTCGAGGCTCTGCGTCTCGTCATGATCCAGCGCATGCTGAGCTCCGCCGAGTTCAAGATGGACCCGCTTGTTTCCCTCTACTACTACGCCCCGGCCTGTGCCGTCATCAACGGCATCGTCACCCTGTTCGTTGAGGTTCCTCGCATGGGCATGGGCGACATCTACAGCGTCGGCATCTTCACTCTCCTTGCCAACGCTTTTGTTGCCTTCTTGCTCAACGTGTCTGTGGTCTTCCTGGTATGTGGGATCCCAAATACTGCGCCAACATTTCTCTCAAGCGTTACTGACCCGTTTGGCCTTGTAGATTGGCAAGACTTCTGCCGTTGTCCTCACCATGTCCGGTATTCTCAAGGATATTCTCCTCGTCATCGCCTCCCTGGTCATCTTCATGGACCCCGTCACCCTCCAGCAGTACTTTGGCTATTCGATCGCCCTGGCCGGTCTCTGCTACTACAAGCTCGGTGCCGAGAAGATCCAGTCCACCTTTGTCGATGCGCGCCTCTCGCTGGCTACCATGCGACAGAACCACCCCGCTCGTGCCAAGGGCGCTGTGGGCTTCATGGTCTTCGGAGCCATCCTCTTCGGAGCCTACGTCTTCTGGCCGAGCCTGCACATGCCCCCGACCGTCGCCACGACGCCCGCGGCTTAAATGTGCACAACACAAACAAGACACTGTCGTCTGGGGTCTCGCTTCTCGGGTCGGCGTTTCGATTGAGGCTGGGTTCAAGCTGGGGACGGTCAACTGGGAGAGAGGGCAATGATTCAACGGGAGCACATGATGGGTAAAGAGCCATTATCGAGAGCAGGCTGGGATGTTGCTCATGACGGATATAGACTTTTTTCGGTTATTTTGTGGCCAACGCCAGTTCTTTTGGGCGTGCGTTGATTTCATACGCGGGCATAGAGCTGTGCTGGCTGGACGACCATACGTTGGCCTCGTGTACTTCGATTTAGACTGCATTTGCGGGTCACCTTGGCCCTTGAAAATGGCCCGGCCATCTGTAGATTATGTGATAAATAGGATCACAAATGTTTCCATGTCAAATTAAGTCTTTCTAATGTGGAACGCATCCCCTTTCGGCTTGTGCATGATTCCTGGGATCATTTCCGGAGCCAAAAGATCCTAAGGGAACGTGAAGCACGGCCATGAGTTCCCGGCGCTCTTTGCCATCGCGTATCGAATTAATCGAAACTGGTGATTCCAGGAAGAGTACCATGGAAAGCTGACGACAGTCTCGTCGATGCCTCTCGGTTTGCGGCTGGGCGCTCCATCAACGAGCCGGCGCACGGGTAATTGTACCCACATATATGTACATTTACCCAAGCTCGGATCTTAGGCGCACCTAGTCCTTCTTCTTGCTGAAGTTAGGCAGCCCAATCCACAGCAGCAACAAGACCCCGAGCAGCGCCAAGATGACGGGCTGGAGCACGCCGACGCCCTTGGACTGGGCGATGGCGCCGACCGCAAAGGGGAGGATGGCCGCACCGCCGCCTCCAAAGGCCGCGGCGAAGCCGACCGCGCTGACGTGCAGGTGCTTGGGCAGGGATTTGGTGGCTGCGACGACGACGGCGGGGAACAGGGGCCCGAGGAAGAAGCCCTGTAGCGAGACGGCAACAGCCGAGACGATGAACTGTGGGACCAGCCAGAAGAGGAGCTCGAGACCCATGGCGGCGGGGAGGTATATCTGGTGGGAAAGTTCAGCAACGGGGGGTAGACAGAGGGTTAATCCATCACATACCATGACAGCCAGTCTCTCTCCAAGCAGCGGCGTGATGAAGCCCAGGACGACTCGTCCTACCGTAATTCCGAGCCAGAAGCCAGTTGCTGTCATACCCGACGCGAATGGCTCGCCGTTGCGCACCTCGATCATGAACTTGACGATCCAGCCGCCGAGCGCCACCTCCACGCCCACATAGCATAGCAGGAAGGCCGCGCACAGCCACGTGACGCGGGCAGCCGGCATCCTGAGGAGCGCCTCCTTCAGGCTTGAGTTTCCAGCATTCTCCGTGGTCTTGGGGTGGCTGTCGAGGAACACCCTGCCCGTGGCCTTCCAGAAGGCCGAAACCGTGGTGGCCAGCTCGACGGCGGCGGCGCCGATCATGATGTAGTAGAAGTGGTACCACTCGAGGTTCGCCTTTGTGATCATCGAGGTCGCGACCAGCGGGGCGAGAACGCCGCCGGCGCCGTAGAAGGCGTGCATCACGCCTAGGACTTCGTTCGCGTTGGCCATGTTGCCGATCCAGGCGTTCCAGGCGGCATCGCCCAGCCCGTTGCCGAAGCCGGCCAGCATGTACACGACCACGAGGACGGGGTACGGCGGGTGCAGGCAGGCGATGACGTAGGCGACGATATGGCACACCGAGGTGAGGATCGCGACGCCCCGCTGGCCGAATTTCTGGTGGATGGTGTTGTTGAGGAGGGCCGAAAGGGTGTAACCCACGAAGGGCGAGAGAAAGATCAGCGACACAAGGGTGTACTCGAGATGGTAGTACGTGCCCAGGTACGGGATGATGGCACCGTACGCGGCATCATTCATACCCATGACAAGCAACGACCAGAAAGCCGCAAACACGCGGCACACCTGCACCCGCGACTGGTTCCATCTCTCGACCGTGTGCGACACCGTCGTCGGGGCCGGGAGCGACGAGATGCTGTCCTGGTTGCTGCGGGGCCCGTCGTCGTTACTGGCCCGGGGGCTCGGGCTGTCCTTGCCGAGCGTTCGGCCTGGGCGAGCAGGGCCTGTCGTTGTCCCGTTGTCGTAACTCTGCCGCTGCTCCGCCAGCGGTGGTGGCCCGTCGAGTTTGTGGACGGGGGCTTCCCGCAGCTCTATTGTCGCGGTTGAGGATCCGCCCGACATGTTGGCGTCCAGGAGCACTTCCAAGCGCCCCCTTGGTCCTCTGAGAAAAAAGTTAAAGACGACTTGGAAGATGGTGCGCTATACGCAACAGGGCAGAGCGCACCTGGTCTGGCGAGTAGGCCGCGCAGGGTGACCGCCAAGGCTGCGTATTGATGTCAGTCTGGAGTTTCCAGGAAGTCTTGGCACACGGGGCTTGGAAGCAGCTGGTTGCTATGTGTGTAGTCACTCATGGGGAAGAGCACACGCACGTACTTGATAGACTGACTGTATTTATATACAGACGCGGCTGTGCTGGGCCGGGCAGGTCGACCCGTGGCGTTCTAGCGGTGTCGTCTAGTCAAGTTGCACAGCAATGCCAGCATCATTGTGGAGCAGCAATTCTCGCTGATATTGGAAATACCTCGAGCTCGCCTGGAACGGCGGAGAATGTGCCAAGAGGCGCTCGGATGAGGACTTGGCCAAGGCGATCTCTGTGGAGAAACCCTGCAGAGGAAACCCGCCGCAGCGGACCACAGTCAACTAATATTCGTAAGGCCAGAACATGCCCGGCGGGCAGTCATCGGTTGGGATCGGCTAAACATCGGGATGGTTTTGTCATCGTCGAACGGCACATACGCCCTTTTCCCTCCACTTCGGCCCGCGCTCCCCCGTTCTTGTCATACCGAAAAAAGAACAGCATGTCATCGAGATAGTTGGGAGCATATTCAATGCTGTGTCAGTTGTGTGCATGAGTCACGATCTCCAATGACCTCTGCACGATATTGTCGTCGGTGCTACCCTGTCGATCTCTCTGGATCTGTGGCCGAAAAGCACTAGGCTGCGCATTAGTAAGATGCGGTACTCCAATCTGTTGAAACATATAGCCCCGAGTAGGATGGGTAAGGCAAATTGACTTACACTAGTGTCTTGGAGTTGGAAGAAAAGCTTGGAAGGCTGAGTGGACGGTCGAGCTTACAAATGGGTGAGAATTCGGCTCCGACTCACTCTACTTGCGAGAACCCCAATTACGACTGTACGCCGAGTGATTCACTGTCTCTGCTAGCCAATCAAGCTTTGAGGTGTGACAGTCCGTAAGTCTTGTGTTGAAAGTCACTCATCATTGCTGACGGAGTGGATGCCCAAATGCAGCCGTCTCATCCAATAATTACTAATACCTCTCCCCAGAAGACCAGCATTACCCAACAAGTCGTTGCGGACAGCACAAGAACCCGACAGGATCGGTAGCAGAACGGCACTTTCCTTTCGGCATAGACGGTGATGCGAATCAATCATCGTACATTGGTTTCTGCTTGACCTGGTCATCGCTATACTTTCAGCTGGCCTCCAAGCCCAAGCGCGGGAGGGGCTTTGGGCGTGGACACGGTTTCCCCTGCTGTCACCGTCATTCATGATCTCATGGTTTTGCCTTGAATGCCGCTGTCCACTATCTCGGAGCCACAGATTCTATGCCTTCAAACCCAGAGGTTCTAAATAAAACTGCACATCCTGACTGGCCGGGTGCGGTACCTGGAGGCGTGTTCCACCACAGAGTTGTGTCCCAGCTTACCTCCCAAAGGTCAAGGGAAGAGCTTGGGGGACGCCTGGAGCGAAAAACATCATTTTCCACCTTGAGTGTCCCTGATATTATCCTGTAGTATATATTGTATCAGCATCATCAAAGGTTAATCGGAAAAGAAGAGAGAGACAGAGTTCCAAACACACATGACGGCCCGGCTCTGGTTTACTGATGCAATTGAAGATCCTCGGGATGAGTTCAAGCATGCTGGGGGAGGCTCGAATTGACACAAGCACCCGATTGTCGCATCGTATGGAGCCCACCAGTCCAAGTACGACGTCGGTGACCTCAATATCAGGCTAGACTCGATTCCTGAGGAGCTCGAGGACATCTCTAATCGAGATTTTGGCCTCGCCGGTCAGATTACCTCTTTTACGAAGTATGCCACCGGGTTGGAGGACAACTATCGGATCAGCGGTCTGGTTCGGACTGGCGGTCGGACTAGGAGGGGCGTCCTTCTGCAAGACATGAGGGAAAGCCAAGCGGCAATGGCATCGCAATTAGCTCACCATATAGGGAAGCGACTGCTTTGAAGTAGTCGAGAAAAATGTCCGCTCGATCCAAGCGAGGCCCGCGGGAAGGAGCTGTCGTCGTGGTTGAAGAGGAAGCAAGGAAAGTCCGCTTGACTCAAGCGAGACCATGTGGGAAGAAGCCATCACTGCGGTGAGTGCCCGCGCGCGACGGAGAGAGAATGCCAAAGAGGACGAGGCTCAAAATATTACGAAGAGGATTCCCGCCTACCTTGGGAAGAGAAAAGGAAGCCAATGTCGGAGAGGTTTGGAAGGTCTCAAAATTTTGCGACATTTGCAGCTTCTTTCCGTTTTGCAGGTGGTTTTTTTCGCAGGCTAGAAAGCAAGGAGACTCCGCGCACTGCAACAGAGCTCCAGATCGGATGGAATACGGTATGCCAACTTTCTGCAACTCCACGGTAGGCCTTTGAAACCCTTGATGATCGCATTGCCAAGCTCCCACAACGCATATCGGCGACTGGTGACTTCGTGGATTTCCACTCGTTTTCCATGTTCTTTGGATTCTACAAAGTCTTCGACCATTGACACCTTGCACAAATGACAGATATCATCTGACAAATTTTGATGCCCACCTTCTTCGTCCGCAAAGGTGGTAGCGACACTAAGTACGTTGCATACTTCTGTCTCAGTCACACCTGGAAAGAACAATACAAAGCTACATTCACCCGGCTTATGGATCCTGATCAGGAAGTGGAGATTACCCTTTAACCCCCAGGCCACACCTTCCATGGTCATCGCAAAGGCATCCTTGACAAGAAAACGACCTTGACGTGGGTCGGTTAGGTGATACCTGGAGCCTGATCGGGGCCGGGTTTTCAAAAGGGGAGGTCGGGTGGGACAAGGTCTTGAGATTCCAGAGGAGGTGATCTCACAGGAGGGTGTCATACAGGAGGATATCCCGCAGAAGGGTATCCATTAGGAGGATATCCCTTAGAGAGCACCATATGATGACCTTGATCTTCATATCGGGCGAGGTCTGGTTTTCTGGTTGCCATGAGCTGGTGAACGCGAGGGTGGCAGAAACGGGAGAATCTTTTGCAGGCCAAGCGACAAGCTTAAAGTTTTCTAGGTCTAGGTCTAGGTGTGTCGTCTTAGGTCTGGGTATACTGGACTAGGTGTATTAGGTGTGGGTTTGTGGGTGTGTTAGGTCTGGGTATGTGTAAGTGTGTGTGGTGGGTATGTGAATTGGCTGTGTGCAAGCGTGTTATGAACGCGTGTTATGTACGGACGTGCCATACATTTTTGCGGTTGCGAACATCCGATCCATGGAGAATTAGACCAAACAATACAATGTGTGCACCCATCTCATTGGCAGTCGGCTTGAGCGCTTTTCCTTTTCCTTTCTAGGTACACGACCGATTCCGTCTCGAAGTAGGGATCAATGGGGTCGGTCATAAGAGGATTTCTCGTCCCTGCAGATGTCCTCGTCAAGAAAAAAAACTCCAAAACTCCCTGCTCAGCATTAATTGCGCATCCATCCGTCCTGGATGACGGGCGCATTGAAACATTCCATACCGGATAAACAAACTCTTCAAGCAGGCAAGTCAACTAAGCCCTCTTTAGCCCGAAAGACTTGGACTGACGACTCCGTGCTCATAGACACAATGGCCAGGAATCCATCGGATCCTCCACCCCGGTGCCATTGTCGCAACAAATGTGCTAACGCGTCTTGCGCGACCACAATTGGTCGCACTCCAGGCGAGCTGGGGATTGGCTGTGAATAAACTGTCTTGCTGAAGATGACAAGGTTGACAGCGATGTACTGAGACGAATCCTCCAGGTCCATGGCCACGAAGAAGCGAGTGTCTTCTTTGCGCACTCCCTCGAGCAATTCCATTTTTCCCGGGAACTGCCCGGCGTCCACCACCCTGGCCTGCGGAAAGTTTGCCTGCAGCGACCGCTCTGCTGCTTCGAAGTGAGATGTGCGGGACGTCAACCGAGACGTGTTCAGATCTTCGTGGGTCGCCACTTGAACGCGTTGCGTCGAGTTCAGGGATGACATGTCGTTGCCCACGGCATCGGGGACGAAATATGTGTTGAGGTCGTCCAGGCTTCGAGCTCGGCCGAACGCAGGAGGTGCTGACGCTCTGTTCGGGTTCAGGTGATCCGTTCTTGGCGATATTGTGTCCCCGGTGCTCCTCGGTCGGGTGCCGAATAACTTTTTCAGTGTCTTCCTCATTTTGTTGTGACACGATGGCTCCCTCCCTCTCTGGATTTGGATCAAGGATGAGCGCCGTCTGCATCGCCGTCCATGGAAGTGCACATGTTCTTATGCCCCAGGATCCGGCGGCTGGGTTCTCATTTTTCTCGGCTGGCATCATTTCAGGATCAGGCACCCTTGTCAGTCCAGCTCACTGTGCCTCAATGTGGACGGAAAACGAGTCCCAATCCGAACTTCATGTTGCAATTCGAGCACCGAATTGGTCCGGGTGGATTCGCTAAGCAGGCGCTAAATCTCGGAACCCACAGCGTTCTGGGGCACTTCTCCTGCCAGTTTGGCTGAGTTAGGGCTTTAGCAAGACGCCCGGAAATGAACGCAATTCAAGCGAGCAGCTTCTTCAGGTGCTGCCGCGCGTTGAGCTGCCAGCCCTGAGCGCCTAATAAGGTTCATCGTGTCCGGATACTACCCGTTGGTCCCTTCACCCCTACGTCCCCGGATTTTGTTATAAATCGAATGTTGACGCATACGGCTCCGTGCTGCCGTCTTGAATATGATGCCACGGCTCTACTCGGTCAGCTCCGTCATCGGCAAGACTTGGCTGACAAGAATTATTTGCAGGATTGTCTGATGTTTGTTGCACACAGCATCATTCTAGATAACTACAAGGTTTCTAGGATACTACGAGAACACACAATGTCAACAACGACTTGGAAACGACTGAGTAAAATGGAGTCAAGACTTTAATAAAGTCGGGGCCCTGGAAAGTGCCAAGGCCTGTATTTGGTGGGGAAAGAAAGTATAAATGTGACACAATCAAGAGCTCCCCATCCCAAGAGTAACCCCATCACGCCGTGGTATGCACAAGCGAAAACACAAAAGAGCCGATCATAGCCTTGACTGCTTGCCTCAATCATCATCCTCATCTTCGTCATCTGACTGGCCATTTGCCGCGTTTCCCCCTTGGGCTCCTCCATTGTCGTCCTCATCCTCACCCTCTTCCGACCCCCCACCCGCAACATTTAATGCAACCGGACTGGCATTGCCCGAGGCCTGTATAGGAGCTCCAGCCTGGGCTGCAACGCCCTCGAAAGATGCACTGCGGGCTTGTGCCAGCCGCATCGTGAACGGGCCAAAGCCCCTCTCATGGAAGCCCAACTGGGCGTCGGGCGAGCCTTGGTCTGCCACCGCTTGCTCAGACAAGGCCCACCCCATTACCCCATCGGCTCCTGTGGCTTCCGCACCGAGGCCCAGGGCAGCATTCATGCAACCCTCACACAGAAATGTAAAGGTGAGAAACGAATTGTTGACCGCCGTGGCCGCCGCGATGGGGCGAACAGCAAAATTTCCCACCACCTCGGGTGGATCATCTTCGTTGGTGCCTTGCCTGAACGAGGCCATCACGCCGCCGGCACCATCAGGCCACGCCGCAAGGAAGAAGTTGTTCTCCATGTCGCCGGTGAGCCCTACGGCCCCCCAGCCTGCGCCGTTGACGAGTGGGAAGGTCATTTGTCCGATGTACGAGTCAACAGGCGTCTCTGGCATGGTCATGGCAAATCCGAACGTCGTACGAGCGCCAAAGAAACGCTCCATGGTGAGTCCCGTCACTGCCTCAGTGAATGCGGTTGAAAACTGAGCGGCGGATGAGGTCGGTTCATCGTCGTCCTGTGCGACTATTTTGACTGACAGGAGAAGAAGAATGAGGGCAAAAGGCAGAGAGACTCCGATAAATGGTCGTCTAGCCATGATGGACTGCAACCTGATTTGCGTCTATGAAAGTAGAGGGTTGAAAGGAAATCCAGTGTCGTTTACTATGAAGACATCCGTAGCTGTACAGCCTCGGGTTCATTACCTCATGGGATACACCACATTTATCAACTTCCGGTGAGGACGTCAACGCATGGTATCAGCCAGGCGGGACATCGAGTGCAAGCCAGCTGGACAGCCCAGCTAACTTGGCTCCTTGTCGTTGCCTCACAAGACTTGGAAGATTCATGATGTTGTGTCACTCACTCAAACCGTTCTTTTACAAACGGAAGATTCTGACCAAACAGAGTCAAGATAAAAATAACGGCGACTAGGCTTGAGCTGTCAGACTAGTAATTACCCGCGGGGCTATTCGTCGACGCCCGGAGCAGTGAAACTTCAATTACCAATGTAAACAAGTATAATGATAGAGCATATGTGACTTATCATAGGAGTAGTCGCCCAAAACAAAACCGTCCGAATTGTTCAGGTCGGAGCTTGTGTACGATGAGACGGAGCTTGCCGCATCAGATAGTAGCCTCAATCGACTTGGCTGTGGAGGAGGAGGAATCAAGAACAAGCCAAGAGCTCAGGTTCCCGCATGCGGCTGACTGTCGAGGCCACAACGGACGCTATGCAGGGGTGATGCAGGAGCTAGTCGGAACGATCTGTTTGGCATCCTAATTTTGACAGCGACGATCTTTGGGACGAACGTTGTCGCCGCCACAGCAGCTCGTGCTTGGCGCTGCCAAGTTCCTTGACACCCTGCCAGCGCCGCCCCAAACACGCGAGACCGATGTCTCGCTTGTGTCATGTCCCGAAGCGCGCCTTTTCTCCACAGCCATGGTAGGGCAAGCATGCACATCAAGTAGCAATGTATTATCCGCTGACCTTAATACTTGTCTATTGCACCGCTCTCTCTCTCACCAACGACACGAAAAGCCATCAAGACAACTCAGGTAGCATCGGCTGCTGAGACAAAGCCGTTCAGCACTCGACAGAGGCCCCCATGTCGGAATGAGCCGGTCAGGAGACGTCAAATGTCCACCTAGGAACCCTCGGTCCCAGTTGCCATCCTCAAACGCTCTCGCACCTCAAATGCTTGCGCACCGCAGTGTGGGTTCCGTTTCAACCAGACCAAGCGAACCTGTCCGGCTTCCAAGTATGCCAATTCACACATCTCCGTCTCAGGTGTCGGCCAATATTGTATTCGGCCTGGGCCTGCAGACGTTGCCTTGTCTGTAGCATGAGGGCAGTCCCCATGCTTCATTGGCCCTCAAAGTCTGAAAGCGAGTCGAACGCAAATCACTCGTGACGTGTTTCGGTAGGGTAAATTCAAGCCCGCCAATATCTCTTTCGTGGACCTCACTGGCTCTTCGAACGGCGAGAGGTAAGTCTCCTGAGCGACCCTGGCCGGAGAACTAATGACCTCCTCTTCTTCTCCGTCGAGCTTGGTTCCTTTTCAGCGTCGGGATTCACCGCCAAGGCATCTTCGGGAAACGCCAGGGCTCTCGGGCTGGCGGCAGGTAGCTCATTCAGCCTGGAATAACGTGACTTGGGCTTCCACTTGTCCGAGTAGTTGGTGAAGGTCCGAGGCGGCAGGTCGAAGAGGTGATCATACTCGGGAGTCCCGATTTGTGCTGGCTCCTCAACTATTATTTCCTGTCGAGTGGTC
Organism: Diaporthe sp. HANT25; assembly: GCA_013435955.1. Lineage (NCBI taxonomy): Eukaryota > Fungi > Ascomycota > Sordariomycetes > Diaporthales > Diaporthaceae > Diaporthe > Diaporthe sp. HANT25. Next base: position 1,585,191 of record JACBFG010000020.1, on the reverse strand, counting down.
TGTTCGAACGTGCTGGTTTCTGAGTATATGCTGGAGTTGTAGGTGGGTCTCCTCAGAGGCAGTGGAATCGGCGGGGGCGGGTACTCGTCGCTTGAGTCCAGCTGCGCCTCTAGCTCTGAATGCCGGGAGCTCCCATACCCGCTGTCTGAACTGCTGGAGCCGTTCCATGAATCACGTTTCGCGGCCCGCCCTGAGCTGTATCCTCCGGCCGTGATCTGATTTGCGTAGGAAGTGTCGATTGTATCGATTGTGTTCCCCAGACTCTGTCCACATTCGTGACAGACGTGATGTGGCACCCCACTGCCTGAAGAGCTGGCATTGCCCAGCCGCACGCTTCTCCTGAATCTTTTGAACATGTCGTCACGGCTCGCTAATTGCACAGTCAGGGGAGTAGAAGCGTAGGATTGACTAGGAGGAGAGAAATCAAGTGTGTTGCTCGATGATGGAGAACGCAGGACGAGACGCTTCAATTGAAGGGCAATTCGTGAGAGCTTATTCGGGAGAGAAGAACGATTTTGGAGTGGCGGTGCGCCCACACCGGAACGGCATCGTGCTGGTATTTCATCTGCTCATATGGATCTTCATGCCGCCAGACGGGAAGTCCGCAGGGCAGCCGCTGAAACCGAGAGTTGCGTACCCACATCCCGCTCATCCAATAAAAGCACCTCCACGGGACATGCACAAAAAGGGGCTAAAACTGACCCGAAACCGTTCGTGACTGAGAATGCAAAATGTTGTGCATCAGCATCACCATGCCTGGGCCGACATGGCTTCAATGTGTGCACGTCAAACGCGACCGACACGCGTCTTCTTTTTGCAGGTAGCCCTACTCAACAGTCATCTCATTCGAAATGAACAGCGATCGGATGATCGTGCCGGAGGAGCTAATGATACATCTAATGTCGCTGGCAGTGTGGGTATTATCTCGGATGCTATTGAAAGGTTGCGCGACTAAGAAGTACACATTTGGACAGATTCAATACGTGAAGCGAGAATGGAGCCGAAATGCCTGATTGACATCTGCATAAGTCTTAGGAAAAGAACGCAGATGGCGCGAGGGTGGACTCTACAAATCCCAAGTCCGAACACATCGAATCACTTTCAAGGTTGCTAAGCAGCGGTGAGTCTCGGCCAGCAAACTCCGCGACATTTTGACTTGTAAACGGAACAATCATTGAACCGGCTGCACAGCTTCGGGAGCCGTTTCTATACGAGCATCGCTCACAATCCATGCCCAGGTGTGTATTGATTTCTACTTAGGCGCCTTTCCAGGCCTGCATCAAACGAACCCGAGCAATTGCGGCCGTAGTAGTGCACGATGCCGATTTGTACAAGCCCCGGGCTAGGCTGTGCCAGTGCATACACGAGCCCCGAGGTCAGCCATATTTGTGGTAGTCAGATTTCCTTCCACAATGGTCCACAATATTTAATAAATCACCAGCAAAGTCATGCGGGAGCATCGACGGACATCTGATGTCCCCTTTTTATCTCACAATCTCAACTTGGATGCATTCAATTTGGGACGGAGAAGTGCTTAAAGCCTCAACATGTCCATCCGTCTGAAAGAAACAGATCTACAAATCCGCTCAAACTTGATTTGCCTGGACTGCAGACTCCAGCAAATGTCTCAAAAGTCCGAAGGCGAAAAGTCGAAGCGCAAACATCCAGACTCAATCCAACCACCCCATCCGCCGTTGTCGCAGTCTGCGTAATCACGAATGAGAATTGACTTGCAGTCGTTGACAGTCGGGAGGAGTTGCCCCTGGGTCATCCGCCTACAATCATCACTCGTGTCCGGCGTCCACGATACTGTGAAGCGGTAGTCGACCTGTTTGCCGCAGTGTTAGTTGGTCCCATTGCTGCATCAAGATCGAGGTTAGCTCGAGGAGGGAGATGGTACTTACGCCGCTCTCGGCACGGTCGTACACAATATCAGGCGAGTCCTTTGTGAATACAGACCCGGCGGTGTATGCGTCCGAGTTGCATAGCATACCCGCGATCCTGGTCACCGAATCGGATGATACGGGTTCATTCGGGTTGATGTGTGAAGGCTTGGGGTTACAGTTCGGCTCGCCTGTTGGAGCAGGCCCGAGTGTCGGCTGCTGCGATGGCGACGACGATGTCGGTGACGGTGTCACCGACGTGGTCGATCCGTTTGGATAAGGATGAAAGTCGAAGAGGAGACATCCGACCTGAGTCACTCCTCCCCAGCCGTTGTTGTTACCTGCAAGCCAATGTCGTCAGCTTTACGTTCCATGGCTGCCCGATTCTCGTTGCATGCATGTGCATATACTGCTTCAAGAAAGAATGTGACTTACATGATTCCCAGTCTTTATGATAGATAGTATTGCAGTCTTCTTCACTGGGTAGTTGTTGAGCGGTCACTCCGCTGGGACATCCCTCTGTGGTCCATGCCAAGGTGTAATTATACGCCACACCATCGATCGGGCCACCAACACCTCTTATAGGCTTGGCATCCTGGCCAAAAACTGCAGAGCCGTTGAAATGAAGATGACAGTACCGAGCTGCGAATTCGGTCACGTTGTTTTCGTGGACGAGGGCTGAGACCGAGGTAGGTTCGGCGTGGCAGCTGGGAACAACTGTAGGACTGCTAGCACCGGTGGTCAGAGTCGAGCTCTGCGTCGGACTGGCCGAGTGGGAAATGGTCAGTGTGAAGCTCGGCGTGGTCATGGAAGTTGTTGATGCAGTCTCAGTCGATCTAGATGTCGTCGCACTGCTAGTGGGGCCTGAAATATAGCTGGTCGATAGCAGCGTTGTGATATAGTCGGTGAAGACGGCGCTGGTGTAGGTCGGGCTCTCTTCAGAGGGAGGGTCCGCTCCCAAGGGGCATGAGCCCGCTTCGAACTTTCCGGCGGGAAAGTTGGCAACCTGGAGGCAGCGTTGGGGACCATGGGCCACTGAATGGAATACAATTAGCGTACATGTTCAACACGTCTCTGACGGCCTGGGGTGCAAAGTCTGACTCCATGGCATAGCCCAGGATGCATCGGACGACTGGGAGGAATTGAAACGAGAGGAGAATGACTTACTATTATAGGCGACATTCACACGGTCAGGAACAGGGAAAGTTCCCTGCCATGTGTTCCAGCCACGTTCGCTCATGGCCTTGCCCACAACTTCGTTGTCTGGGAGTCTCTGGTAGGACCAACGGACGAGTGCTGCCTTCATGCGCTCACCCATACTGCCCTTTGAATTATCGGATGGGTCAAACGGGTTATTGCTGTGATCTTGCCAAGGATACGTCAGGAAGTTGGCTACGAGACCAGCCTAGAGAGACATGAAAAGTCAGCACTACGATCCAAGAGATTCGGCAGGGTTTCTGGGTCTCAGCTTACCACAGCGGGAGCCGCATAGCTTGTCCCGGCGTTGCCGGTAGTCACCTGCCCATTCATCCCGCAGGTCGGAATTCCAGCAGCCTGAGCGTAGACAGTTGAGATGACACCAGCTTGTGGAGAATCAGGCGTCGTAGGCACCCACAGGCTACCGTCAGCGTATACTCCCCCAACAAGGATGAAAGGGCTGTTCTTGGTGATCCACTTGTGAGGATACGTCTCAGACAAGAACTGCTCGGGTGCGTTTCCTGCCATTTGGAGGCCCTTGTTTCCTGCGGCGACAACGATGGTGACGCCAAGATTGTTCAGCTTCGTTGTCCACTCATTCCAGGCTGCAAGCCAGTGGTCCTCGGTGTCGAAGTACGACCACTGGTCACCCGTTGTGAAGAAGTCTAGTTGACGGTTAGGTAAGTAACTCAATAATGAGGGAGAAAAGTCAAGGCCATAACGGGAGACTTACTCGCAGTCAGTGAAATGACACTCTTGGTTGGAGGGTATTCAGTCGACCTCTTGGTCACCAAGTCATACACGTGCTTCATAGCGTCGATGAAGGCAGGGCGTGTGACATGATAGTCCCAAATCCTCGGTCCATCTGGGGTCGGGTTGTTGAAGCCGTCCAGAAACTTGATGAGGTGGAGATTGGCGCGAGACGCCACTCCGCGCGTGCTGCCGCCTGCGAGGATACCCACCGCGGTCCCGTGGCCGCCACCGGGCAAGTCTGTGAGGTCGATATCATCGAGAGTGCGGCTGGCGTAGGTCCAACCGCGCTGAAGAGCAGATGGGTCCAGTCTCGTAATGCACTTCTCCTGTTTGACCATGTATCGCTCGACCCTCCTTGAACCCGCGGGGTTAGTAAGGGTAGTGCTGTACTCCTACACAAGTCAAGTTAGTTATAACAAGGGCGTGCCATGGCTTGATCGTTGCCATGCTGTTTGGGAGGGGGATGATTGGGGATGACAGCAAGCAACAACTTACATCTGGCCAACTTCCCGTGCTAAACCCAGTATCAATCACGAATATCCAAGATCCCTCCCCACGTGGGCTCTGGAAGTAGAAGCTGTCCTCTTTAGAAATATCAAATCCCTTCTTCATAGACAAAAGTTTCAGGTAGTCGAAAGCTTGCGACTGAGAGGAATCCGAAGTGGGCTCGGCCTGCGGAGGGTCATCGTCGACCTTGTTGTCAGTGTTTGGAGGAATCCAGGTCCTGCTCACGCCATCCAAATCCGGAGCCTGGACCCCAAGGGCATCGTGATCTTTTGTGGCCCTGGACCAGATTCCCATACAGCGAACAAAATCTACTGCGGAGTGCATCTGGACCAGGTCAACTTGTCGAGGGTGGACTTCCATTACGTAGGCTGCGCCCATGGCCGGAACGTAACTTGAGTCAGCGCCGACATCGAATCCGGCTGCTTGATCAAGGAGGGGCTTGAGCGACTGCAGATCTCCGTAACTAGTACCTGGTTTGAGCTGCATGTCGTAGCGTGGGTACCAGTCGTCCTCGTCGTCCGGTTCCTTGTCTTCCTCGTTGGGCTGGTCAAGGTGACCGAAGTCCCACTGAGTACGGCAGAGCCGATGAGCTTGCTGCCATCCTGTAATGAGTGAGCCCCAGTTGCCGACAAAGTCGAAAATTCTGTTTCGATAGTATGAGATGGTGCTATTGAGGACCGCTTCAATGATCTTCAGGATGACATTCTTGTGGGCGACGTTCTTGACTGAGGTGACGGTGTTCATACTCCTGTGGATGTCGCTGTGCCTGGCAAGAGCTCGGCAAATGGCACTGCCTTCGAAGTTGTTGGCGCAATCTAAGCAGATAGTGAGCTCCGAAAACTCCATGTCGACTTCATCGATCCAGGTTTGTATGTTCGACACCAGTGGGTCCGACAAGGAAAAGAATGCCTTGAAGATGCCTTCAATAATATCCAGCCCCAGAGTGATGATGTTCTTTGGCTTCAGACCCATGTCAAAGAAGGACCAGGCCAGTTTACCGTACATTTCTTCGGCACCACAGCTGAACTCTGCTAGGGTCTGCCCAGCGCCACCAGAGCCCGAGGCAGAGCTTTGTCCTGGTAGAATATCGGCCAGAGTCTTTGCAATCTTCTGTAGCTCATCTCGGGTGACGTTGCCCGCTTGCCTAGGACCAACGACATCCCATAGCAAGGCCTTTGAGGGATGAGAGCCAGAATCGCAAGTTGAAGTTAAGTTCCGCTTGTAGAAGCACACTTCGTCTGGACCACAGGGGCCCTTAGTCCTCGGATCCGGTGGCAAAACAAACACTCCAGTTGATGACGACTCAATGTGATCACAGAATAGGGTGAATGTCGTGCCATCGCTCCGGAACAACGTCTGCGGCTCATCTTCACAGTGTGGGAGATAGTAAGTCCCATTGTCCAGGATGACACTGAACTCCGGAATCGAAAAAGGCACGGTGCTATTGGGTACGTTGGCCGTCGGCGTAGCACTCGGTATAAGCGAGACAGATGAGGTGGGAGTACCTGAAGAAACTGAAGTTGACCTGGATGAGGATGAAGTCAATGAACCCCCGTCTGACAAGGAGGATGAGCTCCCACTGCTTAGTGTTGACGACGTAAGAGAGCCAGTGCTGCTTGGAGTGGGGAGGTCGGATGAGCCAGTGCTTGTCGTGATAGTTGGAGGAGAATTAGAGCCAGTGCTGCTCACAGTTGTCGACGAAGGGCTGGTAGTTGGCACTGACTGTGAAAGGCTCGTACTCGTCGTCTGCACAGGCGTGCTAGGCGAGCTTGAACCCAAAGACGGCGTGGAGCCGCTCGCCGAGCCGCTAGTGGACCTCGATAGGGTCGACGATAATGTCGGGACAGGATTTTCAGTGCTGCCAAGACTCGAGGAGCTGGGCGTTGCGGTGGGCGAGCTCGGAGAGCTCGGAACACCACTGGAGGTAGACGTCAGATCCTCTCCGGATGAGGTTGTGGTTGAAGGAACGGTTGAGGTGACACCGGTAGAAGAGCTGTCAGTTCCTGAGACCGTCGGTGAGCCAGTCGTACTGCTGCTGACAGTTGTAGGCAGTGTCTGGCTCTCTGTGTTTGAGGTCAACGATGCTGAGGAAGATTGAGCTGAAGTCTGCGAGACAGAGACGCTTGTCGTCCTAGAAGATGATAGCGATGATTGGCTGCTCTCATTGCTGGCCGTCGACGAGGCACTAGGCTTGTCGCTGCTGTCCGAATTCGTCGAGGCGGAGCTGGTCGACGAGAAGGACGATGTCGGCGAGGCTCCAGGTCCGCTTGAGCTTAGCCACGTACTGGTCGTGGTATAACCAGCTGTCGGGGACGAAGAATTGTGAGTAGTGAGTACAGAAGACGTGGTGGACGTTGGGGTCGGCAGCGTTGTGATTGTACCGCCGCAATCATAGGCCGTATATGTAGTCAGCGATGTCGCAAAACTCATGGTAGTATACGCCGCAGCCGATGCGCTCGTCTGGTTGGGTTCAACCATGTGATAGCTGGAGATGCCGATAGTAGCAAGCGAGGACGTGAGAACCACAGGCTTGCACGTAGCTGTAACGGTACAACCACACTTAGCATCGAACGAAGACATGAAACGTAAGAGACCACGAGTTGAGTGCTGGCCGGTAGATGGCGTGTCTTCCACAATGTGTTAGTTCATGCCGCCCATATATCAGCCAAATGGTGCTGGGTCTTGACCAGACTTACATGCAACTGCAGGGGAAGAGGTCATGATGGAGAAGAGGGCCAGTATAGCAAGACCAAGGCCATGCCATCCTATGAAGGCATTCATCGTGACAAGGTGGGCTGTTGAACAGCAAGGTCAGTGTTCCGTGAGATCAGTGTGGTGGACTGGAAAATATATAGGAGGTCGAGTGTTGTGTTGTTATGCAAATGGGCTTGAGGGAATGGGATTTCATGAAAAGAACAGGAATGGTTGATTTCTTGGGCTTTAAATAATACTTTGCAAATCGGTCACCAGCATTCACTCTCTCTATTGAATGTCCTGGACGTATCACTAGATATCCTATAGGCGGTACTTCTGATATTCACCTAGTAATAGTAACTCTCGAGTAATATAGAGATGTGCTAGTGTAACTCGGTGAATGCAGTTGAGTTAATGGAGCAGTGACTAGGGTTCCCTTGGAGCACTTCGTGTATGGTCATATGTGAAGTTACGCTCTACATAACAAGTATTGCGTCCACCTAGGTTCTCATTTGACTTCTCCAAGAACCAGAACGTGGCACATGGGTATTAAAACAGATAAGCCCATTCTTTCCTCCTGCAAGAAGAAAGGTCTTATACCTGTATTCTCAGTCCAATGCAAGTGGTGTTGCACATATCTACTCATGTTGAACGGAAATTCAAAGGGCTACTGACAACGAATACTCTGCGACAGTTTGAAGCTACTCCATCATCTTGAGACTCGTCGTTTTGACATGATGCAAAGGATGGGGGTTCTCGAACGGCCTCCCCAGCAATTTGGTTGTATCGAGGGATACCGTACGGCAAAACAGAGTCATACATTAGGTTGTCATGACAATTTTCATGTACGGCGATGATCAAAGCAGCAGCTTCAAGCCGCTTGCATCTTGGAACCCGATCAAACTGTTAGTATCTGCCACGGCCGGAGCTCTGATACTACAGATTTTCCGTAAGACTTAGACGGTATTTGCAGTCTCAGCTCCGAATGGATCCTACTCCATCCGATTGTCTCCAATTCGCTCTTGAAACTCTGCATCTGTCGTCAAAATCCGCCGTAAAGATTTGGCAGATCTACATCATGAAGGGTGAGCAGCTGCTACTTGGCAGGATTGGTTGAGTTGTTTGGAATGTGTGCGTTGATACTAGCATACCGAGCACTGCCAGCTATGACGATGATACACACACGCGATGTGCCATTTTCTCTACATGCGTCTCATTCATCAAGCTCTGAGTGCGTCTTGTGGCAGCGGGTGTGGCGTTGCCAAGTGTTTGTGTCCAGGCTCGACATCATCACCCTCCTCCCTAGCTATATCCGTAAATGGGAGTTAATTCGTGCAGAATTCAGTTTCCCTATGAAAACACTGTGAAGCATTGCTCATATAAAGCATCCATGAAATTGCCAGAAATGTACAGCGGCTGCAGCTTTTGACACCAAGGTTGCTCAGTCCACAGAGAGGCCCTCAGACTCCTCATTACTCAGGTTGACGAATGAGACGATACTGATGACAAATTTGAATTTCCAGAATGCTTTTTACGGGTACAAATTACAGCAACATTCCTTCGTGGATAGGACCGATCTGGAGCTTGAACCACATATACATTGTTCAATTGTTTACCATCGGCGAGAAATAGCATGAAACGTAATCTCCCTTGTTGCCGTGGTTGAACGACACGTACGAAAGACCTCCAAACTTTGAGTAATCTTGCTGCGGCCTATTTTATACCAAGGAGAGTCAGCTTATTTCCAAGAAATAGAGCACATGAGCATGATGTACTGACAAAGTCGCAGCCTGGACTGCACCTCGTGCAAATCTCGAGGCATGATCATCCCATCCCAAGATAGACAATGCCTCGGTAAAGTTACCAACGGCGTGTAAATCACTCCTATTGGTCTGGCACCACGGCGTATGCGCCTTGACATCAATACGCTCCTCCCAGGGGCGCAACTCGAAAACAAAACAAATGCCGATGTGCTGGTGTAGGGGATCGCGAGGGGCTTTAGCTTGGTCATCAGCAAGACCGTCCTTCTCGTCCAGCAGCAGGTGCCAGATCTTCAGGGCCTGCTCGACACCTTTAAGACTGATATCGTCCGTCTGAGCGCCCCCAAGAGTCATGACTTCTCGGATGACGGATTTCGAGTTGGATTTTACTCTGCCATAGACCTTGAACCGTGCTTTTGACGGATCAATACAGTCAACAGCTATCATCTCCGCAGTACAACCCACGGCGTATGTGTCCATGAACCTCTCCAGCTTGGCGGCAGGAACGGCGAATGCATCGCCATATGGCCGAAGACTGCGGATCTGGTCGAAGACAAGCTGCTTTGTGCTAAGCCCTGTTGCCAGGTGCTTGAGTATGGGAAAGACGTACGCCTTAAGGGAACATTTTTCTCCTTTCAAGTCGAACGCGAAGAAGACCAGCGGAATGCGGCTCTTGTGTGGTGGAAGCTTGGCCTTCGCTGCCTGTGCCTCTTCTCCTGTAACATTCCAGGCGTCCCATATCTGGTTGAACCAGCGGAGGTCGGCATCATCAGAGACATAGCGGAGGAGAGGGGTCAAGGTCGGCATCAGGTCTCCTGGGAATGGGTTCTCTGGTGTCCCCGCATTGTCCCAGAGGGGCTCAAAGCTGTATCGGACAATGTTCGAGTCCTTCTGGAAATTCCAAGACGGCTCAACGGGCGAGCCATCAATGGTAAGCATCGGTGTGACTTTGGCCCGTGACGGTGGCAGGCCCAAGGTAGGGACCACAACGTCTCTGAGGATACGCATGTGCTTTGCTTTGTGCTCTGGGGTATACGAGCCCGAGCTGTCGAGGAGGGTTGCAAGCAGTGGCGCGCAGCGCGTCCACCAGTAGCAATGGTCGTCCTCAACGGGCGGCTTGACACCTTGCACTGCGAATGAAGCTGCATGGTCTGAGCCGTTGACCTTGCTTGCATAGGACGCACCGTTCAGTCCGGGTTTCTTGACAGTCGGAAGTGAAGCCGTTGTTCTGGTGTCTTCTACAACAGCGGGCATGATGAGCTCTAGGAAGAAAGAAAGTGCTTTTAGGCTGTGGTGTATTGTTGAGTCAAGGGTTGGACCTGCAAACGGAGACTTGACGAGAATTTGGACAGTTCACATGAGTTATTTGTTGTCGGACGAAGATGTTCCCATTGTGTGCCTTTATTAGCCACCGTGTTGGGTGTATTGGGTGAATTGGAGGCATGTGATAGAATTTGTGTTCTTTGACCTTCTGTCTAGGTATCGCCATGTATACAATTACCTTGCCGTGATAGTTTCCCCCTGATACAACTGCTGAAAGACCCATAGGCTGAAATCTGATCTTCTTGGCAGAAGCCATTCTCCAGGGATCTGTGTGTCATGGTCATCTGAATGATCTATAGAGTTTCCATGAAGTCAAAGTAATCCATGTGTACGGTCCCTACTAATAAGTGCGAAAGTGCGAAAGTGCCGGTCAACGAATGTAAATTGAGTTTGTACTCGCACCTCGATGTGGAGAAGTCCGCTCAGCCTTGTGGTTTCAGACCTGTGGTTGTCACATGCTTTGCGGATGTCCGCATGATTTCAATAGACTTTGAAATAGTTTTCATCCCGTGTGCACTGCCTTTTGACGGGAACAACCTTATGTGCTTCATTTCCAATCAATGTTCCCCAGAAAACTTTGAACTGAGTAACTGCTTGTTCAACAAGACGTTTGACGGGATGGGGCGCAAAGATAATTGAGACCTTTCCAAATAATTGCATGGATGGAGCTGGGGGCTCATTCAAACCTTGGCCATTGTCGTTAACAATTATTGAGCTATATCGATCGTGAACCGTTAACGGAGTCACTGATCACAATTGACATGAAGTGGGCAGTATCTATGCGATCTCTGCGAGGCACAAAGAAAGAATCTTTAGGATAACTGCATGGTTAATAGAAATAAAGCGTGCGATGTTCGAATGAGCGCCAAATAAATATCTCTAATATGCGTGATGGGCTTTGTTACTAGAAAGGTGCATCTAAAAGTAGTGGCTTAAAGCGAGTGATCAAAATCCTCGAGATAATTCAACTGCAGAGCAAAAGAAGCATTAATTCACTGGACTGTCAGGTGTGACCAAAGCCAGCTAACCCAGGGACATTGCTTGACCAATAAAAGCAGACAACTTAGACACATAAGGGCTCCGCTAGAGACGAATTAGCAAGGGGTCCATGTTAGACTGAAGGGTGACATGGCCAGGGAACCCAAACCTACCGTCAAAGAGAAATGATGAGCGCCTTCCAGCCGTTGGCACAAAATCGCAGACCTGTCTACACCAGGCACCAACCTTTCCCAGCCTGCAGTGGAAAAGTCTGTCCTCTGCACAGTCAAGAACTTCATGCCCTCGGTGTCATCAGGGTGCGGCTCAAGTGGTCTATCGGCGCCGACGACGCTCTCGCCCGCCCATATGCACGCGAAGGTCTTGAGCCGAGCCGCCTGGGCCCGCATGAGAGGCTCGGCAACGTAGTGCTGCAAGATGGCGATGGTACCGTTGAAGTGTGGGATAAGCCACTCGGGCGCCTTGCGAGCTTTGGGGCCCGACCAGCCACCAAACACGCCTTTCCGCTCGCAATATTTGTAGAAGTGATCAGGCAACGGATCCATGCCCCTGATTGGCGGCGGTGCATCGATCAGCACGAGACCGGCCAAAATACCTGGAATTTTGGGATTCAGTGTCATCTCGTCCTCCTGTTGCAGCAGGCGTTGCGCGGCGCGGTACGCGAGCGTGCCTCCTGCAGACCATCCCCCGACGTAGTATGTATGGTTCGTGTTGCCATTGTCAGTGGACCGTAATTCGAGACGGCGGCGTAGCTCGGGTAGGTATCCACGGTTGATGAGGGCATCCAGAGGACACGAGAACATGGCCTCTTCTTTCTTGAGGAATGGGCAATTGAATGCAACAACGCATATATCGCCTGTCGTGGAAACGGGGGGTATGGACGCATACGAAGTGGCCGAGCCAGAACCATCGGGTAACAGGAACAACGTTGCACGAGCCTTCTTGGGTGAGCCCTGGAGGATAACCGAGGTGGCTTGGGGTACCTGGGGCTCGCTGAGTGTTGTGGTTGAGGACAGCAAAGTTTCCCCTTTGCAAACACTGTCCGGAGGACTGAGTGGTACCGATGCTATGTTCGTCGTTGCTGCCCTCCACTCCTGCACCTTCAAAGGATCAGCAGTTGGCCTTTTCCCAACCAAAGCAGCCTTGAGGCTTGCTACAGTAGGGTAAGTCATGAACAGAGTGTTGAGATCAAGATGGCTCAGATAATCCCCAAGCTCTTCGCGAAGGCGGCTGGTGATTGCCAGGGACAGTAAAGAATCAACGCCCATGTCTGCCAGGGCCAAGTTGTCGTCGTCAATGTCGGCCAGCTCATAGCCAGTTTCCTCCGAGATGATTTCCAGTGACCGTTTCACAACTTCGCTGCCAGCGTCATGATCTATATGACCAGATAACATGACATTGTTGAAGCACAACGCCTTTGCCGTCAGCGGTGTCGGTGGCGCCCCTGGAGAAGTGGCAATACCGAGCGTGATGTGAAGCTGTTGGCTGTCTCGGCGTGGGAGACCTGTAGTATTGACAGGAGCAATATGAGACGGCCGCAGCGGATGCTCAATCTCTTGAGCAGGAGACACCAAGGTTGATGAAGGGGAAGGGGTTGGTCTTTGTGTTGGCTTTGGCGATGCCTCGTCTCGGGATTCAACCTGGTTCCGCCGACCATGTGCCGAATGTGCTTTGGCATTATTGTACGCGCCACCGCCCTCGGCCCGTAAAAGTATGCTTAACACACGCCGCGGCATGCGTTGCACCGAGTATTTCTCAAACAAGGCGACTACCTTGGCACAACCGTCATCTTCGCCCATGTCCAGTACCACGATGTCGCCATACCAAATATTGTCCTCGCCCTCAGCCATGTGCACGTACACAGTGTAGGCTTTAGTAAGCTTCAACGGCTCAAAAAGGAAGAAAGAGCCCCAGCCGTGGTTGATGTAGACTTCCTTGTCCAGGTCGGTCGTGTCCGCCCCATTCAACGCAAACCCAGCCGGCTGCGTTAGCGCATCGACGACTCCCGGGTGAGTGTGGAACGCGCCAGCGTGTTTGCTATCCTCAGCGAGGAGCTGGCCAAAGCTGACCCGTGCTGTTGCTTCGTGCGTCTGGCTGTCTAAGACAATATCCTCGACCAGCTTATGATCCGGGTGGAACTCGGCCAGCGAGCTGATCATGCGGTACATCATGTTGCGAGTGAAACGCACCGTCCTGTGAGCGGCGATACCTTGCCGTAGGGTTTGGGCCAATTTGCGGTAGGAGCCGGCCATGTCAAGTTGCTCAATGTGCTGCATGATCTCGTTCTCGCTGAAAACAATTGTGCACTGGGCGTGCTGTTGGGGCTTGTTGCGACGCTGCAAATATGTGAGCCCCCAGTCGTTGATGGGACGGCGCTGAATAACTGAGCGATCCAAGATGCAGGAGGGAGCAGGGGATATGAGTGACGAAAGAGGACTGAACCCTGTGTTGACTCACGTCTAATGTACTGAATTTGCAAATGGCCATGTTGGAATCCCAGTCAGCCTCAACATGCGCTCGCAACTTCTGTGGTCCGGACGGCTGGGCAATCAACGCCTTTGTGACGGCCATGTCCTTGATGTTGATCAGCTGCTCTGGGCAACCGTGAAGGTATCGCTGTTGCATGTATTTTCCCAGTGAAAGGGCAATATCAGTGTAGACAGACTAGGGGCATTGAGGAATGATGTCAGCTTTTGCCTTTTGCACGGGGGGCTTCTTGTTCTGAATGCTGAACGTCACATACCGGCGTGCAGAGCGGAACTCCGTCTACAACGTGCCCCTGCACAATTCCGTGAAGGTCGTCCCGAGAAATGTCAGCCTCAACTACCAAGCGTAGTCCATTCTCATCTTCACCAATCAACTCGGTCTCCTCAATAATGTTGTGAATGGTCGTGCTTTCGAGCTTCGGGGCCACAACTGCCTTGTATGCATCGCCCTTGGAAAGTGTCCAATCGTTTCTGTACGGCACCCAGTACCCCTTGAGATCCCAGCTGTACGCAGGAATAGTGCTGATCACTCTGCGGCTACTTAGCGGTAGATCACGATGAAACTGATCCCAGTGGATGTTGGCCCCCGCATAATAAAGCTTTCCCAATGTCGTCGTCAGGTGGGACCACATTTGTCGGTTGGACTCTTCTTCGGACGGGGCACTACCGGCATCATTACTGTAAGCTTGTGAGCCATCTGCAAAATTGATCTTGATATCGTCCGGTGTCGAGCCACAGAAAATAAGTGCTTCTGGTCCCATTTCTTGTATGATTGACTGGTCTGGAATGCTGTTTGATTTGCGACAAGCCATTACGAGGTCTCCTTTCGTCGGAATATCGGCTGGGTTGTTGTTGAGGTCCTTTGACTTGATGCTGGGAAGGGCCTGACGAGTCGAGAACACCTGGCTGTCTTCACCTGCTCTGACGACTTTATCGAGCTGCGGGTTCGCAGACCCCATGTCCTGGCGTTGTGATTGATTCTGGACCTTGTCTGTCATCAACCTCAAGATTGGAATCCGCGCCTTATGGTAGGTTGTGAGTGCACACAATCTTTCGAATTCGGCCGCATTGACGGCCTCAGAATCTTGTTCGCTGTCCAAGGTCACTTCTCTTGGTCGCTGCAGAAACTCGCATTGGGTATAAGCGCCAGCTAGGAGGATTGTGTCGGCATCTGAAAGCACGCCCGCAACGTTCAAAGATGTGTATACATCCAAGCCACCCCCAGTGACGATCGCGATTGGATGGATTCCCCAAGATCGCCACAATTTGGAAAGAACCATATGCGTGCACATGTGGGCAAGGTGCTCCGCCATCTGGTGCATTCTGAAGCTGTTGTAGGAATGCCGAGTCTCATTGTGTTGCCATGACGCACTGTCGCTCTCCAATGACTTCATGATAGAAGGCAGGCCAAGACATTTTATGATTTGTTCAAGATGATCGGTCTCCTGCCTTACGAAAGAAAAGCTTTCGTAGAGTCGTCTGAAGTATGCTGCTGATGAAGACGATGCAAAATTGCGTATTTGGGAATTTAAGAAAGCGAAAACGACTGGAGGACCCGCGTTTGCCTGGACAGGATTGTCGATTGATTTCACATCAGTCGGGGTGGACTTTAGTTCCACTCGTGATTGCTGCACTTTAGCATGAAGCTGAACGCAGAGTTCCTCGATTGATGAGGCCACGAGCATAGCTCGGTGCGAATAATGGTTGCGCCGTGCTGTAGTCGTGAATGAAAGCTGTGGTAGGGAGAATTGGTCCCGCGACGACTGCTTTTCCAACCAGAGGTACAGGTTGGTCATGTTGCGGTGAAGAGAGGTCTTGCTTTTGGCAGAGATCGCTATGAGATAGAAAGTGGATGCATGCGTGTGGACCGCACAGTCCACCGCTGTAGATTCGCCTTGCCCTTGGTCCTGATCAGGGTTTTCTTCAACCAGTAAGGCCGAACTTGCACGTGCTATCATGCCCTGATCATAAACGAGCGCTCGTCGTCGCTCGCTGTGAGACGATGTTCCCGCGCAATCCCTCCATTTGATGGCCTTTCCGGTGTGCATTCGTGTGTTGCGTCTTCTGGCTACATCGGCGAGGACCTTTGAGTTGACCTGCTTTTGTATACCAATGTGCGGAGGTATGACGTTTTCCCTCAGCATGAGCAGTATTTTGACTATACCGCTGAGTCCTGATGTGGCCTCACCATAGCCAATATTCGCGTTAGCACTCCCAAGGAACAGGGGCACGGTGCTCCTCCTGCCTAAACTGCTGGAAGCAGATGTCGGTGCGAGGATATCCAGTGCGCTTGCCAGATGGTCGGCGTTCCCATCATTCGCACAAGATCCCCCCATTTCGACGTACAAGATAGATGTTGGGTCCACGTTTGACCTGTTGAGTACCTCTGTGAACACTGCTGACATATTATCTTTGCCTGGCTTTTCAGGGTGGCTGCACTTCGTTGCAACTGCTGAAATCACACCCAGAATGCTGTCATTCTCAGCTAGAGCGTCCTCGAGCCTTTTGAGCACTAGGGACGCGACGCCCTCCCCCCGGAATAAACCGTCAGCTGTCTCGTCAAAGACCTTGCAGTTGCCCGTGTGTGATAGCAACCCTGCTCTGTCCAAGCCGGCCTGGACATCTGGGTTCGTCATTACGTGAGCGCCACCCACAATACACATGTCGGTTTCCTGGGCTTGGAGCGAACTGCAGGCCATGTGCACGGGCGCTAGGCTGGTGGAAGACGATGTGTCGACAGTAAGACTCGGCCCATTAAGCTTGAAGGCCTCACTGATACGTGCTGAGATGAAAGCCCGGTTACTTGCGCGCACGAAGTGTGAGTCGAGGTTCTGGGCGGCATTGCAATCTCGCCAGTCGTTGCCTGACACACCATAGTAAACCCCAATGCGATCCGGCCGTGTGGACGACATAGCACCAGCGCCGTCGACACCATTTTGCCAGACTATTCCGGCCTGCTCGATTGCCTCGTAGGTTGTCATGAGAGCCAGCCGCTGCGCAGGGTCCATGCGGGTCGCTTCCAGGGCCGAAATGCCGAAAAAGTCTGCGTCGAAAACGTCCGGGTCGTTCAGCCAACAGCCCAAGGAAGTCCTGCTCGAATTCTTCTTCCGGCCCGAAGGGTCGACATGGGTCTTGGAGTCCCAACGTAAAGGCGGAACTTCCTTGCTGACATCGAATCCAAGCCTAATTATGTCCCAAAGAGCATCTGTCGTCGCGGCCTCAGGAAATCGGCCGGCCATGCCAATAATGGCAATATTATCCCTATTGCTGGGTGACTTCGCCCCCGTGGAGGTAGTACACTCCGGTTCATGATTTTCAGTACTCCTTTCTGGCAGCGAAATGAGCGCGTTGCGCTGTCGGAGGCCGGTGTAAATCAGCTGATCAGCGGTTGTCGCCACTGGGATTATTCTCAATGGAGTTTTGCCAGGGTTGATTTCCAGTCTTGTTAATAGTGTCGCAAGCACTGGGTCCCAATGAATAGGCTGGAGTAATATTTGCTCTGCTGCAGACTCTAGCAAAGTCGTGAAGTCGACATTATGGTCTCTGGCGTCAACAATATTCCCCGTCGCACTGGAAATTAACGGAACTCGAAGAGTTGACCCAAGTCCGAAAGAGAGATTGGTCTGGCAATCTGAAGTGTCCAGACAGTGTACAATACGCTGGCAATCATCCCGGGTGTATAGATGCGGCGCATGATAAGGC
This sequence comes from Diaporthe sp. HANT25, assembly GCA_013435955.1. NCBI lineage: Eukaryota > Fungi > Ascomycota > Sordariomycetes > Diaporthales > Diaporthaceae > Diaporthe > Diaporthe sp. HANT25. Next base: position 1,567,890 of record JACBFG010000020.1, on the reverse strand, counting down.
GCAAAAATCTGCATAGGTCGAGGTTTCCGCAATGCAAGGTTTGAGCAGTCTACCCAAGCAAACAAACGTGCGAGAGAACTTGGCCGACCACTGACAGCGATCGTGCCGCCAGCTGAGCGGGCGCTGATCCAAGGGGCTGTCATAGAGGGCAACTAGGATCGGAAGAGGGCTGGTATTAGCGTGGCCGGAAGCCCCGAAGACCTGGTGCGACTCACATTATTTTCATCATTGAATCTGAGCACAGCTTCCTCTGCATCTGCTCCCGCCATCAAGAACGTCCACTGTGAGCGCTGCTGCGGGCCTGTCGTTCGCTGGACATCTGTCATGCTTTTATTGTTTTGTGTTTTGCCATTGTCGTATGAATCAAATTCCCAAGGCTCAATGTGTCTCGCCATCCTGTCGACCAGCATCCCAATTCGGAATGCTACATGGATTGCCTCTACAGCCAGGGGAAGCAGCTCCAAAGTGCTGGAACTGCAGCTAACCGCGGCGGCGGCCAGAGCTCCTGTGCATAACCCAAGGCAGCACGAAGTCTCTGGAGGTGGATAGGAGTGTCCCGCTTGTCTGTAACCAAGTGGAAGCCAGTAGGCCTTTTGTGTCAGCTGCCGAACATCAATTCTATTACCTGGAATGGGAGCAAAGTGGAAGTAAATTCATGAGAGATCGGGCTACATACTTCATGAACGATCCGAGTTGGTAGAGACAGAGCATTGCCATGTCTATCGGCACACAGTTGCCTCCTTTCCAGAGCAGCATGTCCGAAACATACGCGAAAGGGGGAACATGTTGCCGGTCTTCAGGGCTAAGATGATTGAGGCTATTGCGCAGTGCCCGGCGTGCCCGCTCGAGGAAATCGACAACAACAGGATTGTCCATTCCATCGTGTACAAGGGAACGAAGATCTTTGGTCTGGATGTCGTACGTCTGGTCACCAAAAACATACAAATCGAAAGTTGTCGGATTCTCCATGCTCAAGAAAGATGACTCAAATTCTGTTCTCTTGTATTGTGGTTGGTTATTAAGCTTGGAGATATCGCGTGCCTGCTCATACAGAGATGAAGTCCAGATCCCAAGAAATTAATTTGCTCTCCCTTCCCTCATTTACTCAACTCGGTACATTTAACCACAGGCCCAGGCAAAGGAACATGTCTATCCAGATTAGATTTTCTATACAAGCCAAGACCCCTCGGTCAAGGTGTGTTTGCACCATGTCTAGGATGTAGCTCGGTATTTCCCTCACTTTCGGTACGTGTTGCAAACGGCAATAGAAAAACTTCTTGTCGCTCGGCAGTGTCAAGGCTACGAAAGAAGGGGCATGATAAGCTTCGTTTTTGATACAGATCGTCAATTTGTGTTGATCATCAAGTCCCACCACCCAGAACATGGCGCGTCTTGTATCTCAAAGTACTCGAACCTTTTTTTCCTCCTGCGTGTATGCCTTGCCCGTGATACGCAGGTAGCTCGGCTCGGCTCGTTCTTTGTGCTGTATTTAGACTAGCGCTTTATGGAGACTCGGCCGCCAAGCTTTATAGTGCCCGCTTTCTGTTTCGAACCAAAGCTTGTATCTCTACCGGCGGCACCCTTGGGACGAACGAGCCTAGATCACCGATTTAACGCGTCGGGGAGACCAGGACTGGACGACCCGTGGTTACATTTCAGTGCAACTCCAGATAGCTCCAGTAGTTCTCAGACCCTACCGCGAATCTTGACCGTCTTATGTAGTCCGATGGGGAAATGCGGCCTCCTGAGGCTCATGAATTCTTGCTACTTCTGCAACTCCGCCAGTTCCGCGACGATCACTTGGAGGAACGGCCTCACGGGATCAAAAAAAGACACCGAGGTGGGTAGGCATAATGCTGAGCCCTGGAATTGTTCAAAGTTCCAGTGCCACTGATTTAAAGAGGGTTTAGTTTAAATTCATGTGAAATACAGGGAAGTCGTTAGAAGGGACACATATTGCTCATCACTATTGCACTGTATTTCGCTCATCCTGTACCATGGATCGCTTCCAGCTGGCCCTTTTCAATGTTATTTGCCTCGTCTTGTTCCATGTCGCAGCCCAGGTGGTACAGCCACTGAGGATCACGACGATCGCTTCCCACAATGGATACTCGGTACTCGAGTGCTGGCAGATCGACTCTACCCCCGTCGAATATATGGCTGCTCTAAATTTTGCCATCGGGGGCCGCACAACAAATGTGAAATGGTCTACACTCCAGCCGAGAACTTTTGTTGGCGAAGCATGGGCGCCACATGTCCAGTGAGTACACAATGAATGATTACGCCCTGGAAGAGCAACCTAGACGGAGTTTAACGAAGCTGACATGGTATCCACAGGTTGACTATTGTATTGAATGGAATGATACGCGTTTCTGCGCCTTATGTACCGCCCCAGCCGACATCTTCCAATGCCTCTACCACGGCCGGCTGCGTCGAGCAGGCAAATCCGGCCACGCCCCAACAGACTGCATATGTACTGTCCAACAGGCTCCTCTATCAGGGAGCTGTCCCCTCTGCGAGCGTGGACAGTCAAGTTCCAGCCCGCCAGCCACCGGAGGAGATCGCCTATCTCATGCCAGGTACAATGACATCCAGCATCATCCTGGTCACAGACCTTCGGAGCGAGAGCAATATTGCCGGCCATGGCGCCGAGTTCCCCTCAAATGAGCCAACTGTACTAGTTCAAATTCCCTTTGAAAATGATGAGATTCCAGCACACATTGTGCTTGGGACCGGGAGCTGCAACAACTATAGATGATTGTGGAACGAGTATTCCGCGAGGTGCAGGTAATGAGAAGGAGCAGAATACCCCAATTAGTAGTTCATCATGTCTTGAGATCATTCAAAAGCGCATCCCTTGAACTGAATTAATTTGTGTCAAGTATTTGCTGCTTCAGGACAGCGGTCTCCATTCTCTTTTTCACGGATGACCTGAGGTGTTCCCCGGAATTCTTATGGGATTGGGAGTTGACTCAGGCACTTAACCAACAAAAGAAAAGGGGAGTGGGGACCGGTCGTTTTCCCCAAAATTCAAAATGCCATACGTGTTTCCGGAAAGCGAAGATGCACACTTAATCAGAATGTGTTGGTACTTGGACGTCCGATATATAAAACTATAACACGCTGCCTTCACCATCTCTACCATCTTGAATCTGCATGTATTGGTGTAAAGACGAAGACGAATTTGGGTATCCTACACATAATGGAATCAATAAGGCTTGGCCAGCAAGCCTTCACCGCAGCGCCGCTCCTCGAGAATTTAGACGACACTCTGTGGCTCCAAAGCCGGCTCGTGTAGCTTCCGTCCTGCTCTCTCAAATAAGCCCTCCTCCCCGCCCTGCTCAAGCTGCTCCATTTCCCTTCCGTGTTTCTTTTGGACCCTCTTGAGCAAGATGGTATTTAGTATAAAGAGTGTCCCGCAGATGACCAGATCCGCACCCTCTACGATGCCGGTGACCATAGCTGTGACGCTCCAGTCCCCATCCTTCTGGGAGTAGACAACGACAAGAGTCGAAATCAGGCCCGCTAGGGCATTGGTCGCACCCGGGAGGAAGATTCTATTGAGCTGCCAGACGTAGTTCGACCGCCAACGGAAGGCAAGCCAGGACAAGCCCGCGGCACCGATGCCACATGAGATGGCGGCGATGACGAGCAGGGGCACATTCTGCACCTGGTTAAGCACGGCGCTCGCGGTGGGGGACTTGTCGGCGAGCTCCGGGTCGTCGGACAGGTCGCGAATGCTGGTGAAGGTTCCTGGGAAGACGATGAAGCCGGCGAGCAGGATCCAGCCGAAGAATGAGGCGAGGATGTTGTGCAGGCGCGGGATCTGGTCGAGGCTGAGGAGCATCTCCATGTAGCGGGTCTGGAGTGTGTTTGCCCTCTGCAGGCCGGCGGTGGGTCTTCGTTGTGGGCCATTACCGGTGGCTGATCTCACGGAGGGGTTGCGTGTTGTGGATGATCTAGTGGAGGACAAGCGTCGGGGCTCGACTTTTTCTGTTCGTTTGCAGGGATGCCTCACCGGAGGAGGCTTGCTCGTGGAGGGCTGTCTGTGAGGCATATCTTAATCTTGACTTTGGATCATTCGCTTATTCTACTTTGGAGATGTTGAGGCGCGAGCTTCCAATTGGAGAGGCTGTGCTTCACGTCGGCGCATAATGGAAAGGGAGACGTGTCAGACTACAAAACAGTGGCCGGATTTGTTCGTGGGCTCCATGATGGTGAAATGGGAACCCTCGCCGTCAGCCCTGCTAACACCCACAAGCAGGAGATCGGTTAGCAATGAGAGTGAAGCCATAGACTGACATCACCAAGAGAGCTGCACTCGACGTGGTTGGCTGCGTGCCCTGATTTTCTTGTCCGTCATCATCGGGCTAGACGAATTGAGAAGTTGAGCCGCCACACTTGGTAAGACGACGGAACAGGAAGACTATCAGGGACAACCAGTCTTGGCTATCTGGGTTGTGTCAGCTCGAGAATGGCGCGCAAAAACTTGGTTCGGGCGTGCAGGGGCCGTGGGCGTGGTATCGGCATGGGGGTTGCAGTCCTTATGCAGAATGACATAAGCCCCTGCCAGTCTTCGGAACCTCATCCCTATAAGTGCCGGCAATAACGAAGAGTGGTAGTAGACGGTCTTTGATAAGGCTCGGAAAAGGACTTCCTCGTCAAGGCCCATTATGTACGATCAATGGGAATAAAGACTACCCAGATAGCTTGGTGGGTTGGTAGTGGACCGCCAAAATCCTCAGGGATAAGCAAACACCAATTGACGGCCGAGAAGAAAAGGTAACGTGAGCCGTTTTTGTTGACGAATTCTGCGTACACACGTAAATTTCCAGTGCCAAAGAAAGAGTAGTTCGGGTCTCGGTAAACACCGAAGATGAAGGCTTGTTTTCCATCTTCAGAGACACCGTCGAACTCCCATTGTTCTCCGGGAGTGCTTTCTTATCGGCACCACGCTTGGTTCCTCCCAGTCCCAGTCCTCAGATTGGCCAGTCGAGAAGAACATAGGCTTATGGCCTCAGGCCATGTTATATCTCCCGGGGTTGTATATGCGACAGCCTTCGAAATTGCCGAAGTCGAGGTCGACTTGAAACATAGAGTCGAAGACACCGAGGTAACTATCAGCCATAAGAGCTTTTGGCCATTTTTATGTCCATATCCAGGTCCTCCGGATAAAGTATAGCCAAGCAGTGACATCGGAACGATATTCCTGTACATATACATGGGTGGACGGCTGGCTAGAAGCAAGATTTGTCTTATGTTCTCAAAATGTCAGATATTAAGATCAACTTGAGTTGCTACCGCAAAATAGTGAATTACTCCAGAACAATTCGGTCAGGAATTTTCAAAATTCTTCTTCTGCGATCGGGAATGACTAAGTGCGTCTGTAAGTGGATGCCGTATGGATTCGATGACTGATACTTTGAGGACACCTGCTTGGGTATGTGCGTGGGGATGGCCATCGAAAAGAAAAACTGTTAACAATTCCTTCGAACTGGGAGAACCGAGGTATTTTCCGTGTCTGTGCGTCGTGCTATCTGTGCGATATACTCGAGCGTCTAGGGTCACTAAGCACTGGATCCGGTGATGCACTGGCAACTAGGTGGCGTAACGTTAGCAGGTCCTGCTCAGTAAGCTCGTGTTAGTTGAGTTGATAAGAACGGTGCTTCTATGCAAATGTTCCTTGCCTAAACGACTCGTGTTGAGACGGTCTATTTTGATAAGGTCAATAGGTCCACCATTATGAGCGACTGAAAAGTAGCCATCGCTGCTTGTGATCACGATCGTTCGACCATATTGCTTGCTTGTACCGAGGTGATGGCTCGGCAACTGCTCATCTCAAAAGACCTTCACATGAAGAAGCTCTCTTTTCGAGTACTGCATACGTGACAAAAGGGCTATGCTGTACTGGAGATCCCAGCTGAACTCTTCGACCCTACACCCCAATCCTGCGCCATGATTACATGAACTTCATGAACAGCTCGAGCTCCAGCTACAAACAACGACGGTTACGGGAAACGGCAGCGTTTTGATCTTTATTTCCTGGGGGAAAAAAGCTTCAAGTAAATCGCAGAACTGGTAAACTTGGCCCATCATGTTGAAGTGGGTTTCAGAGCAGTACAATACCTGGAGGGAGCAGCTGTCTGCAGCAGCCAGCGCCATCGGGCCTCTGAGGCTGACCAAAGGCCAGCTTTTCCGTCCCCTTGTGCGGAAAACAAAGCATGATCTGTTCCTTAAAGGTGGCGATTTCTTCGGTCTAGAGTGGTCGGCGCCAGTGCTGGGGATGCTTCTGGCCTTTCTGGTTGTTACGTTCCTGCTGCTCGCCCGCTTGCTCGCAGGATGTTTCCCTCGCAAGCAAAAGCTGCAGCTGCCAACACTACACATGCAGAAAGGCTGGGATTACCCAACCCTTCTCACAGAGGGCGCGCAAAAGTACCCGAACTCGCCATATATCATTACTTACAGGGGAAACGAGCACGTCGTCTTTCCATCATCATCCTTCGACGAAGTCAAGCGCCTGAATGTGTCTCGAGCGTCGACTATCGACTGGTTCAACCATACACTATGGCAAGGATGGGAATTCTTGGGCACCGATAATGCCGCTCGATACCATACTATTGCCATAGATATGTCCCGCGCTCTTCCCTCACGCGTGTGGATGCGCCAGGACAGTGCCAAGGCAGCATTTGAGGCCGTACTGGGACCCCATGGTACCATTAAGGACTGGAAGACCGTGTCTCTGTGGAGCACTGTACAGAATATTGTGGCCCTTATGAACGCCACCGGCCTGTTGGGGACCGAGCTTGGTACTGATCCACGTTGGCTGAAAGCTACACAGCGCCTTCACAGGGCCATGATGTTCGGTATCGTCGGGTCCCATTTCACTCCTCGAATTTTGCGGCCCCTAGTAGCCCATATTGTGTTCCTGCCAGCAAAGCTGGTGGACTGGTACATGCATTCGTTGCTCCGACCCACGGTCGAACGAGAGCTTAAGGTCTATGAGACAAAAGAAGCTGACGGAGGGCGCAACTCTTCCAGCAACATGAGTTCCACGACCATCCAAGACGGCGGTGTCGACACTGGTACTGAAGTTCACCGGAGCATCAAAGAAAAGTTCCCCCTAACAGAATGGCTTTTGAATCGGTATCGGTCAGCGCACGGACGACTGAATCGACTGTTGCGTGATTATATCGTGATCACTCTTGAAGCGGCCACGTCCTCATCAGCTAGGCTTTACTTCATGCTCGCGGAGCTATCCACACGCCCAGAGTTGATGCAAGAACTGCGAGATGAGGTCAAGCGGAACACAGACGAATTTGGACATCTCCCTCTCAGCTACTTGGCCGAGCTTCGCAAAATGGACAGTTTTATGCTCGAGTCTTCCCGAGCCGCAGGAAATGGTTATTGTGGGTGAAATCGTTCCCGGCCGTGTTTGAAGGGATACACCCAAAGATTTGATACTATTCATTGCAAAAGGGAGACATGCTAATGACTTCATACTTCAAATATTCTAGTGGCCTTATTCCGACGAGTTCAAAAGCCCCTCAAATTGTCTATTGGGCCGGAGCTTCCACCCGGCACTCTTATATGCATTGACAAATATCACTTTGCAAAGTCACAAAGGCAGCATGAAGATGTGGAAGATATGGATCCGTTGCGGTTTTACAGGATGCGCCAAGAGCCCGGCCATGAGGAGATGCATCAGTTCTCTATGCCAGGGCCCAACAACACCATCTGGGGTAACGGCACGCAAGCATGTCCCGGGCGGATATTTGCCAGCATCACAATGAAGGTCGTCCTGGCCCATCTGATCACCCACTATGACATACAACTGCTGCCGGGGGATGCATACAAGCCCAAGTGCAAATTAATGCCAGGTGGGTCCAGCTCACCGGATACAAAGGCCAAAATCATGATGCGGAACCGTCACCCTTTGTGAGGCGCAGAGTGATTAGACCATGGCCGGTTGGTTGTTATGGACCATAAAATGATTTCTTTCATTTGTGATTGATGATACTTTCTCTTATAGAATAGTGAGATCAGTCACGGCATTTACCATGCATATAAGTGTAAGATAATTGTTTCAAGATTGATTTCAAAATGATAATAACCAATACCTGGTTTCAAAAGTATATTTTGTCTTAATGATATAGTAAAAGTTAGTTGGAATTCAATTTCTTGTACTCTATTAAGCAATGGCATTACGAGTCGAATCCCGAGGTGGTTGCTACCATGCTGCAAAGGCACACAGCAGGCTTTGTGAATCATTCGTTTAGTGATCTCCCATGGGAGGTTACCATTGCCAGATGTCGAGAATCTCTATTGGCTGCCTCAGCGCCTTTTATCTTAGTCTTATACAGCTTCTGGACATGGGGTATGAATGGACTAAGGTCCTGTTTCAACAACGGGCGAAGTGTATATACAGATTAGATATTCGCACCTGCGAAAATGTAGGTTACATTGTCACATCGGCAGCACGAGTTCAAGGAAGAGACTCGCAAATCCCTAGCGAATTCACAAACTCACCAATTTGACCGCCCACGTGGCAATTGGGTCTGGTGTTGGGTATCGGTTCTAGTTATGGGTATTTGGCTGGTCTGGATGTTGGGTTGGTCTGATATGTGAATAAGCTGTGGGCAAGCGAGTTACATACCGTTGCATCCTTGGATTTTACAGGTGCAAGCAGATGATTTCTGTAATTCTAGTATAAAAGAATGTGGTAAAAACCCTCCTGCTGTGCATTCTTCTCGAAATGCCAATCTCCGTTTTCTACCATTTGCTATCCCGGCATCATTCAGAATTGTGTCTAGTTGTCCCCAATTCCCGTGCCGATTGCCTGCAATCATGTTTTGTCAACTCTGTGTTCATCAACATATTACAGCACGCCCCGATCTAAGGTCCATATTAGCGTCACACCATCAATTGCTGCTAATAGTGCCAAGGGAGTTTAAGTGACATTATCCAATGGTGCTCCTGAAGACAAGAGAACAGACATGGGGAAAGATCTGAAATAGTTATATCAATCTGTCATTGTAGAAAATAAGAGAGCAAGGCTTGTACGAGCTAGTCTACTAAGAAGTGCAAGAGGTAAAGAAGTAGTGCATGACTCCTAAGCAATGTATTGAAAGTAATATAAATCTTAAGCCTACTTGTTGTTAGTCAACTTGACAACTTCATCCTCTCTAAACCATATCCTTGATTAAGATACTGTATAATCTTATCAGTCATTTGAATGTATCTAGCTCCTCATATCCTCATATGTTTGATTATACAGCATCTCTTCAAGCCATCTATCTTTGGCAATGTCAGCCTCCTTCCCGCCAACTCCCACACATATGTTCAGGGAAGCCATGACGCATGTGCACAGAGCAGGTGACAGGAAATGCATCTTCAATGTAGAATCATATGTAATGAAAGTGTCTTCTATAATACTTCTCTGACAATGCTACTTCCACAGAAGCCCTGCTTCACCTAGTATTGGGAAAAGGCCCAGCCCATTTCCGCGGTAAATATCGTACCTCTTGCCACACACTGTGAAAGTCTTCCCCGCAATTGGAAGTCATCATACTAGATTGACATGGTGGATTCTCCCGTCGCCAAGATTTGCTCCCGCCCACCTGTGGACGCAGCCATGAACGTGCTGATCCCGAGAGGAGTTTCACTGCTTGGGTGTCTAGCTCTGATTGCTCTTCTTACCACCAGCCTTGGCAGGCTTGCTAGCTTGCTTCTTCTTGCCAGATTTGGCAGGCTGGACAGCTGTGGCAGCCTCGCCGGCTTTGTTGTTCTTCCTAGCATTGCCAGACTTGTCCTTGGTGCCAGTGGTGGGGTTGCTGCTGCCAGTCTTGCTCTGGCACTCTTGGCCGTCCCTCTTCTGGTTACAGGCGGGGGCGGGGTCTGTGCCGAGCTGCATGTTCGACATGCCGGTCGTGATATCATCCTCAACGTCCAGGCGATACACTTTGATGGTGCCTAGACCGCCTGACAACTCCAGTGAAATTTGATCCAGTGCGATCATGTCCACGAGGTCCCCTTTGCCCATCTCGCCTTGCGCCTGTGCCGACCAGGCTATACCGATGGCGACCTTTTCGTAATCCTGGTACTTGGTCTTAAGCGTCCTTCCCAATTTCTCTTTATCTGCCTTCACCGCATCGATGAATTTTTTTCCTTTGCTGTTCTTGTTCTCAGTTTTGAGCTCAACGATCATACCCTTGGTGTCATCTGTGGCGTCAAGTACGAAATCTGCTAATTCGGTGCTGCCCTCGTAAATAGCAACTTCTCGGTCGGATGGGTTGAGTTTGACCTTTTTATAATCCTTGACCGCGAGATCCCATTCAACTTGCACCCAGCCTTCATAGCCGCCCTTGGTGTGCTCCGCCGCGTATTTCAGCGTTTCCTTGATTCTATCCCCGCTGAACCATTGCGTGATGAAATCGTCGAGGGGGAAGGAACTCTTGCGACCCGGTCTGGTTGGGGCCCCAGGAACGAGCTGGGCACCCGAGGCTTTTTTCGGAGTGTCCGCCCTTTCTTCGAGGATGGAGAGTCCGCGGTCCTCAGGCCCACCAGTCGGAGCTGTCAGACCGAGAGCGAGGAGAGAACTCGCGATGAGGAAGGTGGAAAGACCACGCATCTTGCTTGTGTACTCTGGAAACGAAAAGTTGAATAATGAGTGGTTGTTTGGATGAAAAGACGATTATACTCAATAGAGTCTGGAAGAGATTGATTGAGTTGTTATAGAGATTGAGGCCTGATCCAGCAGACTTGGAATGTGATGTGATGGATGATACAGAATAGCTGGAACATTGGAAAAGAAGTGCCTCCGTTTTATAGACAATCGTGAAGTGAGAGACATGTATGTTCATTTGAGAGTATTTCTTGTGGTTTGTGAGCCCCACCGTAGGATTCGATGGCCATGAAGGCCACAGGACAAATGTCGTGGCCATCAAGCTCAGCCCAAGAACCAGCCGATTGGTGATGTACATGACAACATGAAGCCTTTCGCTCTGAATTTTCCTTTGCTGAGTGCCCATAAAGGTACAGTTGGTTGTGAAATATCACCAACAAGGTGGAATGCAACATGGTCAATGAGGAATGACCAGGCCGGCAACCACGAAGACCTCCAATTGGACCAGAGGCCACGAGAACCTGACATTTCGTATCGAATAGCTCAAGAAGCGGACCAAATGTTGCGGAGCCTCAAATGGCTTGGAGGCCACTTTCTGCGGCTCAGGCTTTCAATTGCGGCCACCAACAAAGTGAGCGAGAGCACACATGCCCGGCAAGCAGGTTGACAGCTCACAGCTGACCAACCGGCCCGGCCGTGACCAACAGGCCCGACCATACCCACTGACAGGCATACCCACTGACAGGGGTAGGTATTTTGATTCTGACAAAGCCTTGCCGGGTCCAGTCCTTTTTTGCCACGGGAGAGGATGTTTGAGAGGCTTCGCAGGATGCAAAAATTGCAGGGGCCGGTTCCTGCGGCTGCTTCTTCCCAAGCGCTGAAATATGGCCAACACAACATCGCTTAAGACTTCCGACCAGTCAGGTGCAGCCACAGTGGTTCAAGACCAGAGCACTAGGTGGTTTTTGTGGACCGCGTGCCTGTTCGACGCCGCTGCGGCTCTCCAAGACTGATTGGTACTGTGGACGCTCCGTCTTGGAGGGATTTAGGTACTGTAGCGAAGACATCTTATGTCCGAAGTGCCTAGGTATAGAAAACTAGGGATCATCTATTACTTGATTTTCATGTGCTCTAAATAGGTTCCCAGCTGAGAATAAATTGTATCTGGTGGTGCGCCATCAGGGAAAACAAATGGAAATCATTCAATATGTCGTAGGCAAACCTCGCCGGCGCCCTCAGCTTCTCGGGCCAGATAGCTTCGCCGCCTATAAGCGGCAATTCTATGTTCTGTACCACGTCTTCACCCAGGACGGACGACGATTTATAGCGTATCACCACAAACACCACGTAATACCGACGTCCATTGGCCTCGAACTCCAGATCCAGGTCACAATCAGCCAGGAACCTGGCCTTGGTAGCTATGTCCATGTCGTCCTGATACTTATGGACTTGCCAGTTGAAGCGACGCATCCACGCGTTGAATGCTGCCGGGACCACCTCTGGGTAGTCGCGCTTCCAATTTGGCCGCGGGACGCCGTCAACCAGCCAGTAAAGCATGGTGACTCCGTTCGATTTCGTTGACATCATGCCGGTGATGTATTCGACGAGATCTGAGCGAAATTGATCCTTCTCGTCGGCCCAACGCGGATGCCACTCGATGGCGAGGCGTCTGAACCACGGGAAGCCATTCCGTATGGAACTCTCGGGGTTGAATTGGAACCCACCTTGGCGAAGCAGTGGCGTTGGGCGGCCATGACTGTCGTGCAGACGCAGAACAACGAGGTCAAGTGGTGATCGGACCATCGGCACCAGGGGTTTGTGAGGATGTTGACAATCAGGCCCGTTGCTGTTCTCGTTTGCGTATTGCGCCTCCCAGACGTGCAAAGGACGTGGACGGTAGAGAGGACCCTTACTGCGGCAGATGAACCACCTCCATGGACAAGACTTCTCGATGTACTCAAGTGCGACATCCCGCGATACCCGGCAGGTTGCCAGCAGGGCCGTGACTTGAGTGTAGGTCGAGAGCTGCCTACAGCGGCGTGTATAGGCCAACTCCTCGGCGAGCTGCTGCTCAGTCATTTCTGCGCCACTGTGCTCATCCCCTGGTCCAGCCGACCCCCAGACGGACGGTATGACCGGTTCCACGTACTGGAAAAACATACTTGGGCATCCCTCTTTCGTCCACTTCGTCGCGTCTAAGCGTGCTTGATGCTCTTTACTCTTTCGGCGATTCAAGACCTTCGAGGAAGAGGATTCTGGCAGCTCGCCGTAAGATTGGCGTACGAAACGGATGCTTTCGCGCACGTATGGCGCATGGTGAGGGCGACCCTCGATTTCAATCCAGTGGATGCCGCGGTAGGGGAGCACGAACTGCCATATGGCTATCTGCAGCTCAGTTGCCAGGTCGTTGAAAGTCGCCATGATGTTTTGGGTGGGTGATGTTCTTGGAGGAATTATGAATGTTCTTCAAGAGGTTGATTGGGCGCTGACGGTGCTGAATGTTGATGTTCAATGTTTATGTTGATGTTGTGCACTCGCAGGCAGCAGCGGTCTTTTAACAGCCCGAGTGGAGCTGAGGCTGGGGATTGATTAGTCAGATCTTTTTCAATAGAAAAATTTGGATTAGCCATATCAGAGGTTGGCGAGGTTGTGTTGGTTCATCCTCTGATTCTGTTGGTGCGAATCTGTGTGATCTCATTATTTTTGTGGTGCTGAGCAACAAGGCTGCAAAGCTGCTGCTGAGCACCAACTTACAGTGGGTGATCAAAAATGACGAGCTCAGGTCTTAACATATGAGAAAATGCCGATTTTGCCACTCAATATCTCAGCCACCTCTCTTCAAAAAGCCTCAAAACTTCATATATAGGTTTTTTAAATACTAAATATAAAGAAAAAGTTTTCATAAGATTTTTAAATAATTTTATCTAAATAGTAGCTTAGGGAATAGTTTCTTAGAATCTTACTTATAGTAGGCTTAACTCGTTTTATTACCTTAAAATTATTAAGGAATCTAAGGCTAAACTTTAAACTCTATTTTCTCTTTAAGAATAATTTAAAGAAATCTTATTTAAATTTTATTAATGTTTGATAGTAATGAATACGTATTTAAAAAATTTAAAAGAAATCTATGTATTGTGGTTGTTTTAATAATTAAGTAAGAAGACTGGGTATTTGGGAGGGTTTGTATGGGGAAATTTGCAAAGCTTGTCATTTTTGATCGCCTACTGTACTTACACTCATTTGCATTCCAAACTGCTAAAAGTACGCTAGCGACACAGCTGTGTTATCGCATGCCTAAGTTGTATGTATATTATCATCTAAGTAATATTATTGTATATTGCCTTATAAATACTGCTTTTATTTAATTAAAATATATATTAAAAGAATAACTATATTAAGAGTATCTTAGAAGATCTTTGCTTATTAAAATTAGAGGTCTAGTTATAGAAGAATTTATATTAAAAGTATAATTTTAAGAATATCTAGTAAATTTTAGAATTTAGCCTCTCTAGTATATTTAGTATTTATTATTAAAAATACTTTATTTTTATTAGGTATACTAGTAATTTATACCCCTCCTTAAATCCCTCTTAACTTGCTAAGCTAACTTAATTATTTTAGGCTTAACTCTTTATATAGATTCCTCTATAATTAGAGCTCTAATTTAAATATAGGAAGATATTCTAAAATGCTCTTAATATAGCTATTCTTTTGATATTGTTTTTAAGTATATGGGAGCTGAATTGGGAAAGTTGACTTTTGTGTATGTAGATTAAGCGTGCGACAATATGGCTGTGTTGTTAGCGTACTTTTGGAAGCGTGGAATGCAAATGAGTGTAGTGGTATACCTAGGTACCTAGGTACTTAGACATAGTACACGGTCATGGCCCCCTTGCCGGTGTCGGTGCCGATCACTTGCCGAATCAAAAGCACGTCATACTGGCTACTGCATTGTACCAGAGACACTCCAAACTCCAAGCTCGAGAGCTCTAAGCTCCAGCCAGCCCCAAACTTCCCGGCACCCCAACCGAGACAGTCGAGCTCACCACCAGCTCGGCATCAGCTTGTCGACCACCTCCGTGCCCCAATATGCTGTGCAATCAATTGCTCGTGCTCGCTCTGAGCTTCAGCCTGGCCCTTGGCTCCATCCCCGGCCAGCAGCAGCCGCTGGGAATTGATCGAGAACCCGAGCCCACCCCCACGGTGAACAAACCGCCCGCCTACCGCGACGACCTTCTCGCTCTGCACAAGAGTCTCGTCGACATTTCTTCCACTACTGGGGCCGAGCACGACGCCGCCGCCTTCCTGATCGACTACTTCGTCTCGCGCTCGTGGCACTACGACGTCGACAAGGTGGTGCCCAGGAATAACACCCCCGAGGGTAAGGTCCGCCTCAATGTCGTCGCCTGGCCCCCGACGGACAGCTCGAAACAATCTAGCAGCGCCCCTGCTTCCACCGCCGATAGGAAGCCCGACCCAAAGGTCCTCGTGACGAGCCACATCGACGTCGTCCCACCGCATATACCATACTCCATCTCCGACGGAAAGGTAACAAGAGACACCCGGATCGCCGGCCGCGGATCAGTCGACGCCAAGGGCAGCGTGGCCGCGCAGCTGACAGCCGTCGAGGACCTGCTGGCGCGCGGCCTGCTCGACCCAGAGGACGTCATGGTGGCATACGTGGTCGGCGAGGAGCGCTACGGCGACGGCATGGACGCCTTCTCCGAGCGCGCAAAGTCGTCCTCGCTGGCCTTCAAGGCCGCCATCTTTGGCGAGCCCACAGAGAACAAGCTGGCGTGCGGACACAAGGGCGGGCTCTCATGCGAGGTGACGGCCACGGGTAAGGCTGGGCATAGCGGCTATCCGTGGCTGGGCAAGAGCGCCAATGAGGTCCTTCTCAAGGGGCTGCTGAAGGTGCTGGAGACGGACCTGGGGAGCAGCGAGAGGTACGGGAATACTACTGTCAACATTGGTCTGATGGAGGGGGGTGTCGCGCTCAATGTTATACCCGCCCACGCCTCAGCCAGTATATTGTGTCGCGTTGCCGTTGGGCCACAGAAGACCGGGCATGAGTCCGTACGGGAGAAGATCAAGGAGGTGCTGGCCTCTGTGGACGACGAGGCGCTCCATGTCGACTGCCCGAGTGGCGGTGGTGTAGTGCCTTGTGATTGTGATGTAGATGGTAAGTCTTCTGTCATACGCCGTACAGTGTAACTGAATATCCGGAGCTAACGACATCTCCCCAGGCTTCGACAACATCGTCGCCAACTATGGCACCGACATCCCACACCTCGAGGGCAACCACACGCGATATCTATACGGGCCTGGCACCATCCTTGTCGCTCACGGGGACAACGAGGCTTTGACTGTGGGCGACCTCGAGGACGCCGTCGAGGGCTTCCAGAAGCTCATATTGCATTCCCTGAAGCTATAAGGGGGTATCATCGCCCTCTGAGAGGTTGAATTGTAAATACGGGACGCATCCAAACCCATCGTGATCATGTGTGCCCACGTTGCCTTCAACGGGCTTGTAGAACCCCTGCAATCATTGCCCTCCCACAACCTTGGCCCACCGCTCCGGCATGACCTCTCTGAAATCAAACTTGCCCTCCGCATTCTTCACCACCGCCCCCTTCTCCGTCACAATCGCATCGATCAGCTCCGCCGGCGTGACATCAAAAGCCGGGTTCCACACCCCGATCCGCTGGTCAGCAATGGCCACCCTCGCCGTCTTGGAGACATCCACGGTCCCGTCGGGACCGACGACTGCGCCGCTGATCTGCGTGAGCTCCTCGCCCTTGCGCTCCTCGATCTTGATGCCGTCGCCGGTCAGCGTCTCGAGGTCAACCGACGTGGTCGGCGCGGCGACGACAAACTTGACGCCGTGGTGGCGCGCCAGCACGGCGAGCTGGTAGGTCCCGATCTTGTTGGCGGTGTCGCCGTTGCGCACGACGCGGTCGGCGCCCACGACGACGGCGCCGATGTTCATGTCCTTGCCGCGCAGGCGGAACAGCGCGCCGGCCATCGAGTCCGTCACCAGCGTCGAGGGGATCCCCTCGAACACGAGCTCGAACGAGGTCAGCCGGCTGCCCTGGTTGTAGGGCCGCGTCTCGGTGCAGAAGGCGTGCCGCAGCAGGCCCTTGGACCGCAGCGTGCGGATGATGCCCAGCGCGGTGCCGTGCCCGGACGTCGCGAGCGAACCCGTGTTGCAGTGCGTCAGGACCGAGATCTGCTTGTCTGGTGATGCCAAGCCGTGCACCCCCGCCAGCCACTCCGCGCCGTGCTCTCCGATTGCCAGGTTGGTGTCCAGGTCACGCGCGAGGATGGCCTCGGCCGTGGCGATGAAGGTGTCGACCACGGTGGCCTGCGGCGTGGGGCTCGGCACTGTGTTGGTGGTCTCGAGCGGGTCCTCCCGGATGGCCGCCTTGAGGTGGTTGATGGCGTTGGTCAGGTCGACGGCTGTGGGGCGCGACTCCTTCAGGTAGTCTAGCCGGCCGTCGATGTATCTAATTGTGTCACCAACAGTCGTGGCAGCTGTGACCCAACAGTCAGTCCTGATAAAATCTCATACGATGCATCATTGCCGTGGCCCCTCGATGAGCGAGAGGGACAGATATACATAGAAAGTGAGACCCACTGCATGCGCCGCGGTGTAGCTCGACTGCCAGGGCCAGGGCGGCCACGATGGCAATGGCAGGGGCACCTCGCACCCTCATCGACTTGATGCAGTCGAAGGCCTCCTCGCAGGTCGACATCTCGTCGTAGTGGTGCTCATGAGGCAGCCTCAGCTGGTCCAGCACCTCCAGCCTGCCCCGTGTGTACTTGATGGCTTGCAGGCTCACCATCTTGTCCTGGCCAATCTTTCTGCCTTGAATATGAGACTGACAAGCGATTTTACGCTAAGTGATGTAGTCAAGTAATGAAAATTGCTCAGAAATTAGATGCGTGAAGTGAGATATTGCTTCGTCCGAGTTCCAACTCACAGTTGCGGGCGGGTAAGAGTGAGAGAAAAGCTGCCCCTCCATCAGTAGGGAAAAGTTCTGCCGCTCCAGCTCATGGCACGCTTTTCGTCAACGCACAGGGGGCCCCCTGGTCTGGCCCCAGTCGGATTACAGTAGCTCCAGCTTTTTGACTTCACTCCCGCAACCTCCAGGCAGACATACCATCGTTCGTCTATCATCCATTGGTTCCACTTCAATTGTGATACACTTTCGAGGCTTTTTGGTTTCCGGAATCTAAGTTTTTTTTCTTGTTCTGTTTTGTGCATATATTTTCGGTCCTCTGTGCCTGAGTTTGACACCTGGGTAAGCAGCAGACGAAAACAAGCTATCCATGTACCGTAGCTCATAACAACAGAGCGTTGAGCTGCTAGCCCCACGTGCCTAAGGACCCGTTTTCTCACCGCAGCAATTATTTATATAAGAGATAACATGTTAAGATGATGGGTAGTTCTTTAGAGTTCCAGAATTCTCAGAGTCTGTTAATCCACAGGAGGTCCACGTTTGCAATCTGTCCTAGAGAAAACTTCAGGGACAGGTCTAGTACTACCACATGTGTGTGTGAAGTTCGTGTTTGTAGTAGCGACATAATTTAAGCTTCAGTCTGATAAACTTTCAAGGTAGACACAACTATACCCATATTGAGGTGGGTGTTCTTCGTCTCGTTCTGCTCGTCTCCTACTTTCGTCAGACGCGCAGGTGTAGGTTTCGAGCATATTCGCATTGACGTTGTGATATCCGGGACATCTCCATCATCGTACCGCCATTCTTCCACCTGGGTGCATTTGTACATTTGTAAGGTGGTCGGCTCTTTGATGGGCTCCAGTGCGGTAACGATTAGCCTTGGCGCTACAGTTGCACACGCTAATGTAACCCGTAATGCAACGTACTACCAACATCAAACTCTCAACCTCGGCCGCTTCCGTGGCTGGTCTTGAACTTTTCATACTTTGCCTCTACTCTATATGAGTCGAATCTCTAAGAGCGGAGGCAGCTCATTGAATCAGCGGTCTTTCATGTCGCAAAAGTCTCAAGATTCGCGGGGTGGGAGGTTGTTGACGTGGAAGGATATCTGTAAGCTTGCCCGCCGACTGAGCACGTGCTGTACGCTGATACCTTGGATCACAGTACCGTGGCAAAGGTAACTCAACTTCTCATAAAACCTCGAGGTTGAATCAAACGACTGACGCTACCAAGGGACAACGAATTCATCTTGACGGGCTACCGGTACGTCTCATCTTCACACCAACCAACACGTCTCGCACGATCTAAGCATACCACCGTGTGACAGTCGAGCTTCCTTCTCGTATACTAGCTCAACATGGAGCATTCTCGCAATACATAATGAAACCGGTAGGCGTTTTATGATCAGTATCAGCTGCTTTGGTGAATTAAAGTAAAGCGCTGATATAATATCCAGCAAACATATGGTCACATTTGCTCGGCGCAATCTGGTTCATCGCAAGCCTGTTGTACCATTTCAATGTCTCTTTGACCCGGCGCTCCCAGCACCAGGATGTTCTCGCCATCGCCCTGTACCAGCTTTGCGTGTCTGTCTGCTTCATCCTGTCAACCTTCTACCACACCTTCTCCGACCACAGCCCGGGCCTCCACACGTTCGGAAACGAGCTAGACCATCTCGGCATTGTGCTCGTGATGTGGGGCACAGGCATGTCCGGGACGCATTTTGCCTTTTATTGCCATCATGCCTTGCGCAACATCTACTTTGCGTTTCTCACCTTGACTGGCCTTGGCTGTGCAGTCTACACGCTCAGGCCCAAGTTCCGACGGCCAGAATATCGGACGGTCAGATTCCTGATGTATTGCTTCCTCGGCGCAAGCCTTTTCGCGCCGGTGGTACACGGCTTGCTTCGATTTGGATCAAACCTCCAGCCGATGATGGGCCTGACGTCCTTTCTGGCCCTGGCATTGATCAACTTCTCTGGGGCGGCTGTGTATGCAGCCAGAATACCGGAGAGATGGTATCCCAAGACATTCGACCTGCTCGGGCAAAGCCACAATTGGATGCATGTCTTGGTGCTGACAGGGGCGTTGGTCAGATTGAAAGGGCTGCACGACACCGTAGGGGTCTGGCAGCTGTCCACAGAAAAGTATGGGCTGTGCGGATACTTGGCATAAGCAATATGATCTCCAACAACGAATTGACCTTGATAGTTGGCGAGCCCGGCCAGGATGAGACAACGTTCTAAAAGCTTGCGGCATGCACGTCCCTTACAGACACAGCGACGAGTCCTCAGCATGCACGGTATAATTAAGACCTAGAAATAGCAAGACTAGAATTGAAGAGTGAAAGGTCTTGCACATGTGGTCTTTCTATTCGTAATCGATCTATAGCAGTACTCACGTATGCAAAGTGCCGTGGTTACAGCAATGGCTATCGAGCTTGTCGCGTAGATCGTGGGGAATATCCTGGAAACATCTAGGAAACACAAGCGTAAGCCCCGTGAGATAATTTAATTCGAAACTCCTCTTGGCCGCTAAGCAAATAGAAACATTTATCGACAATCTTTGGCTCTCATCAAGCCCGATGCCTTGACCGTGTCACAAGAAGCGTCGCATCCGCGAGTCGTGCGGACCACAGCCCTTGGTTCGCCTGGTTTTAACGCTCTATGGGGCGAGCGTCCGCAAAAATGGACTCCGACCCCTAAGCATGCTGTGAATATACGTCGGCTTGAAAAGTTGGCAGAGCATGAGTAGAGATGTCGATGCACTACCACTTTTCGTAAAATGGCTGAGAAAATGATCTCTTAAACTTCAAAGTGTGGTGGTATTCGTGTACCCAGAGTATTGGGAGGGATAAAGCTCGGCGGAATCCGGAATTGGTCTAACTCCCTTTTCACTGCCTTGTTCCAGACAACTTTGGGGTGCTTTGTTCACGAACGTCACTCGTCTTAATACTTCGTCTTGCCTCGCTATGGGGCTGAGTGATGCTTTCAATAATCGAGAGCTTTGACCAGTGCAAGAACCAGAATCTTGAGGTAATCGTTGGCATGGATCAAAACCTGGACCTCCCAAGTTTTTCCGGCGTATCTCTGTCCGGCCCACCCGCCATCGGCGACGACTCCTCTGACACAGAGTCTCATGTATCCTTTGACGAAGACGACTTACCCGATGGTGTATGCAGCGATTATGCACGGGTTTTCCCAGGGCCGTGGAATGTCGAGGACGAAAAAAGGCTCCTAGACCAGGGGTGGAAGGAAAGGCCTCGTACTGAAAGATCCTGGTGGCAACGCTTTGTACCGCATTGGACACATCCAGAATGGGACCCTGCAATTGAGATTACGGTCGACGGGACAAAGACAAGGGCCTCCAGGGGCGATTGGTGGTCAAGCATGCGCCCAGCAATACTACCAGCCGACGAGGAAATAGCCCGCACCGGCTTCACCCAGTACGCCTGACATGAGCCTCAGCCGCCCCAGCCAGAGATTTTGAGATACACGAGTTAACACTTTGCAGGCGATGGGGCATCAATAAATCCGTGCCCAATGGTCCCGATGGGAAAGCGCGATCAGGCCTGACACCAAACACTGGTGGGCCGGCCGTTTCGCCAGACACCACTGGTCCAGGAACTACTGAGCAATGGACGGAAGGTTTTCAGTCTTTCTGGTTTGATGGATTTACGACTCAAGAGGTGTGTCATCAGTTGCTAGCATGTCTACCAGACCCCGTCATTTCCATGCTTGTGGGATCAAGTACAGACCGAGCTCTGGTAACAGTCTAAACGTAGCTCATCAATTTGGGCGCATACTCTCCAGATCTAGGCATATCTGGATCAGACTTTCCAGAAGGTGATATTCATTGGTTGGTCTCATGCTCTGCTGATTCAAGCGCGACTTTGGCTCACTGAACACAGCTTGTTCAATCGAGAGAAGTGGACTCAAGATCCGCTGCCTGTATCTGAGCAAAAGCGAATATGCAATTTTCTCAACTTCAATTTGAGATACAACCTTGGTGGGGAAGAACGTCAATACAATGTGAAGGTGGGAGGGTTGAAGAATAATGTTACTCACTATCGGGAGAAATGTTAATCTGACAATATTTGTTCAGGAGAACGACCAAGTATGGGACGTCTTGCAACCATCCATCAGGCTAGCTTCAAGAATTATCAGATCAAACCACCCTCACTGGAGGATGCTCTTGGCTGGAATATATCACATGCGCAAGGTACCACGAGAGAAGGATGGCCGTACCAACGGAGAGAAGCGACGACGCAACTACCGCGAGCACCGCTCATTGTGGCTTGATATGGATCCGAGCAAAATGTATCCTTCCGCCAAGCGCCTGTACGACCTTCGATTCGAAGCTGCCAGAGCGACTCTAGGCGTCTTAACGGGCGAGGGCAGTATGCAACCCTGACACATAATTGCCTTAGGACCTC
The DNA here is from genome assembly GCA_013435955.1 of Diaporthe sp. HANT25. Taxonomy (NCBI): domain Eukaryota; kingdom Fungi; phylum Ascomycota; class Sordariomycetes; order Diaporthales; family Diaporthaceae; genus Diaporthe; species Diaporthe sp. HANT25. Next base: position 1,545,872 of record JACBFG010000020.1, on the reverse strand, counting down.
ACATGTCGAGCTAATGCAATTGTGAGCCCCTAGAGCTGAAATGGTCCATTGGTGAAGGCGTTCCAAATCACAACGGAATTGCGATGTGGGAAGTCGATAAAGCCACATCCGATTTCTCATATCGCCTTTGCCTAAGTGTGAACTTCATCTGGCCACTCCTTGTGGATCGCTATACCGAGAGCGAAAAGATCGGCTATCGAGTCATGATAGCAAGAGTAATCCTTCACGAACTCGCTGTAGGTGCTTCTTTTGCCACGTCATCTGCCTGTTTTGCTAACTCGTTGCCGGAGTTAGCATGCCTGTAATTGTGAGTTGCGTACATGTCTTGTGCAACTTCTGCAAGGACGCGCTCGCCATTATGCAATGATTAAAGCCGTGTATTAAGAATTCTAGAGAAACTCACATCAACGGCCTCCCTTGTCTTCGTGGATATACTGTAGCTAACCCAATCTTCACCTCCAGTTGCTCACACAGAGATGATGCGATATCCTGCGCTGGTCTTAGGTGACATTCCAGGCCTCAGACTCACTGATGAAATGCAAGACTGCTTGGGCGCCTTGGGTGACGAAAGTATTGGCCCTGAGGGCAGTTCTAACACCGGTGGGCAATATTTGTAAGTGGTCTTATTCATTCGCTCGTGCTGTCTCCAGAGGCGTACAGGAGACTTGCATATCAATTGATAGTAACAGAACGCATCGCATAACAACACACTAAGACTTGGCAGCTTTCAAGATGAGGTTTTTCTAGAAGAAGGGAAGGCTTTTGACAAACAGGTGAGCCTTTCACTAGGGACGTCTGCGTGATAATCATAGTAATTGATGCTTGTTTTTCAGCTCTGGGGCGCAGACCTCAATTTGACCCCCCGTCTATCAAGCGACGCAGCTGGTTTCATGCCAATTTTACAGGCGGGTGATTGGCCATGGTCACATCCCCAGGTTTACCTCCAAAGCCAGACGGCTGTTGAATGTGGAGCATACCATAATTACAGCGAAGGAGCATATAGAACATATTTATTATCGCCTCCTGCCCCTGTATATACTCTACGAACGGTATTACCAGTGGTGAAGTATGCCCAGGTCTTGCAGTCATCGTGGTGGGAAAACGACTTCCAGAGATACGGACACCAAGCACTGAAAATCACAAGTGGCGCAAGTCAGGACATGCAGTCCTATCCGCGTCAAGCCACACTAACCAGCCGGTATGATAATATCGAATCATTACTCTGTAAGCACTCAATATTACCCACTGTTACGAGTGACGTTAAGCAACCGGATCCAATAGTATGACACCTCTGTATTGGTGATAAACTAATTCGACATAACTAGATCCTCTGGTCAGAAGCAAGGACGTTTATGGTTTCCTCTTTGAGACTGCACCAGATATCTTAAGAGCCCAAGGGCAGTACTTGCTTCTTCACTGGTTGGAACAAATCACCTGGGGCACGGCGGGCTTGAAGATATTAAAATTGAGACTTCATTACGAAAGAAGGACATGGCCTCAGAAGTTCGGGAGGATCCATGGCTTATGTCAGAAGATTGCACAAGAGTCTGAGACAACTCGCAATCGTCTCCAAGGCGTCCTATGGAATAGTGCAACTGCTGTATCTACGGAACAAATCACAGGCCGCATAAATACCTTATTACGACAGGATCTTGTCGAGCTTCACCGTCTCCTTGGATACGAAGTCAGATACTCACAGTGCTTGGCTGCGGAGTGCCTCATCAGGACTGCGGATAATCCCGGCTTGCTTCGCAGATCTATTGGCATTTTGCAAGACCACCTCCAGACAACTTCACAACAGGCTGACACAGTTTTGTCAAGATTGAGAAATCTTGAACAGGATCTGAGAAGTGATACCCGTTCATGCTTTTCTGAAGCCGCGAAGGAGTGTCAGGATACATACGTTCACATTCTGAGCGAGGTGACCGCTCTCGATATGGTCATCAAGCTGTTCCGTGATGACGCGGCTGGGAACGGGTTCAACACTCGCGGGCCACTCGCGTCAGTACCGATTGTAAGACGCAAGATAAGCGGAAGTGCAAATTTACAGCAAGCGGCACTGCATGCGTATTCACAGATTTCTGACCGAAAGCTCCAAAGAGTCGCACGGACCTGGCTCAACATCCTCGCCGTCAATGAAGATCTCAGAACCGTCACGGCTCGCGCAATGGATGAGTTCGGAAAGAAGTCTGTAGCTGAAGTAAGGCAAGCGAGGGAAGAAGAGACTAGTTTGGTGTTGGCGCTTCAGTATCTCGATCGACAGGAACAGCTAGAGGCAAACCGAGCCCGTGGCCTGGAGACAACAGTGGAAGACGATGAAGTAGATGCTCAATTACAGGACGCATTGATCAAAACGGGAATCACAGACAAGCGTAGACAGGATTTCACAGAGGAAGAACAGGATCGACTTGGTAAGCGGAGGCGTATTGGGGATTCGCATTGATGGAGGATGAATGATGAGATGGATTAGCGCGTACTTTAACACTTTCACATAGCTTATCAAATGCATCCATTCACTTCGCAATGAACACTCAGTTACAATGGCATGTATGTATAGACTATTTGCTTTCCTTTGAGTTCCTTTACTAAGCCGGAATGACATTGGCAGTCCTAATGGGACAAGACATAATATAGGTTATAGCACGAGGCAATCAAAGTCAAATTCGCTACTTAAGTATATGAGGCTTTAGATAGTAATCATTTAATCTATTTCTGTAACCAGGTGTTATGTAGAAGCTGCTATTCCATACCAAAAGTACTAGTGTTAGCCGGTGCCTGGTCTCTGATACCGTTTGTGCTAGCGCTATTGACAAGCTGTCAATCTTGACACCAGGCCGGATGAAGCCATCTGGGCTGAAGCCATCTCAGCCTAGTTTGACACCGTCGACATGCCTTCGCCCTGTCACATTGGCCTTGAAATTGCCCAAAATGAACAAATATAAAACTGCCATCTCCCAGATCGCAGGAGCGCATGTACGCTGGGGGGCCAGGCCTGGTCAATTTGGTTACTGGCACTTTGTACCGTTTCAGCTGTTGGCCGTGGAACTCTACCGTTAACGATAGCCACCGTTTTGGGCCGTTTTGAAAGGTCCCAGCCTGACCGCCTTCCGTTCTGAGCAAACGTTTACTGGAGCTCACTCCAGGTGGGGCACCGTCGCAGTCAGGGGTCCTGGCTCCCGAGGCCTGTTTTGGACATCGCATCACCGTCGTTTGCAACGTCCCCTTGTCAACTGTGAAGGTACCTTCATTAGCCCAAGACCACAGAACAACACCTAAGGCCGAAGAGTCGGCGATGCATTGCTGAGCTGGCCCTGCATATTGGACGCGACAGCAATGCGACAGCGACTGGGCCCTTGACAGACCGCTGTTCAGCATGGAACAGCCCTTCTCGACCTCGAAGGTGACAGGTAAGAAGACACCGGCCACCAACATCGTTGCTGGCTGTCGCCGCAGCGGATCGACTCATGATCGAGATGCTGACACACGTGCAATTGCCATCCAGTCGACTACTTCGACCCTCACGATGTCTACAAACTCCTAGCCCCAGGGCTGCTGCCGCGACTCCCCCTCCACAACCTGCACTGGCAGTCCCACGCCGGGCCTCTGCGATCCATCGAGACGCTGCATGTCGAGCTCGTCGACGCCCTCGCAGCTGCCAAGGCCCCAAAACAGAGGCAGCCTTCCATAACACCCTCGTCTGGCGCCGGCGGCGACGATGGTTTCCAAACCCAGTCTGTTGCTGGTGGCAACCGACTTACTGCCGACGCTGACGATGCCTTCCCCACCAAGCCATACTCGCCCGGCTACGGCCCCTCAGCTGCCAACGTCCGCCGCCACCAGATCCCAGGTCTGCGTCGCACACCCTACCTAAAGGTTCTGCTTGTGCGATGCGATGACAACGACCAGTACAAGTCGAGTGTGCGCTCCGAGATACGCGACTGGCTCAAGGAGCACGCCACCCCGGCCTCGACCACCAGCAGTAAAAAGGATGCGCGGACTGCCGCCGAGAACCACGATGCATGCGAGCTACTAATAATACACGTCGTCGTGCCCAACACCGTCGCCGCTACCCAGCCTAGGATGACAGGTGGCGGAGGCGCTGACGGCAGGTCAGAAGCTTTGCCAACCAAGACGACTTCTAGATGGGGCAAGAACACGACTCCGCTGCTGGAAAGGATGAGAAGCGATTATGGTAGCTCTTCCAAGGCCAATGTGGATAGGATAGCCCAGATACGTATCGGTATCAACGATGTGCCCTACGATCTCTTGCCGAGGGTCGTCCCTGCTGTCCCTACGGGCTACATGGAGACCGAGGAAGACGCCAAAGTCGCCTGGGCCGATCTCATCGATAAGTTCAAGAGGCTGATTCTGGCTAGCTTCGACATGAGGGTCAGCCAATACGAGGAAGACATCAAGGAAAAGGATGCGCAGAGAAGCTTACCCGGCTGGAACTTCTGCACCTTCTTCATCCTGAAAGAAGGTCTAGCAAGGGGCTTCGAGAGCGTGGGTCTGGTGGACGATGCCCTCGTTGGATACGACGAATTAAGTGTCGGCTTGGACACGATAATACAGGAGCAAGCCGCTGCCGACTTTGCTGAGACTCATGGAGGCTCACTGCTTCCGCATACGCCGGACCTCAAGAAGATCGCGCAGAGCGCGATGGTGACCGCGAGCACAGGGACGCTGGAGTTTGACGACGAGGAAACCGTTGACTTGCAGTCCACAAAGGAACCAGAACTCCAGGAGAAGTTCGACGACATTCCCATCTCTGTCATGAAGAAGCCTTATCGAGACCTGATTCTGTCGAATAACGTGTCGATATTTGACTTCAGATGCTACATATTCGCACGCCAAATCGCTCTGCTCCTCCGCCTCGGTAACGCTTGGTCCACACGGGAAGAGCTGCTCGCCAAAGTCAAAGAACAACAGGAATCAATACTTCATGGTGTCGCACCACGAGCCCCACCGCCCCAGCCGACGGACGAGTCCGAAAACCTGTCTATGCTCGCAGAGATATGCAAACGCACCCTCGAATTCATACCTGCTGTCTCTCAGGTCATGCGCCGGGATGTCATTGCCGCTCTGGCCGATCAACGCAAGCTCGAGGCTGGTGGCGTGACGCCGAAGACAACAATCCCCTACGAAAACCTCGTCTCAGAAGTGGCTGAGAATATCGTCGCATCTTTTGCTTTCTCCATAGCACAGCAAATTCTTGCACAGACGTCTACCAAGGCTTTGCCCATTCCACCACCGACGACAACTTCCACTGGCGAGGACGGCCCAGAACAGAAGTCCAAGGAGTCTATACCAGAGCCAAAGACGATGATGCATCCTGCCAGAACATCATCTCTTAGAGTTTCAACGACAGGGGATGGCCGACTGCCGCCCCTGCCTAGCCCAAACTTCTTCCCGGGACCCGGCACGCGCAGAGCCAGTACAGCTGATGTGCAGGATACGATAAATCAACGGCACCATAAAGCGGGACAAGAAGAATTAGCTGCCAGAAGAGCTGAGCTTTATGCACTGTCACGGAACATATTGGAGGAGTGCGGCAAGAAACGAAGCTGGAGCGACGGCTGGTCTTCTGCACCAGTCATAGGAGAAACCGGCCTGCAGGACATGGAAGATGTCAGTCTTGACGACGACTTGCCGCCAAGCCCTTCACAGCCGGCAAGGACGCCTTCATCAGACCTCACTCTTGCCGGAATCGACAACAAGTTGCTTCGAACGGCGCTCGACACCAAGGAGGATTTCTATCGCTTGTATGAGATGCTCACGGACAAATCATTGCGACACTATACTGTTGCCAGCCATACACACTCTGTTCTGGCAAATATGGCGGATCTTGCCGTCGTGAAATACTACCTGGAAGACTACTCCGCTGCGGCGTCATATTTCCTCCGGACGACGCCATTCTACGGAGAGAGCGGGTGGAGCTTGCTTGAGCTATCTATGCTTGTCATGTATTCAAAGTGCCTCCGAGAACTGAAGAGGAACGACGTCTACGTCAAAGTCATGCTCAAGCTACTTTCCAAAGCGGCAAACTCAGAAAAGGATAGGATTGAGGAAAGAGGCTCGATCAAAGTAAGCCAGAAACAGGCCAAGGAGTACGCGGAAAACGAGCTGTTCAAGGGCTTTCTTCCCGACTTTCTAGCAGCTGCCAAATCTTTTGATAAGGAGGTGAAACATTCACTCCAGAACTTCTTCACTCATATTGAGGTTGAAGGCACACCCGCGTACGACGACGAGCAAGACAGCTTTAACTTGACCCTCTCACTGCGGAGCGTTCTGGCTGACCCACTGCCTGTGGACAAGGCCTTCTTACGGATCATCACCACTGGCGGACGCGAAATGTGGCTTGAAAGTGGTGAAAAGCTTGAACTAAAACCTGGACGGAACAAGATTCAGTTGCGCTGCATGGCTATGAACCCGGGCACATATGAGGTCGACCGGGTGCAGTTGAACAGCGGACCCTTGAAGCTCAGCCTTGAGAGGCAAGCATTCCAGCCTGTTGACCGCGATGCAGTCAATCTGAGGAATCCCCACGTGTCGTTGTATCAACGTGCCGACACACTTGACTTGCGTGTCGAGCCATCGATGGTAACGCAACTCGATAGGAACTTCGCTATGGACCTCGAGTTGACAACGGGATGGAATGAGGTGGAGACGTGTGAGGTTCGCGTTCGGTCTGCAACAGGAGGCCTCCGCCTTATTACTGCAGAAGCTCAAATACTCGGTGCTGAGGAACACAAGCAGCCAGCGTCATCTGAACCAGGCCTGTTCGTTTTCGCGTCTTTAGCCGCCAGATCGTCTGTCAAGGCTCGGATACCTTTCACTACCGAGCAGGATGCTCCAAGTGTCTCCATCAAGGTCGAGGTCAAATACACTACCTCCCGGGGAACGTTCACCCTGTCCAAAACACCGTCAATCCCACTCGCCCTGAAGCTGGGCGTCAACGTGCAGGATGTATTCAAGCACACGGCGCTCTTCTCGCGCTTCACGGTGTCCACAGCGACGCAAAGTCCACTGCGTCTGTTCAAATCAGAGCTCATTCAGTCGGATGTCTTCGAGTCGCGATTTGGAGTACCACCTGCGAACCCAGTCGTCATCTTTCCAAAGCAGCCGGCGAGTCTGATCTACAGAATCAACCGGATACCGGGATCCAGGATCGGCCCAAACACTAACAAGACCATGTACTTGAAACTTTCGTACAGCGTGCTGCAGGATGAGATCAGGGATAATATCCGTGATTCGCTGACTGACGCGCTGAAAGACACCGAGCTGTGGAAATACAGCAGGCTCCTGGTGGCGAGCGTGTTGGATCGAGTCAAGATCGACCTCACCGCTTACGATCTAGAGAGGTCCGCGACGCTCGGCGAGCTGCCCCTGAGCTTTCTTACTGAAGTCAAGTGGCAGAAGCAGTTCTCTGGCTTGGGAACAACATCTACCGGAGAGAGCATCGCGGCACTTATCTCCCAGTTTATAGTCAACTGGGCAAAGAAAACCCAAAGTATCCCAGCAATGCGACAGGTAGACCCTACGCAACAGCAGTCTATCCTCATCCCCGTCGATGTGCCGTCCATACCAGTCGTGCACACCGCTGACATCCGGCTGCAAAGACCCATCCCATCCCTTGTTGAGCCTGCAGACGAGTATGAGGCGCCAGTAGTCTGCGTGAACCAGCTCCTCCCGGCAACACTGCATCTGAAGTGGACACGGGTCTGGGACACAAGCAGACTCGATACCGCTACCGCTGGTGCTTCTGCCGAAGAGGCCGCGGGTGACGAATTCAGCTACGACGTTACTGCGCCGGGCGATACGTGGCTGGTGGGCGGCCGGAAGAAGGGACACTTTGTCATCCCTGGGCGGCACTCCACCAACGAGGAAGGCGATCTAGTCAGCTCCTCGCCCATCAATGAGGCAGACATCCCACTCGTCCTCATCCCGCTAAGAGAAGGGTACCTGCCCTACCCCAGTGTCGAGGTCCGGGAGAGCAGCGGACCTGAGACCAACGGCAACGAGAGCCACGGCCACGGCCACGGCCACGGACAGGGCCAAGGAAGGAAGAGCCCGGCCGTCATTGGTCACTGCGAGACGGACTACAGGAACCTGGGCGAGACGGTACGGGTTGTTGCAGACCGGAGGAGGGTCACCGTCTCGTTGGATGCTAGTGGCGCTGGAGGTGGGCCGTTGGTGCTTGATAGCGAGAGGGTGACTGGGAGGGAGATTGGGAGGGTGGTGGCTTAGGCCTCTGTACTTTATTTACACAAATTTAAGAATCCCATGGTCTGGACCAATGTTGTCCGACACGCATGCTCCTTTAACTCGGATGGCTTGCTTGGTGAACTTCAGTGTTCTGCATGCTATATGGGCACTACAGCGAGCTCTATTCGGATGAGGAGCATCTTTATCAACAGTGTTAGAAATCAGATATTCGCACCCACAAGACATACCTAGGGAACTTGCTTGTCCACAGTCAATTCACATACCTACTACACACACTTACACACACTCAGACCTAACACACCTAGACCTAAGGCTCCTAGATCTAACACTCCCAAACCTAACACTCCCAGACCTAATACACCATATATACAGACCAGTGACTCCCAAACTCAACATACCCTACACCAAGACTTACCACACAAACTTAACACACCCAGACCTAATACTCATAGATACGCAGACCTAATATACCTAGCCTAATACACTTTTGACTATGGGTATATGGTAGGTATGTAGATTAATAGTAGCGTATGTATTGGTGTACCCTCCGGTTTTGTGGGTGCGAATATCCGATTTCTAATATTATACCTGGACCATATCCCACCCAACCCTGGCAGCCATAACCATCAGAACAACCTGGATTATGTTGAACCAGCTTCCCCACAGCCTGCCCATCCCGTTCCGCGCACCAGGCATGGTGTACCCAACACGATACATGATCGCAGCAACGGCGTCGCCCAGCCGATTTTGGGCACCATTCCTGGTGTACCCGAGCGCATACAAGACCCTCCCCACATTCCATAGAAATCCCATCACAGCCGCCTCGACTGGCCACCTCACACCGGCTATCATGAGAGGGAGAAGCAGGCAGGGTAGGTTTTCCATGAAATTTTCCTATGATTGGAGGGGTGTTATTAGTGCCAACAGTTCTTCCTTTGAAGCGTGATTGACACTCACATGGGCGCGTTGGGCACAGTTGAAGAGGTGGAGTGCTCTTTTCAGCTCTGGAGATTTGGCTCCGTTGACTTCAGCACGGCTGGCATGCTGGTAAGGCCATGGTATTTTGGCAGCTTGGCGGAAGGGAGAACCCCGATGGGCGTGCCACATGAGGTTGAAGAGCGTGGCGGACGCCGCCAGGACGACATATCTGACTTGTTTTTCAGTGTCATTTTCCCACGAGAGACAGGTATAGGGACCTAGAGGAAGGTGTATTGAGGAAGCAACTTACCCGTATTCACGGGGCACCTGAACTGTTACTTGGTCTACTTGGGACATTTCGTAAGGTGTCTAATTGGGGCACGGTTAGACTGACGATCAGAATACAGATGTTCTTGCATCCTCCATATTCGTATTTTCTACAATCTTGATGTGGGTTTAGGAGATCTTGAGTGCGTCCAGGCACAGCAACAACGTTTCGGTTGCCCAAGTGGACGATCCACTCGTTTCCGAGGACGTTCTTGGCAGGCCCCGGGGGGTATCCGAATGCTCGGTTATGTGCTCCGGGGTATGCATGCACCATTTACAACGCCGACAATCCGAATGCACTCCTTTAAAATGTGAACCTGGCTGTGCGAGCTTTCTGCCTGTAATTCGACGTGCCTGCCACGTAGCAGGATCTCAAAATGGCTGTTTTATCATTCTGGCACTACGCTGTTGCAGCAGCCGTCGCAACAGTCTTGCTGATATATAATTATATCACCCGGAAGAAGAGCGGGCTGGCACATGTGCCAAATATCCGCTTCAGAGGCAGTAATTCTATCAGGCGGTACCTGTTTGAAGCCGATCAACTGCTGCACGAAGGATATGTGAACGTAAGAATTTCCTTTCCAAAGCCGTGTTCACTGCGCGTATGCTGACGGAAATTACAGCACACCAAGGAGGGACGAGCGTTCCAGCTCCGCAGTGCCATTGATCCCACAAAACAAGTCGTGGTCCTGCCCCTCAAGTATCTAAATGAAGTCAAAACAGCGCCCCAGGACAGGTTCAGTTTCCCCAAATTTTCAGCCGAATCCTTCCGTGTCCATACGAACCATGCGCCTCTCATCACGGAAGAAGCGCAAAATTCGATGAAGGCCGAGCTCCCCAAGAATCTTGGTCCCATGATTCGAGCTCTGCAGGATGCATCTGCCATCGCGATTCATGATTCGGGCCTCATCCCACCGTGTGCAGGGGAGTGGACCAAGGTGCTCCCCTTCGAGGCAATCACGGTTGCGATCATCCGAATGGCCCATCGCGCACTCGCCGGCGCCGAGCTTGGTACTAGTAAGGACTGGGTCGACACGGTTCGGCAATATCTGCAAAAGACCAACGACGCCATCGTGAGCAGCAACATCTTCTTCCCCGGGCCGTTGGGATACCTCGCACCGTATCTGGACCCTAATGTGAGGTCTGTTGCGCGTATCACGAAACGGTGGGCGGAGGTATTACGTCCGACCTATGAGCAGAAGCTGGCCCTAGGAGTGGAAGCAGGTCGTGGTAAAGGAGAGACAGACGGACTAGACTGGCTCATGGCCGCGGCCAAGAAGGGTCCCAAGGATGTCGATGGCATGATTAACGACCTGGGATTCCTCACCATCGCCTCGGTGGAAACAACAGCCAGCACAATACTAAACATCCTCTACGACCTCGTAGACAATCCGGAGTTCCACAAGCGCGTCATGGAAGAGATAAGCAACGTGCAGGCCATCCACGGGCCCCGATGGACCAAGAAATCCCTCGACGAGCTCGAGTACCTGGACAGCCTGATGAAAGAGAGCCAGCGCCTGCGGCCCCTGGGCATGGGCGCCGTGCACCGCTCCACCAGCCAGACAGTGACCTTCAAGGACGGCCTGGCCATCCCACCCGACACGCAGATCCTGTTCCCCACGCACGAGATCTGTCACGACAACGACTACTACCCGGACGCGGCCACCTTCGACCCTGAGCGCTGGCTCAAGATGCGCCGCGCGAGCCCGGCCGACAACAGCAAGTTCCAGTTCTCGTACATTTCCGACACGTACATCACCATGGGCGCCGGTAGCCACGCCTGCCCCGGGCGTGCTCTTGCGAGCGCGGAGATCAAGCTTATTCTGGTTCATATGCTGCAGCGGTGGGACATGCGGTATGGGACTGCGGATGGGAAGAGGCCGCCTGTTGTGCCTATTGCGTTTTCTCGCATCCCTGATGCCAAGGCGGATATGTTGTTTAAGGAGAGGGAGGAGTGGAGAGAGCACAATGGTTGAGGCTAGTGATATTGTGGAAATTGGTTTGATACGATGTGAATTTGACAAATGGTAATAGAGTCGTCTATCATAATACAATTCATTCTAGACCTATACCATCCTTTTTCTGAATCGTAGCTTTGCCCTGGGTGCAGCGAGAACAGCCGCACCGAACACAACATTTTTCGGCCTAGAAGCCCCTTCCTCCAGGGCGACATCGTATTGTAGCAACAGCTTGCTTAAGATGACCTTTATCAAGTGGCCGGCAAAAAATCCTGAGTTGGTGGCAAGGGCCGCGTTAGTGGATTCTGATTTTCGTTGTATTGCGGGTTTCGAGTAAAAAGGGAGGCCGACTTACTTCCTGGGCAAGTATGCTTACCATGCCCCCACGACATGTGTCGCGCATTGGCAGTGACGAACAAGTGTGAGTTCTGCGCGCCTTCAGCCTGTCTAAGACGATAGAAACGCAGCGGATCAAAAGTTTCTGGGTCAGACCACAATTCCGGGTCCATGTAGCCTTGCGACGCATCGAGGGCGAGGAAGGTGTCTCGTGGGATAAATGGGCCGTCCTCGAGCTCAAAGTCCTGCATAGCCAGTCTTTGGAAAGTGTAAAGGGTCAAGGGGTTCAATCGCTGCGATTCCTTCATGAAGCTGTCCAGCTTCTGAAGCTTGTGGATGTAGCTGTTGTTCATCTCCCCGCCCGTTTCTCCCAGAGCAGCCACCATTTCTGCGCGTAGTTCCTCCACGAACCCTGGATGCGCGGCCAGGTCGAGGAGTAGGTGTGTCGTCGTCATCTCGGATGTATGCAGCGCGGCCATGGATAGCGTGAAAGTGAAGTCGACTTGCTGGTCGAGGTCCGCCGCCCACTCTGGATGCCGCTGCGCCACCCATTCCTTGATGTAGTCGCCCTTGGTGTCGTCGAATGCCTCTGCCTCGGCTGCCTCTCGCAGAATTCTCCTACCCTCGGCCCAGGTTCTTTCCACTATTTTCAACGCGGGCATGAACGGCGCCACCCAAGGGTGCAGGAAGGCGGGCCACATCTTGACGGCTTGCAAGCTCGCTGCGGCCATGTGGGTAAAGTTCCTCATGATGCGCATCCAGTCTTCGTCCCGGCAGAGCTTGGGTCCCACAAAGACCCGCGCCGAGGCCTGCGCGATCGGCTCCATGACGACCTCGCTCACAGTGCGCAGCTCCCACTCCGTCGTCTGCGGTAGCATCTTTCGCAAGGCGATGTCGACCTCAGTCGCCATGTACCCCACGACGCGGGGGAGATTTGCCGTCAGCTCCCCACGGACAGCGTCCTGGCCGATACCCTGCGGCACGTTGGAAATCTTGGTGTACTTCCCGGCTGTGAGGCTCTTGGCTGCCTCGTCGAAGCTGAGGTGGTCGTCGGGTAGGGAGGCGAGTTGTTTGATGTAGCGGTGGTTAAACACAACATTTCGCGTGCCGTCTTCAATCGTGATTTGAACATATGGCGCGCTCTTGTTCTTCAGAAGACCGTATCCAGATGCGAGCACAGATGGCGAGTGGAAAAGCCATCGCATCCTCTCCTTGAACCACCACCCGGTGCTGAGGTTCACGCCTCCAGACAGCTTGCGACCGCGGCGCTGGTTGAGTTGTTTGGCTGAGTATGAGATGCAAGTGAGTACCAGAACCATAGCGCCAAGGAGCCACGATTTAGGTAAGGAACTCATGGAGCTGGTATCGAAGATTGACTCCCATGTTGTCGAATTCAAATACGTGGGAATTGTCCCGCTCAAATTCTTACTCATCATGCGGATACGCTGCGAACTGATTCTGCTGGGATGTTGGAAGGCTTGGGCTCGCGACAACATTCAACTACTTTGCAATAGAATTAAACAGACTCCAGGTTAAATATGTCGTCAAGTATTCACTTCCTCGTGCGAGGGACGCGGAATAACAGCCAATCAGGAGTGGCCGTGGCATGCTGTGGAGGCTTTGGTCCGCACTTCCGGTCCGGATTTCCCTTCACAAGGTTTTACTTTCTACCCCTGCTCGCCACGTATAGCTCACGTATTCTAAAGCCAACCTTTATACAAATTCAACACATAATGAACCATTGAAGCTCATACCGGTATTAAGCGTCGTTGCACCAGAATTAGGAACCATGGCCGTGGTTCTATTGCTGCTCTCTGTCCTGCTCGGGCCCGTGCTGCTTTTGCTTTCCACGATATCAGCCCTCCTCAGGAACTACTCGAAAGCACGAACAATAGGTCTTCCTATTCTCATCGTGCCAGTCAGCTACTCTAACCCCCTCTGGCTAGTCATCGGCCGACATGTTGCCCCATCGTTCAAGTATCTACCCTTCGGATTTGGAAACACAGTGAGCCGGATCGGCTACAGCGGCTGGGAATGGGCACAAAAGCACAGCATCTTCCAAGAGTACGGTCCTGGGTTTATCATCGTCACACCCGTGCAGAACTGGCTCTACACATGCGATGGCGAGACGCTGTACGGCATCTTTTACGGCGAGCGTCAGGGCAGCATCGAGAGACCGACGGAGCTGTGGGCGATGCTCAATTGCTTCGGGCCCAACGTCATCACCGCGACCGGAGAGGATTGGCGCCGTCATCGCAAGGTCACAGCCGCCGCATTCACGGAGAAGACGAGTAGACTCGCCTGGGACGAGGCCTTAAGGCAGGCTGAGCAGGTTCTCAGTTACTGGAAAGCTGCAGGGCCTCAGGGAGTCAAAACCACGCCCCGGGACTGCAAAACTGTGGCTCTGAACATCTTGGTCAGTGCTGGGTTCGGAAGGTCATGCGCTTTTGCCGGCAGTGAAGAGGAAGACCAGGATGATCATGATGGGGGTGGTCTACTTGGGTATCACGCCAGTCTGCGTCTGATCCTAGAAAACATCCTCGCAGTCTTCCTGCTTGGATCTAAGATCTTGAGCCGCATCAAGTGGCCCGCGTTCTTGGCCCGCATCGCTAAGGGATTCAGATCGTTCCAAGCCCACATGAAAAATGATTTCGAGACGGCGAAAGCTGGCTTGAGGGAAAAGGGCACCACAGAAGGAACACTGATGGCAAACCTTGTTCGAGCCTTCGTCGAATCAGAGCAGTCGAACGGGTTCCACATTTCGGAGCAAGAGGTATTCGGGAATATGTTTGCGTATAACTTTTCCGGTCACGACACCACGGCCAGGGCTTTGAATTTTACGTTCTACCTGCTGGCAGCTTACCCAGAGGTTCAAGACTGGATGCGCGAGGAGATACAATATGTGCTTGGCGGAGGCCCCAGTTCCACCCTGAGTTACGAAGCAGCTTCCAAGCTCACTAGGTGCACCGCGGTCATGGTAAGTGTTCCTAGGCCCAGCGACTGTCACAAAATGAACCCATGAGAATTAATGTCCAAGCGTCATAGCATGAGGTGCTTCGCCTTTACCATGTCCTCGGAATTGTCCCTAGACGCACTCAGGGGCAAACGGATCTGACAATCGGTGGCAAAACATACTCTATCCCGCCTCAGACCCTACTGCTTTTCAACATGCACGCGGCACAATCTGACCCTGGTTACTGGGGCACCGACAGCCTGGAGTTTAGGCCATCGCGCTGGATCGAGTCGACCCCAAAACCTGCTGGGGATGGTGGAGTCGAGATACCGCCGTTTGATGGCGAGGTTTTATTGAAGCCACTACGCACGGTGTACATGTCGTGGCTTGACGGGAGCCACGTGTGCCCGGGGCGAAAGTTCTCCCAGGTCGAATACGTCGGGCTAATGGTCGGCTTACTCGGGAGCCACTATGTGGAGCCCGCGAGGGAGAGTCTGGGCGAAGATATTGAAGACGCTAGGCAAAGAACCAAGGATTGCTTGGCTGACAGTGGGACAAGATTGGTTTTTGAAATGTTGAGGCCAGAGACTGTACCTTTGGTTTGGAGGCAGTGCAAAGACACGAAAGGACAATAAACTGGAAAGCGAGGAAGACTGTCGACTCATAGTTGCTGTTCATGAACGTGCAAGGTTCGTACCTGATGACAATTTACGCTGGAGGACTGTATGGGTTGGTCACGAATCTGTTCCAAGCATCCATTCAAAGACGTGATCAAAGATTGTGGGTGAGTCCTGCATTTGTGGATATCGCTAAGTGGTTCCACGTCTAAACCCAATTATGGTTTGGGGGCATCTCCACTTGCCGGCACTGGGAACCCCACGTTCCCTTCATATTACTGTACGTGCAGGGGCGTGCAGAAAAGGAGATCCTCTGTCAACTGTCTCCTATTTTAGCAAAATCCACTACCCACACCCACACACAAGTCAGGTACAAGACAACTTTAGGTAATCGATCCTCTTCAGAGCGACTATCAGTTTGTTTATCATCTCTTCTTTTGACACTTCACATAGCCCATCAGTGTGCCCATCAGTGTGATGGTCAAAGAATTCTCCGAATGGCAGCGCATCCGCAAATTAATCCTGTGAGATGACGTCCCGTGAATAGTACGCCAATTTATCATAAGTCTATCGATGCTTAGCTGAAGCTCTGCAATTGATAATTGGGCAAGTCCTTCGATTTTCGCTCGCCAGAGGGACCTGAATTCTTAAACTTTCAGGTCCCCACTATACTAGGTTGATACGGCACACCCGGGCGAGTCCTGAATCAAGTCCTCACGTTTCCGCTTGAAGGAGAAGTTCAATTGTGCATATGAAATAGACAAGACATTCCCATCAGACTAACCACGCAAATTGCGCCAGACCTGCATGTCTTTGTTCCTGCATACGACCAATCTGGTGTCTTTTGTCGGCTGCCAATCACAGCAGACGGTTTATGCGTCCAGTTCCTAAGATCTCAAGCTCTTTTTACTGCCCTCTTGACTCGTGCCTAGAACCCGCAATGACCGTAAATCGACCAAAGTTAACGAGAAGGCGAGGTGCGTGCCGTCTATGTCGGCAAAAGAAGATACGTTGTGAGTTCTCGACTCAAATTCTCAATAGATAACTTGAAATTCTCTATGGCTAGTACACAAGAAATACTCCCGGACCATTACTAATCGAACGGGCACTTGAGGTAACGGAGAACGTCCCTGTTCGCATTGCAAGGTAAGTCGCAGTTCAACGCTGAACTTTTTCCTTTCTAACCACAGGTCCATACAGAAGCAAAAAGTGGAATGCCGCTACTCTACCTTTTCTACGTCGCCGACTTTGAGCCTCAGAACCTTGGCACCAAATGTCATGCAGACAACTGCTATCACGCCGCCAGATGATTTGTCATGCTATGATTTCAGCGGGTCTCTGGATAATCTCAGTGACGCGGATCTGTTCTTGGACGACACAGCAACATCATCCTTTTCGGACAACTCTTCCGGTTTCAACTTCAGCATCCCTTCCATGGTGCCGCCCACGAGCGATGGAGGCAGCGTGAACACTACGACATCTGGCCTTGATACCACAGGATTCAGCCTATGGGGCTTCGACCCTCCCTCGTCTGACTCAGCATCATACATGACTGGCCAGACGGAATTGGGGCCCATGAGGCCCACATCCCAGACATGGAGCAGTGACACCACGCCCAGAGACCAAGACCACGGCGCTGCTGCGATTAATCTCGGTGCCGAAGCTCCGGTGCCTGCGGTTCGCGACGGGCCCGAGGAGATCCCCGAGAGGCGCCGACGCACGAACTGGCGGATTGACCGAGAAGATGAGCAGGCCAACACCACTTATGACCCACTGCTAGAGGACCTCGCGAGTGCCATGAGTCGCGGCAAGAAAGATCGACATCTTCAGGAACAAGCGGCTGCTATCATGCAGAGGTTAATGAATAGGTCACAAGCGTGCTGTCAGCTAACGGACCCAAATCGTGGAGATCATGTTGAATTGGAAAAACAAGATGTCGATTTCGGAAGCCTTCCAGTCAATGAAATTCTGAACGGTACAGATTATTATTCCCTTTCAACATCTCAGTTACGATAACGGTGGCGCTGACAATACTATCTAACAGCATGTTTTGAAGAGCCAGGATGGTATGAACCACCCGTGCCGTATGAATCTCGTTCGTCCTGACCGTTGTCGCTAACTGGAAAAGTGTGAACATATTCCTTGACCGGTCGGATGTGATTCGCGACACCGAACGGCTTCTGGATCACTCTCAAGGTCCCCTCTCGGCGGATGCAGCACTTGTGGCACACGTTTGCATCACTCGCGGTTTGATGCTGGGTTCTAGATTGGACGTGGTCAGTTCTCAGGCGACAAGCTTCTTCTGGAGAGCTTCAATCGAACTCAAGGATCATGTCCTATCACGAAAAGACTCGATCGGAAAATTCATAGTAAGTTCTATTATCTTTGTCCCCGGCTGTCCCGACCGCAAGCTTGCCTAGGACATATGCTCACATTACGACAGGCCCTTTTGGCATTGGTACGTTTGTAAAACCTAAAGCAGCGTGTATCTAATATCGCTGAGCACTGACTTTTAATGTATAGCTCTGTATAGCGGAGACACAGGGAGCAGATTTCATGGGCACGTTGCTGTCCAGCTGTGTCTCAATTGCGCGATCATTGAGGTTACACTCCACAGAGGCTTTAGAACGTCTGTGTAAGGGCCATGAGCACCGTGTCATGGTCCAAAGGGCGTGCTGGCTGCTCGACTGTATCGACAAAGAATATGCGTTGCGGACTTGCAAATTCGAGGTGCGTAGGATTTTGTCAGTTGTGCTACCGTCTAGCCACGCAGCGACTGATATGAAATTTCCGAAGATGTCCTGGCATTCTCACACAGATTATCTTGTCCCCCAACGTGGTAGTAATACTCCTGGAGATGGCCAAGACTTGCTCCTGATGAGACACCGCTATGCCACCTTGTGTTCCACAATTAACCGACGCCGTGCTTCGGTAAAGGGCAAACCAAACACGCCCATATCAGATAAATTCGATGACATAGTGGAAAGCCTGAGGGCCTTGCACGACGAGGTCCCTCATGATCTCCAGAAGATGGAGCCTGCGATGATCTCTCGCTTGGACACTGCCACCAGACGGACCAGCCTTATGGTCTGCTACTACTTTCACGAGGCATTGCTCCTTCTGTGCAGTCAATGCATGTATAGCACTACAACCAACGCCACCCATCAAGATGAAAGCCATGCTAGTGCCGTCTATTTCCGGGCAAAAGCCATATGCGCTGACTCCATTCGCGCCGTATTCACCGTAGGCACGCATGCGGGGCTTGAAGACTACGGAACAGATGCGGCCTTCGTCCGCGTTCCCGTACTGGCCTTGTGTATCCTTGTCACTCAGCTACTCAAGGATCCCCCGTCGGGATCGTCGAGGTGCAGCGAAACTTATAGGACGTCAGCGCCATTGCTGGGCATGGCGGCAGGCATCTTTGGGAAGCTTGGCATGACAGCTCCGTTCGAGGATCTCTTCCAGGACGTGGCCGAACTTTGTTTGGTCACTGGGCAGTGGAACGTTCGCGGGACATGACGATTGGAGGACATAATTATTGACGCAATATAAACAACCTCACTTCGACTGTGCGCGTGCAGCCTTACACATTGAATTTTAGCGATACATCATTACCTAAACGGCATTGGTTCTATACCCATCAAATGCGACCCAAGTATTTGCAGGCGAAAGAAACCTGAACGAAGCCGCCTCCTTTGCCGTACGCATCCAAGTCCACCTCAGTGATCTGAACATCCCACTTAGTACCCGTCCTCTCTCCAACCTCTTTCCAAAGCTCCCTCCAAGTCTCTCCATTATGCGAGAAGCTCTCAAGCGGGTTGCTGACCCTGGTGCTTTGGGGCTGTACCAGCGTCTTGACCAGTCGCGCCTCCTTGAGACCCGCGTTACGGCCCACTATCAAAGCACCTGGGCGATCGAGATTGAGCAGCGGGAGGAAAACGTCGCAGATTAGGGTGAGCGTATCTTCCCGCGGGAACAGGTGCAGAAAGTGGCTGCTGTGGATGACAGACAGCTTGCCCAGCAGCTTGGGATTGGAGAGGAGAGGCGAGGTGGTGCGAGAGGTATCGAGCGCGTCAGCCTCGATGAAAGTGGCTTTGAAGCGGCCAGCGTCGCGGAAGAGATCGTAGCCGAGATTCCAGAACAGGCCCTCGATATCAGTGGCGTACAGGTTCTCTGTCGGTGCGCCGTCCGCAGCCAGGCGCCGCAGGTCCTGTCCGAAGAAGGTTCCAAAGTCGATCAGACCCTCTCCGGCCTTGACGCGCTCGAGGATCTCTGGGTATATGCTCAACTTCGAGATGCCAAAGTCGAGGAATGCCAGCATCCCGATGCACGGGAAGGTGTGTTTTGCCCATGCTTCGTCTCTCTGTGACCAAGACCCATGATTAGACTCCCGGGTTCTAGTGCACTGGTATTCTTGGTTCAAGCCTTACCACACGCAGAACATGGCTGAGCAGCTCTTCTTCCGGGACTCCGCCGTAGGTCTCGATGATCTCCAGGCCCTCTTTCGAGTGGAAGAGTACAGGATCCTCCAGCGATGTAGGCGTCAGGACAAACGCATTCTTCAGGCCTTCGTGGCCTTTGTTAAAATTTGCCATGTTTGAAATTGAATTCTATCGGTGGTGAGAGGTATCGGTCTTGCGCAGGATGAATTCACCTTGCGATGGAATGCAATTACATGTGCCAGGTCACAATTTCTGTACCAACGGTTTTCTTGTCAAGTGATGTTAGCCAGCAGCCTTGGCATCTCTTCACGGAATCACTGTTCTTTGGCAAGCATTTACAGCCCGGACCGGGCCTTTGGGAGGCAGGACCTCGTCCGAGCTATTGGGCTGGTTGAACCGAATCCACTTGGACTACATTCACTGATTCAAGCCAGTGCAATGCCTATAGGCTTACCCGAGATTCATCATGTCGCATGTATGAGGAATGGGATAGGTCGGTTCAAATAAAGTTCCGCTGTCATCAGCGTGCTTCGGAAATTTAGGGCGGCGTGGACCAATCGGAAACACCCGCAAATGGTGTTATGCGATTGGTCGAAATACCGGCTTTCCGGAAACAAATCCGGGAAGGAACTGAGCGTTTTCCGGAAACGAGTGCAAGTCAATTGTCGCAACCTCGGTGCACGGATTCATCTGGAGTCTCACACCAAGAATTCAAAGAGCAATGCATGAAGTGCCTATCTGACATTGAGTAAATCTGTATTTACTTCTTTGAGTGGGAAAAAAGTAAAAAAGCAGAAGGCAGAATTGTGCCTAGACAATGTAATATTGAGTATATACACAAAATCAAAAGTGACTGAACCTTTGCAGTATCACAATCTTGTAAGCCAGATAGTGAGGGAGTAGACATCAAATTGCACTATGATGTTGATTCGAACGTGGATTATTCAAGCTCAATTGAATTAGGAATGCTATATATTTGGAGTTGATTTGGTGGCGTCTCCGGTATTGTTCTGTACTAGGCTCTGTATCTATTCTGCAGTCCTCTCAGCTCGAGGAAGAAATCTGATAAAGTTCTTGGGCATGGCCCAGACCATGTGAACAGCCGATTGATCGTACAAGTCCAGCTTTGGACAAGCCAGTTCGAGATCGAAGTTCCAGATTATCTTTGCCAAAATACATCTAAACGCATGGTCAAGATACGTGTCAGCGGACCATAATGTAAATATAATGTGAGCTTTTCACTCCGACTTTTCAGTAAACGTACCTCATCTGGTGGTGTGACAAATTGACAGCAATACACCCTCTCGGTCCTCGCGAGAATGGCCTAGACGTCTCTTTGCGATCCCTTGCAAACTCCTGATTATACAACGCATGGTCCCTAGGAAGCCAGCGCTCAGGATGGAACTCCTTTGGCCTTGAGAAATATCTTTCCGACCGTGCAAGAAGGAAGTTGGGCACTTGGACAGTAGTGCCTTTTGGAATGTGGTGTCCATCCACCACAGCACCGGGCGAGACGCGAGGAAGGCCAAATGCCGATGGGGGATAGATACGCAGTCCCTCTTCCACGGTTGCTACGAGGTAGTGAAGCGTTTTTGTCGATTCGAAGTCGATGTCCTTGTCGCCGTCGGGACCAGGGAATGCACTCCTCACCTCCTCCTGCAAGATCTGGGCCTTGTCCGGGTTGCAGGCGAGGTAGTATAACACGGCGGCAGTCCATTGGGAGATTGCTTCGGTACCTCCGACGACGAGCGACGAAGCCTGACTCGGGTAGAAGTATTTCGTTTCATTGTCCTGCTTGCCTAGTTCAATGACGAAGCTGAACCAATCATCGGGTTGTTGCTTTTCGCCTGCTTGCTTTTGATGCGACATGATTTCGTGGATTTCCATGCGCTCCGTGACGAATGTGTTTACAACGTCAAGATAGCGCCGTCTAGCCATACGGATCAGACGGCCCAGAATTAGGTCGATCAACATCGTGACTGGTTTCGGCAGGCGACGCAGAGCAATCGCTGCCGAGGCCGCCTTCACATTGTCTCTAAACAATCGTAGCCACTCGTGTTGGTGCTCTGTCAGAAATTAGTTAGCTAGGGCTCTGTATGATTCAGACATCATGAAAAGACTTGCCCGCGGAGACAGTGTCGATCCTCTTCCCAAATGCCATCTCAACAGCAATGTCAAAACTCAGACGGAATGCAAACTCGGCCACATTCTCTCCTTCGGGGCGTCGGCCGGTTCTGTACAATTTCTGAATCAACAGGTCGATGTGGTGGAGCGGAATTTCACTCCGCTGTTTCACAGCCGCGAGGTTGAATCCAGGGTCGAAAGCCCTCCTTAAGTGCCGATGTGCATCGGCATCAGGCTCCATGATCAACGAACGTTCCGTTCCCGAGGGCGCGTAGAATTGCCTGTCCTTCTGGAATTGTACCTCGGCGCCCGGCTGGTATCGGTTGTAGATGTCTCGCGATGCCTCTGCCGTGGCGAAAACGAGCTCATTAGGCGCCACGCGGATTACATCTCCGTATTTGTGGTGCAGGTCGGTGACGACGTGCGGCCAGCGGCCGCCCACCCAATGCCGGCAGTACCATAGGCCGGTGATGGCTGCTAACTTTGGACCAGGGTATTTGGATAATGGGTGGAAATACAGTCGGTAGATCCTGCGCACTATCCAGCCCACGAAGGCCTGTACATACTGTCA
The DNA here is from genome assembly GCA_013435955.1 of Diaporthe sp. HANT25. NCBI lineage: Eukaryota > Fungi > Ascomycota > Sordariomycetes > Diaporthales > Diaporthaceae > Diaporthe > Diaporthe sp. HANT25. The sequence goes on along the minus strand of JACBFG010000020.1, from coordinate 1,523,400 downwards.
GGTTCCCAACAGCTCTCCATACTCAACCCAGGATTTTGATGTTCCGATGAACTTACTAGTGCGAAGCCTAGCAAATATGAAGGCATGGCTCGCTAGGAAAAATTTTAAGACTTGGTTTATTTGCGTAGGAGAAAGAATGACAATCAAAAACGATTTCGCAAAGAGCCTTGCCCCTGTCATTTATAAGATCAGAGTCTAGGCGAGTGGAAAGTAGTCCGATCCATGCCGGACCGGTCGGAAAACCGCAGAAGTGAACGACCCACAACAACGCACAGCACGCAACATTAGTTTCATTATCTTCTAAATCTAAGAGCCACACCCTAGACTCCTGAATGAATTTTCAGCCTAATCGCAATTCGACGAACGTTTGGATTTACTCTTTCAACATCTTCAGTAAGCCTGAGAACGATTACAATGATTGAAATATCACTTCATAGCCGAAGAGAACAATACAAGCCTGTCCTGCAACGCCTCTAACAAAACGACGATATAGACGATAATTACTACATTTGAAACAGCGAAGAACCAATTATTAGCCGAACACCCCTATGCCTTCAATTTCAGCTTCTCGAGAGCAAGCTGAATGACGTAATTCTCCTGCCCAAACGCCTCCTCCAGCCTCGTCAACTCGTTCCTCACCGCGTCTTGCAACTCCAAGGCGATGGTTTTCGCGTAGTCCAAGCTCCCGGCGTCTTTCATGTGCTTAATCACCAGAGCTTTCATCTCCGGGGTCATGGCGCCCGCCGTCCTCCGCTGCACGAGTAGTGCCTGAAGCTGTACCTTGGCCGGCCTGGGCAAGTTGTTCAGGGCGTGGATCAGTGGCAGCGAGTACTTGCCCTCGTCGAGGTCCTCGCACCATCCTTTTTGGTTGGTGTACTCCTCCGATGTCAGGTTGGCCAGGTCGTCACGGATCTGGAAGTACCGGCCTGTCAGGCTGACGAGGTTTTGGAAATCCGGGATTTCGCTGTTTCCTGGATTAGCCTTTTTCGTTCTTCACCGCCGTCACCAATAAGGAGTCTTCACTCACATTTCCCGCGGACTCTCAGCGACCATAAGACGAATGAGCAGCGCGAAGAGTCCTCCGGTTTCTGTTTCCAGTGTCAGTGATTGTAAAAACTTGACAGCACACGAGGGACATACTCATATCAATCATGGCCAAGTACTCCTCTTCGCGAGGGCACTCCAACGCGGAAGTCCAGTACAGATCCCAGCTCTGGCCAATCTGCATCTGGCGGACCTCATCGATGAAAATGCGCAAGCATTGTGGATTTTGCAATTCAGACAGGCGGTCCAGGGCCAACGTCCAGAGGTAACTGGTCGAGTTGACGGTCTGTGGTGCTCCAAAGATTGTGTGCGCTGACGGTTGCCCTCGCCGTAATGGCGATGAGTCTTCCATATCATCACACAGTAGTGATGCTGTGTGCACGTGTTTGACGACATCTTTGATGGTGGAAATCGATCGGGTTGGCAGATGCAGCCAGCCATCCATGCCGTCGACGATGGCTTCTCGGAAGCCCTTGGAAGGAAGAGATTCCAGATACTTGATAGGTGCTAACACGAGTTCATCACCCAACGTCGAGGATCCCTCGGTGGAAATCTCCGGAGAAAGTTTCGGGCTCTGCTCCACCAACTTCTTCATACCAGCCTCCAGGTTCTCGACTGGCTTTTCGCTCAACCCTGCGCAGTCACTCGAGTCGTCCTCATGGTCTGAGTCGTGAGGAGGGGTTGGTGGGCTCACTAAAGTCACCTGGACGGTGGCCTCCTGCCTCTCATCCTTCTTTAGTCGCACTGGGAGCTCCATGTGCGTCTTCTCTTTGCGATGCGACGAGTAGCGGTCGGATGAGGCGCTCCAAACCAAGTTGCCAACCACCATGTCCACAATTCCATCTAGACAGACCCGAAGTTTATGATCCAACCTTTCCCAGCGCTCGTCTTTTAGTCGCAAAACGGCGTTCTCATGCTCCTGTCCTAGTTTCGCGACCTTCTCCTTGGCTTGCTTGAGATCCAGCCCCTCCGTGTCGGCCAGCACAAAGACTGCATTTGCGATCCCTATCGAGCTCCCGCCGAGCTCAACAAACATGTCATGCTCGTAGTTGAAGGAGAAGAAGTCGTTTTGGTAAGAAAGGGCCCGGGCTGCGTGATCGACAATGTCGTCAATCTGCCGCAGCTCTTCAACTGAAATGTCCAGGCCCATGGCCCAGTTCATCAGGTGGACGGCGACAATGGCTCCCGAGTCGACGACGCGGTATTGCATGTATTGTTCGACACTGTCAAAGCGGCGAGGCTTGTTGAAACCTTTGGCCCATTCTTTCCAGGCCTCCATAACGTTCTTGGCGCAATTAGGGTCGGTCAGGAGTAGCTGCAGGGCTAGTTTCGCCACGACTTGTTTTGCTCCCGTGTTAGATTTTCCACCAGCCTTGCTGTCGGGATTTGATGTGTTTGTTGTCTTGTCTCCAGAGCCGGGCATAGTCTCTGCCCAGCCATTTGCAAGGCTGCCTGTGTCGTCTTGAGATCCCGATTCTGCGATATTGTCCATGTAGAAAATGGCTTCCATGAAGTAACCCATTGTCTCTATGCGAGCTGGTATGCATTCTGGCATCACCATCGCCACGGAGTGGCCCACGCTGGACTCGCATGTTGGGCGGTGATAATGGCCGATCAAAGCCTCGCAGTCTGTTTTCGCCAGCCGTGAACCAGCGCGGGCGAGGTTCTGGTCTTTGTGTCGGCGGGGGATGTATCGCGGATCCTGGCAGAATCCGAATTTCTGATATTCGCCAGGTTCCAATGTCTCTGAGTAGATGTGCTCCATCTTTTTGATTGTCGCTCTCGGAGTCTCAGAATTTTCTTTCTTCCTTTTTTTTTATTTCTCTCTTTGCGAGACTGGGTCACACGTGGAATCTGTGAGTCTTGCGCTAAATATTAATTCATCTACGGTGCACACCCGGAGAAGGTGTTGTGTTAGACGCCGATACTCAGTCAGTCAGATATATCCACCCTGGATCCACTCTGCCAAGTAACCCGCGTATCTATCCAGCGTGCCTTCAGCAACACGAAACCCCAGTTAGCCAAGCTGAATCATGATTGGTGCACGATCCGAATAAGAGAAGGCTAACATAATCCGTCCAACCGCATGCCCCAGATTATCCCCACCAAAATACAGTTCCGAGCAGCTGGATCGGGAAATAACAGCACGGCTGAAATCAAGGGACGTTAGTCGGATCCAGAACCATCGTGACGGCGCCGTCTTCTCCGGGAGAAGCTACCGAGTGAAGGTTCCAAAGATTATTGGAGCCGGTTATGCCTGTACCCACTCAGTAACTGATGTAATTCAAGCGCAGTAGCTGGAGCGCGCGCCGGGATCTGATATAGGTGGCGGCCCCCTCGGAGTGAGGCGACAGTCAGGAAGGACGATCATTCGAAAATAACTCCAACAGTGGTGCTTTAGGCAAGATGGAAAAGTACTTCGAGGGCACGTCGATGGTGTCGTCCGTTAGCGGGCGCATCATGTCGGATCCAAAGGGAGTTTTTACTGCATTTGGCGCAATAATTGCAGTATACTTTGTCACCACATGCCTCTACAACCTCTTTCTCAGCCCCCTGAGGCACCTGCCCGGGCCGTGGTTCGCCGCAGCATCTCCACTTCCCTTTGTCTGGGCCATGATCCGCGGCGGATGGAATACCTACCTGGTCGAACTACACCGGCAATACGGACCAGTGGTGCGTTTTGGGCCGGACCACATCAGTTACGCCGATGCGCAAGCTCAACGTGACGTTCATGCGCCTGCAGGTCTTCGCCACGCATTCGACAAGCACCCGGGACTCTACCAGGCCGTCACGAGCAATGAGCAGTCCATCTTTACCTCGAACGGCAATCAGCATGAGCGACACCGCCGCATCCTGCTCCGCGCTTTTACGGACGGCGCCATGCAGCGCTTGACACCCATGATCAAGTTGTACATCGACATGCTCATGGACCGCCTAGGCGAACACGCCGCAGCCAAGACACCGGCCAACATGCAGGATTTGCTCCTTTTCGTCACAGTCGATACTGCCAGCGATTTCCTGTTTGGCGAGCCCTTCAACATGACGCGAGATGGCAAGGCCCACAGCTTCGTGTCCGGCGTGCTCAACCTCACCGAGATCGGTCAGGTTGTCGCCGGCCTGCAGCAGCTGCGCTGGTTCCGCTTCCTCTGGGACAACATCATCCAGTACCTGATCCAGCCGATCCTCCAGAAGCACCAAGGCGTCACCAACGAGCGTGTCGCGCGCAGACTCACAAAGGGCATCGAGGCCCGCGAGGATATCATCAAGTACAGCAGGCAAGGGAAGGAGACTCTGAACGACCAGGAGCTCTTCCTCAACGCAAGCCACCTGTGGCTAGCCGCCAGCGAGACGAGCACCACAAGCTTGGCAGCGCTTGTCTTCTTCCTGCTGCAGCACCCTGAGGCATACAAACGCCTGATCGACGAAGTGCGCTCCACCTATGCTACCGAGGCGGACCTGGCGGACACCTCGCGACTGCCGCAGCTAAAGTGGGTCGACGCTTGCATCAAGGAGGCACAAAGACTGCACAGCCCGCTGCCGACACCACTGCCGCGACTGATTCCCAAAGGGGGCGCTACCATCTGTGGCGGATTTGTCCCCGAGGGTAGCTGCGTCGTTGTACCCACCTGTGCTGCTTCCCAGTCTGCCGAAAACTTCCACGAACCCCACGCCTTCCGACCAGAGCGCTGGCTTGACGAGGACGCCGACTTTGCCAACGACAAGCAAGCGGCGTTCCAGCCATTCCTTCTTGGCCCGAAGAGCTGTATCGGCAAACCGTGAGTCCCTGTCCTACCCATCTATCTGTCGCTTTACTGCTATTCCAATACTGACTCCTTCACGAATTAGCATGGCCTTGCTTCAGATGCGCTGGATCGCAGCCACTATTTTCTGGAAGTACGACTTGGAATTGTTGGAAGAGAGTAAGAGATGGATCGATCAGAAGGTCTTTGTATTGTGGGAGCAAAAGCCGTTGAAGGTCAACCTCAAAGCGAGAGATTCATGAGACGTATGTGACCTGGGAGCTTTTCGTATTCTGGGGGCATGTGGAAATATAGTCTCGAATCTTTTCATTGCCAGGAGTATTATTGATTGACAGGGCGGAATTGGGTAACAAACATCAGATAGAAATAATCCTATTTCGTTTAATATAAATCATCAGCATATTTGTTCTCAATATTTAATCATCTAGGCTGCGGCTATGCACAAGTCTTGTTTCAGGGGACAAATCGGGCTTGATCGAGTAAGGTTGGATTGAAACCGGTGCTCGCTGGTTTTTAAACCTCTCTATGGTGTGGGTTTCTCTATCACGAATGTCACAACGATCCGTTTAACAGACATGTTGAAACTGTGTTCGAGAAATACTCAAGGGTGCTTGCTTGAATCCGCGGGATGACTACAGCAGTGCCATGAAAGAATATCAACCTTGGCCACGTCAGCATATGAGATAGGAAATGTCGCTGTCGGAGCTACTCTTGTGACTATCTCATGTTAATATGTACGAAAAGGTGGTGCAGGGCGGGGCCGGGACCTTGTGGTACGACATATTCATGCTCGGTGACTATTCATCCAACCGGACGCTTTGCTGTCTTCCGATGAGTGATCTTCGGCAAAGATCAGCAACTTGCAAACATGAGGTAATTGAGGCGGGGGAAAATGACTCCTCACCAATCACGTGGTTGTGCATTGTTATTATGTATGTAGGTGGCGTGCGTCAGCCCCCGCCGCGGGCGTTCAATCCATGGAACACTCCAACTCTTGCAATGGAATCATCTCTGTCGTTTTCTGGGCGTCAGGTAGCTGTCACTGTAAGTCTGGAAGTCAACACGATTGGAAGTGTATACTAAAGTCTATAATGCTCGCAGGGAGGTTGCTCTGGGATTGGACTTGCAGTCGTCAAGACACTGCTTGCACTTGGTGCAAGTGTGTACGTGGCTGACATTAGTCCCCAGGCACCGAAAGAGCTTCTGAGCGAACAAAACTGTCACTTGACTCTCAATTGCGATGTCCGAAGCCGAAAAGACACGCAATCGTTCCTAGATTCCGTACCTGGACGGCTCGATGGACTCGTGAATTCGGCCGGCGTCGGCGCCTGGGAAGGCAAGATCGGAACGGACGAATTGTATCAAAGAACGATGGACATCAACGTGACGGGAACCTGGAATATGGTAACTGAGGCCATGCGCCGCATGTCAACCCAAGACGACATCGAGGCTTCAGGTGTCATTCCTGGGGCGGTGCGAAGCGTTGGGCAGGGGTCGATCGTCGTTGTTGGAAGCGGTGCGTCTCGTCGCGGCGTAGGTGGAATGGCTGCGTACACGGCTTCGAAACATGCTGTGCTCGGGCTGACTCGGTCGTGGGCGCGAGACTTTCCAAAGCTGCGCGTGAACTGTGTCGCTCCAAGTAAGCTTTCCCACATGAGTCTACGTGATCGGCTATTGACAAAAAGTAGGCGCTACCGATACTCCGTTGGTCGAAGCCATTATTGCTGGTGCACCAAAGGATGACCCTACTGTCGCCGTGGGTAAAGCACAAGTTGCCTTGATACCTAAGGGAAGGATGGCGTATGCAACTGATGTTGCGGATGTCATTGTTTTTCTACTCTCGGATTGGTCAAGCTTCATTACTGGCCAGTGCTTGCCAGTCAATGGTGGTAATTCGTAGCACTTGAGAAGTCTGCGAGCCACGGGATTGGGCTTAACGGTACCATGGTTCTTTGACCGATGATAGAACCAATTAGGCTACAGGATTATTGAGTGAAAGAATCTTCAGAATGAAATATTTTGACTGTCATTTTCGTGTATTCTCTTGTTATTATTGCAAGCGCGGGGCGTACTAAAAAAATGCTCCCTTGCCAAGCTTGTATCTGGTTCCATCATTCCTCAAGAGTCGAGAAGAAAAAAAAATTGTTTCTCCCCCTGATAGATGATTCAATCCTCGTAAAATAATGGCTGAAAACCCCTCTTTCGTGTTCCTCGAATAGACGCTACCAAAAGACTGTGTAAATTAAACTTTTCTTGAGAACCAAGTAGACTGTAGCATAAGCAGTTACAAACTTCGTGCAGTATTTTGCCGCAAAAAGTCATCTCAGGAGCAGAACCATCTTCTGTTATTGTGAAGAAATTGAAGGTAAGTGCTTTGACTGTAATAAATCAAAATGTAGACAAAGGATCCGTAAAATGCGAGGTCACTTACAATAACTTTATTTAGTATTGGGACGTATCTCTCTGATACTCTAATCAAGGCAACGGGCTTTCTACAATAGCATTGTATATGGCTGATCATATCACAACCCGGAATAATTTTACAACAAGGTGGTGGAGGATAGTACTAGTACGTGTATTAGACTATTTGTATTCTTTAAGTTCCTCTACTAAGCTAGAATAATAATAGTAGTCCTAAAGGAATAAGAGACAATATATGCTATAAGTAGTTATAGTCNAATTTACTATATAAGGCTTTAAATAGTAACTATTTAATCTACTTCTATAAACTAGCATTATATAAAAAGCTACTATTTTATACTAAAATTACTAGTATTAGGCTATACTTATTAAGCTATTAGGGATAAAACTAATAAGGCTAAAGCTATTTAAGCTAATATAATCTCTAGCTTAATACTATTAAGATGCCTTTACTATATAACTTAGGC
>JACBFG010000020.1:1388245-1514019 GCA_013435955.1 Diaporthe sp. HANT25 | reverse complement strand
GGTGAGGACTAAAACTAGATTGGCACTCTCCCCATTCCCGACCTTGACTCTGATCTGCTTGCTTGTACAATGTCCTTTGTCATTCCTTAGCTAGGCTCACAAACAAAAGGATATGGATGCAATCTTGAAATAATGTCTTTGTCCTCCGCACTGCAAGTCTATGTGTATATGATCCTGGATCGGGCGTTAATCAAACTGCTCGTGGTAAGTGATGAAATATTGACCATAATGTGAAGGCCCAGCGTCTTTGACTTTACAAATATTTGTAAAAATGGTGTTGCATCTCGGACACAAAGTTGATGCGAGTTTGTGATCGTGGGTAGGACTCGAGTAGAGTGGTCCACTGAATCTCATGTCGCGGGCAAGTCAAAACTGCAACAATATGGAAGCTAGGCTGTCTCTACATCTGAGACTTCTTGAATGGTCAAGACATTAGGGAATATGCTGGTAAAAGAAATCAGAATAGGAACGTGTCACCCTGGAACTTGTTCAAAAGCTATTATATTCAGTCTTTGCCTGCGTCGTACACTGTCAATAAAATGGAACCATAGTCCTTTTCTTCCTAGTTCAATCCCCTCGTCTCAATCTTCGCCAGCCTTGCTGATGAGACAGCAGCGTGTATCTCTTCCGCTGCACCGTCTGGGAGAGGAAGCAGTGGCGGGCGCACGGTGGCATGTTGGAGTATGCCCCTGGCTACAAGAGCGTGCTTGAGCGCGACCGTGCCCTCCATGTGAGATCCACGATGGTAAACATTCTTGGTCACAGGTAAGAGCTGATCGTGAATGCTCCGGGCTCGCTTGTAATCTTTGGCCTTTCCTGCCTCGATCAACTCAATGAGTGGCTCTGGAGCGATGTTGCCGTAGCCCACAAGCATCCCGTCAACGTCGAATGCTGTGTGAAGGAGATATTCGTCGTGGCATGTGAGTATTTGTAGGTTCGGCCGCTCCTTGCGGATGAGGGGGATCTCAGTGTCCCAACGACGCATGTTGCGCACGCCGTTCTTCATAGCAAAGACTCCGGGCAGCGCAGAAATATCCAGCAGCGTTTGCAGATTGTAGGTTGCTTTTGTGTTGTCTGGGTACTGAAACAGGATGAGAGGCAACTGGCTGACCTCATAGACGGTCTTATATCGGTCCTGGGGAGCGCCGGGTTGGTATCCGAACCGGAGCCAACCGTGCGATGGATACAGGAGACCAGCTTTGGCACCGGCCGCCTTTGCGCGCTTGGCCTCGAGGGCCGCAACTTGGGTGCCTTCACAGGTGATTCCGGCAATGATGGGAATTCGGTCATCGACAGAACGAACGAAAGCTTTTATGACATCCACTTGCTCGTCTTGCGTCAAAAAAGTGCCCTCGCCAGCATGGCCAAGCACGACGAGGCCTGTGACGCCCTTGATGCTGCCAAGCCAGGAGCCGAGTCGTTGTATGGCGTCAAAGTCAACACGGCCATCTTCAGTGAATGGTGTTACCGGAGCAGGTGTAAGGCCGCGTAGGTCGATGTTGGTTGGATTTGACATTGTTAAAGTTGATGTGAGGAACGTTTCCAAGGTAATCGAGTAAACGGGGTTGGTTTTGTGTTAGGTCTCGATGTTGTGGTGTAACACCCGAAGTGTAGTTGCAGAATAGCCAGATGAGCCAGCAGTCTTTTATATTCTTGATCTTGAAACGCTCTTGTCGATATAATGGGCCTCATCATCTTCGATGTTACCGAAATGTAAAGCCGTCATGCTAAGCAAATGGCGTGGGTCCCGTTGGTGGACTCGGACTAGTACTCGGACTACTCGGACTCAGACGAGAATACTCGGATTCTTTTCCGCTGAAACACGCAGATTGCCCCGAATCTATAGGGATCATGCCTACAAATTGCGGGGCGACCATGCCTAGCTTGACTTAGGTCGCTGAACTTCCCCATGTTAGCCAAGCTTTTCCCCAGATTGTGGGCCTACCACACTGCGGGGAACACCGGACGGGGCCCACGAGCAAGTAAAACGACAGCCTTGTCGCTCCTCGAGATCTCCTTGGAGATGGGCTGTCAAAAGTGTTAGAAGGCCTTGCATCCGCACCAGTCTTTCCGTACGTAACACTGCGTGGGACCTTGATCTCGTCAGCAATGCATATATAAATGTCGATTCACGCTTGCTCCAACACGCTGCGTAGTTACCCCTTCCAATCCCAGCGAACTCGCATCAGCCTGCTTGAACTGACAACCATTTTGGATGTCCATTATGGCCCCAAGAACCTCAAGTGCTCTCGACAACGGATCTGATGGAGACGGCGCGGAAGCCGAAAAAGGGAGCTCACAGTTCCACGAACATGTTCGCGATGGTGTCTTGACTGCAGAGGATGCCCATTTCCTTGCCAATTTCACCGACGCGCAGCGCAAAACAGTGCTTCGGAAGGTCGACTGGAGGCTTGTTCCAATGCTTCTGATTCTCTACCTCATCAGCTTCATTGACCGAGCCAATATTGGTATGTGCTGATCCATGGAGTTCCCATTCACTCAAACTTTGACTGACCTACGCGGGGCCAGGTAACGCAAAGATCGAGGGTCTCTTGCCCAGCCTGGGCTTATCTGGGACAGAGTACAACATCGCCCTGGCTATATTCTTCATTCCATATACTCTCGCGGGTGGGTTGCAGGTCCTACAAAAACCTCGTGCTGGACCTGAGTCACTGAGTCTCCACAGAGGTACCAAGCAACGCGCTCCTCGACAAATTTGAGCGGCCATCGACTTTCATGGGCATTATCGTGACTATTTGGGGCGTTGTTATGATGTGCACAGGTTTCGTCCACAATTTCGCTGGTCTCTGCGTGGCAAGAATCTTCCTCGGGCTCTTTGAGTACGTGTCCCCTTACCACCATCGCTGTCGGTCCACAGGCTATTACTGATAATATTTCCTGGCAGGGCTGGGTTCTTCCCAGGTGCGATCCTCATCATCTCGAAATGGTACCTGCCCCGCGAGAGTCAAACAAGAATTGCGATATTCTTCACCGCTTCAGCTATGGCGGGCGCATTCTCGGGCTTGCTGGCCTTCGGCATTGTGAGAATGGACGGCGTTGCGGGATACGAAGGCTGGCGTTGGGTAAGACAACTGCCGCAACAGCTCCGATACACCAGCTGACCTTTTTTTGAAGATCTTTATCCTCGAAGGACTGGCGTCAGCTGTCGCTGGAATTTCCTGCTTCTGGCTGCTGATTGATTCGCCTAAGCGTTCTTCAAAATGGCTAGATCCGGACGAGATTCGATATTTGGAACTGCGTCAAGTCGCAGCGGGCAGGGTGAAGCCAACAGGAACGAAGAAAGAGAAGAGCTTCGACATGAAGACTTTTCTTAGTGTGCTATGCGACTTGAAGATCTACCTATTGATCATTGCATTCTGGTCAAATGTCACGCCAAACTACGGACTAAAGTTCACCATGCCCCAGGTTCTCAAGAACATGGGATACACCTCATCTAACGCACAGCTCATGACGGTCCCAGCATACTGCGTGGGAGCTTTGGCCGCATATGGTTTCTCGGTCATCTCTGATCGTGTCAACTGGCGAATGCCAACAATTGTTGTACCCCAGCTATGCGTCGTGACCGCATATGCGATTCTTTTCGCCAAGGCTGCAGATATTAAGGATAACATCCCTGCATGTTACTTCGCTATTTGCCTCGCCTGCTTTGGGTAAGTCAAGAGCTCTGATCAAGAAGTAATTCACCTCGATCATTGCTAATGTTCTTCAAGTCTCTATCCGATTGGGCCTGGCGTGCAAGCTTGGAACATGAACAATCTCGCTGGGCCTGCGAAACGAGCAATGGGAATCGGTTGGATGACTGGGGTTGGTAATATGGGTGGAATTACCGGAAGCTTCATTTTCCTCGATAGGGAAGCGCCGACTTATCCGACTGGCTTTGGAAGCTCCCTCGCATTCGCAGCAGCAGGTGCCATAGCATGTTTGCTGTTAGAGTTGATGTTGTTCAGGAGCAACAAGAAGAATGAAGGGCTCTCCGAGGGAGACGTAAGGGCACAATTTTCCGATGAGGAGCTGGAGCGCTTGGGCGACAAAAGCCCTCTATTCAAGTATACTTTGTAGAAAATCAGCTATCCATCAATCGTTGCCTAAGTTTCAGGTACTGCTTGATTTCAGCGGCGACCCTTCCTTGGCTGCTTCTAGTCACAAACATATTTGCGAGCAGGTCATGAACACAGGCCCAGTACGCGTCACTCGTGACCTAGCAAGATCCATGTTGGGGTTTTCGGAAGAGGAGCATGAAGGGATTCATTTGCCAAATGTCTATAGCGTTGCGCGAAATACTATTATGTCCATGCAAGTCCTGCACAGAAAAAAATGCAGGACGCTCGCTACACTAGAAGTCGATTCAATCGTCAGTGGCGCGTTGGACCGTGTCCAAATGTCGGCCATTACGAAGGATCGACTTACACAGTGATCCTCAGCCCACTCTACGGCCCACAAAGAGCAGGCCGTCATCTGACTTCGGATTTGCGGGGGGGAATCCGAATGCGGAGAACCCTTAGAAAGCTTGGCCGACCGACCACCTATTAACTGCGACTGGGTCCCCACCGGCCCAGGCCCTCGGATTCTTGGCCCTGAACTTTTAACCGAACACTTTCGGGTTCCTGATCATACACACCCACTGGAACAGCAGAGAGACTCGGAGCAAATCATTGGCTGCGAACAGGTGCGATGCCTCGCAGAGCAAGCGAGTCGCCTGTCGGCCCGCCGTCGCAACGTCAGAGAGTGTCCGAAGACGCAGATGGGGCTGAAATGAGTGAGAGCTCGGGGCGCTCGGGGCGTCATGTTTCTAAGATTACACGAGCCTGCGATTCTTGTAAGGTATGATCTGCGCACAAAGCCCCTCTGTGATTGGCTTCAGTCTGGTTTAACACGTCCCAGGCCAGAAAGGTCAAGTGCTCCGGTAATAGACCATGCACGAGTTGCGCAAAGAGAGGGAAGCGATGTCTCTATGAGAGTCAGTACATGCGTGGCCGGCCACCAACGCCGCCGGGCTCTACTCCCAACGACAACGCCTTGGCGATGGCCATTGCTCCCACCCCCGTCAGTGCTACAGGACTTGATGGGCCAACGGATAATCGAGAGCCCTCTGTACAGGACGACACACTCACGAGGACCCAATCGAGAAGTTCGCCCGAGCTCGATTCGGCAGAGGTCCATGGACAGTATGTCGACACAACTTCGGGCCTTTCGTTTCTTCACCGAGCTCGCAATCGCCTGTCAAGCAATCATAGACTTGCCGGCGAAGACCATCGAGAGTCCAATATGCTCCAGCCACTTATTGCTGCTGGTGATAGACCTATCATTAGCCTCAGCCTGGGCCTCTCTGGCGAGTCGGCACCGTTGTCCGGATCGTGTTTCCAGCTGCTCGACCGCCGGGATGCTCTCGAGCTGTTGGATCTCTATTTTGATGTGTGCGTTGCCACATATAAGCCTCTGCACAGACCGACTGTCCAATCCTGGTGGGAGACTGTGGCAGCAAATGCCTCTACAGGCAGGGCGCTGAAAGAAGGAGTTGGTCACGCCAGACTGGCAACCCTATTTGGTGTGTTTGCGGTAGCCACGTTCCACAGGCAAAAGTCTCGTGGCTTCGGTGACGAAGAATCGTCTCTCGGCGAATGCGATGGCTTGTTCCAGGAATCAACGAAACTGACGGATGCCGAGGTCGGCTTACCTCAACTCGAATCAGCACAGGCAAGACTGGTGCAGGTTTTCTATCTGTTGATGACATGCCGCATGAACCGAGCGTGGTATACCTTTGGCACATTGTTGCAAATAATATCAGCCCTTGGAATGCACCGTCGGGATCGGAAGGGCCGCAGTGACAAGTCTAGTCAAGATTACGTTTACAGGCAATGCCGGAAGCGCACATTTTGGACAGCCTACATACTCGACAAGTACCTCGGCGTTGTGATGGGCCGGCCGAGGCACTTTCATGACGACGACCTCGACCAGGACTATCCGGACCGCGTCAATGATGCAGACATGTCGATGGATGGGTGCAGATCAGATGACGACAGCAACGACTGCGCCATTGATGCATTTGTGTGCAACATCAGGCTCTCGAGGATAGTCGGCAGAATATCTCACGAGCTTTATAGCATTAAAGCCAAGCCTGGCGACCAAAGAAAAGAGACGACGCTCCGACTTGGACAGGACCTAGAGAAGTGGCATGCAAATTTGCCGCCGTTTCTAAGCACCGTCAAGCCTTCGACACTCGTCAGGAGCTTCCGGCGTCAGGCCATCGCATTGAAAATAGCATATTGTCACGCCGTGATGCATCTTTATCGTCCGTTCCTACTGCACAACTCGACGTCTCAGCCTCAGCCGGACTCAGGCACTCTGCGAACCGATGCCATCCGAAACTGCATAGTGGCCGCTCAGGAAGCTTTACGCACAGTTGACTCAATTGCCAAAGAGGGTTCTATTTTCCATGCATTTTGGTGGACCCATTATGTGACCTTTTGCGCTCTTGCAGTGGTCTACGTTTGGAAAATACAACAGGAGAAGTACCACGATAATATTCCTGGCATAATGCAAGATAGGCTCTTTGACCTCGCCGAGCGATGTCATATTCACCTCGGTCAAGCAACAGCCATGAACTCTCCAAGCCGCAGATATAGCGTCATCTTGGAAGAACTGCGAGTCGAGGCCCGGGCCAGCAATAATACAGTACCAAACACGCAGTCAACCCAGGTAGGAATACAGGATGACCCGGACCTTGGGTCCAACGAGATCCATTGTTCACTCAATGAACCCAGCACAATTGGACAATTTGTCGGAGGAGTGCCCGATACCAGCCTTGTCGCTCCATTTAGTGACTCATTTGTTCACTGGCAGCCTTCTGACTGGCTGGATCTTGATGCATTTGTAAGTCTCTGTCATTTTGATTGACTATTTGAAGTCATTAAACTGAAAAGGAAGTTTTGCAGGCATTTCTCGATCAGATAAACTGAACACTGATGGCGCAGAAAATAATGAGATGCCGACTGGTGATGACGACTGGGACTAGGACTTCCACCAACACCACGGCAAATTCAGAAGTGATAGAACAGAATTAATGGAGTATTCAGTCAGCACAGAACAAATCAACGCGGTGCACCTAGAAGAGTCTAGGAATGCGGCCCAGAGAAGCAACTTAGATGGGAACTTTTGAGTCATGCTTACCAGGAAGGTTCCAGTCGTAGAGTAGATAATGTGAGGCTATCATTGAATCTGTTCTGTTTGACGTTGTCCGAGTAACGCCCTGGCTCTTTGTTCCCACTCCAAGAGAATTCGTAGCTTATTTTCTCGATTTCATGTGGATAGACTTACAAATCCGTTATCCGATGGGGATAGAAACATCAAACTATGAAATAGAGGTCGCTGAAGTGATATGCTCCCCACCCCCTGGACGGTCAATGTAAAGATCGAGGCTCTCAGGACCCAAACTGCATCATCTGAGTTCCGTTGCAAACACTACCAAAATTGATATACACTTGAGTCTCTCGTAGGACAAAATTTGGCGTTGATTGCAGTGTCATTATGCCAGCCGCTCCCCACCGCGCTGTTGACACCACAGGCATGATCCAGGTCGTCACGCAACTCTATGTTACGGCCCGGAACAATTCAGCCGAAATATGTCACCAACGTTGCCTTCTACCAGGTTCTCATATCGAAAGCTGCTGGTAAGTACAGTCCTCCTCCCCACCTGTTCCCGACACTAACAAGGGCGTGGGGGTAGGTTCTGTGTAGCACAGCATCTCATACCAGACCATTTGTTGATCGTGCATCTGTGTGACACACACAAGTCTAGGATACGCATGAATTTCTGGATGCGGGGACACGTGTGACGTCGCCTCATGATTACAGGCTGCTGTTGAAATGTCAGCTCACTATAAATCTCGTCGCACCGAGTAGATCGGTCTCGAAGCTTTCTGCGTAAGCTTTCTGCGTCGTCCAGCACACCCCACACAAACCCCAACTCTAATCAGTGCACTGTGTACTTGGGCGTGAGCATGGGAGCACAGATATTGCGACTACACACCAGCCTTTTGAAGTCGGCGAATGAGCCCCCGGAATAGTTGCAATGCATACAAGCAGCTTATCAGTCGTCGTCATCGGCGGTGGCATCGGCGGACTGACATCGGCTATTGCAATGAGGAAAGCCGGGCACAAAGTCACAGTACAAGACGCCTAGAAACACCTTTGCTTTCCCTACAACATAGCAGTGACCTGTACCCACGAATACTCACACGAGCTCACGCAGGTCTTCGAGAAGTATGGCTTGTCGGGTGAAGTTGGAGCTGCCGTTGGACTCGGCGCAAATTCAGTGGAATACTTGCAAAGCCTCGGCTTTGATATTGCTAGAGCAAAGATGTGTAGAGGTGAGTGGCATGAGGGGATTTCTACTTGGTCCCCCGTTACCTAAGAATCAGCCCTTTAGACGATTCTTTGTACAATTGTGGTCATTTGCTGACCATGGATCCTGGTGTGAACCTGGCTACTAGCGAAAAACACACAGATCCTCGATGGGAGGACATTGGAGTTGCTGCAAGTTTTGCAGGTAGAGGAAACCATAGGCGGCACGGTCTATCGGCCTGACCTGCGCCAGGAGCTGAGGCATCTGGCGGAATCTCCACCGTCGAACAACGGTGGCGCTGGGGATAGCCCGGACCTGCCATGCCGCCTTTTCGGACACACAGAGGTGGTCAGCATCGAGCCGGAGCAAGGCATCGTCCACCTGGCCGACGGCTCGCAAACCGAGGCAGACCTCATCATCGCCGCCGACGGGGTCCACTCGTCCGCAATGACCATCATCCTCGGCGAGCCCTCCCCAGCCCTGCGGAGCAGCAACACGGCCGTCCGCGCCGTGATACCCGTCGCCAAGCTGCAGCAGAACCCCTTCGCGCGCGTCATGGCCGCTGTCCCCGGCCGTGGGACATTCAGCGTGGCCCCCGACCGCAAGCGGTACCTGCTGGGGTACTGGTGCCATGATTTCGAGTACCTCAACCTCGTCCTCTACGCACTCGAGGATGTACCGGGGATGGTGATCCAGACGATGCGCGGTGAGACAACCCTGGAGTATGTTGCGGCTGCCCTTAACGAGTTCCACCCCGACCTTGGCACGGTCTGTGATCATTTGTTGGATGTTCTGCCGCTGTGGCGGCTTTATACACGACCACCTGCTGCCCGATATAGCCGCGGCCGTCTCGTCGCCATTGGCGATGCAGCACATTCCATGTTATCGGTTCGTCATGTTTACATCTGATTGCCTCTTGTTTATCAGTAGATGACGGTGTGGCTGTTTGGCATACCACTACTCATTGCTCGGCACAAGATATAGGCTGAATGCGTGTATTGTATAGCACATGGGCCAAGGTGCCAACTCTGCCATCCTCGATGCTGCGGCTCTCGGCACTCTCTTTGAAGACCTACCAGATCGATCACCTGAGACCATCTCTGACCGGCTTCGCCTCTTCGACGAGGTCCGAGTCCCACTCAATTCAGCCGTTCAACTATGGTCGGAAATACCAATGTTTGAGCAGCCTACAAAGATAAATGCTGATATCAAGGCATTACTGCCAGACCTCAAGCTCCCTGGTGAGTCTGCACCACCTGGCGCCCAGGGCTCTGCGAAATGTCTCTTGCTGGGGCAGTCTGCTGACTTTAAACAGAGACAACTCAAGAACTTGTTAATTTCTTACAACGGTATGATGTTGTGGGTGCGTGCAGAGAAAAGCTAAAAGTTGAAAAGAACCCCGGACAAAAGTTAGAATAGAATCGAGTGAATTTTCTGTATATCGAGGGACAGTGGGCCAGTCGCTTGTTATTGTGACCAACCGACTCCCGTCAGCTTGGCTTTATGCCCCAGTGCGCCACAGAAGTGCTGCGTCCACTTTCGAGCTATGAACAGACTTATTCAAATTCCACTCGCATCAGAAATGAATTTTATATACATTGTACAAGACTCGAGCTTGCGGCCAAATGACATCTACTCCTTTTCAAGAGCAGCGCTCACCAACTCGTTGAAGTTCTATTGCCAAGTTAGTGACGCGATCGCATTAGTACTGGACTAGGTACTCACAGGTGTGCCAAAACCAGTGACAGCATCCCAGCCAGCCTGAGCCGGGAAACCGGTGGTGTTGCAACCATAGCTTGAGCCGATGGTGATGTCGGTAAAGGTCTTGTAGGCCTCCTTGTACAACCAAGGGTTGATGAAACCCAATGTCGGCTTTCCGGCGGCGATGAGGGCATCGTTGACGAGAGCCAGGATGCCAGCGACGGTGGGCGACGAAGCGCTGGTTCCTCCGACGCGGATGAGCTCGCCGGCGTAGACGATAACGTCGAGGTTACCCTGCGCCGAGATGTCCGGGTAGGCACGGCCGCTCTTGTTGTACAGCCCGTTGTATGTGCCGTTCAAGCTGGCGATGTACGCGTTGACGGTCGATGCCTGGTACTCGGGCTGCGCGAAGTAGTTGCTGAACCCAGCCCCCGAGGCGAAGCGGGTGACGGCCGTCTCGGGCGTGAAGTTGGCGGTGGCACCGATAGACGTGACCCAGGGGCACGACGTGGGGAAGTCGGGCGTGAATTTGTAGGTGTTCTTGCCGTCATTGCTATAACACGTACCGGATGATCCGACGCCGGCATCTCCAGACGAGACTAGGTAGGTGACTCCGCGGGCGCCGAGCTGAGCAAAGCCGGAACAGACCCTCTCGGCGTAAGACTGTGGCACGGTCTGCTCGTCGTCGCCATAAGATGAGCTGAAGACATTTGGGATGTCATCTTGCGCAAGGATGTAGTTCAGGAAAGCCAGGTAGGGTTCGTTGGTGTCTGTTGGGGTGCTCAGGGATGGGATGAATGGTGGGCTTCCGCCAGTGTTGTACGCAAACAGAGGCGTCGGAGAGCTGACACCAAGGACAAGCTGAGCATCAAGGTTACCCTCGACGTCGGCACCCGCGTCAACGAAGACGGAGGTATTGGGGCCCTGGTAGTTTGGCCCGTCGTCGATGATGATGAACTCGAACTCGTCGGCGGCAGCGACGGCTTCTGGGCGGAATGTCTGGAGGAAGGTCTTGGCATCATCACGCCGACTTGTCTCGTTGAGGTAGTTGTTGATGGCAATCGAATTGTCGTCAGCAGCCTGTGCGGTGTAGTTGATGGTGCCATATACTGTGCGCAGGCAGTCGAGGGTGACAAAACTGGCGTTGCAGACTGCCGAGATATTGGCGGTCGCGCTTGCTAGCGTGGATGCAGACTGCTGTTTGTACTTGAACTGGCCTGTGTGCTCCCACCAGGTCAATTCCTGCTCGGACAGGTCAAACCTGATAGGCTTGTGCTCAGGCTTTGGTGTCAGGAACGAAGTTGTGGGCTGGACGACATCGATATGGTCATGAAGGTGCAGTGGCAGCGACCATTCTGTGGCGCGGTTGGCAATGTGGCCCCCGTCGTGCTCATACTTCGAGTAAGTTGTCTGGAGCAGCTCCTCGGCCTTTGAAATAGGCACAATGATGGAGATCCAGTCCTGAGCAGGAGAGTAAGCGATATCGCCGACGCCGTGCCCCTCGAGCCACCGGTGGACACTGTCGATGGTCAGGTCTGTCGGGCGGACAATGTCGGCGACCTCGTCGGCCGACAGGTGCTGGCCGTAGCGATCATGGTCAGGGTCCGAGATCTCAAGCAGGTGTTGCTCGATAGCACCCTTGTTGCTCTGCTTCAGACCGATCTGGAGATTGATGATGTCGGACTTGTCTGCCGGGCCAAGACTCGTCCAAGACTTGGGGACGTAATGTCGCTCCTTGATGGCATAGTCGGTCGACCGAGAATCAGATGGCAGAGCCGTGGCGCCGAGGACAATGGCGCCCAAGCCTACACAGAGCCTGGCCAGAGACATTGTGAGTATTCAGATAGTCGAACTTGGCACAAGATCCCCTGGATGGAGCTGACTGACCTGATCTTGGCGACAGTGGGGAGCGACTGATATACGTACTGGAATATTTTTCAAGCTGTCCGAGCTCCAAGGACTCAATGCAGTGCTAATTTGCCCAACAGAATGTCGTGCTTCTGATAGCGCAATCGGTCGTGCGCCCGAAATGGAAGGTGATACCATTTTCCCGCACTCCTTGTGGATGTCGATCATTGCTTGTTGTTTGTTGATTTAATTAGGCCTCCCGAGGTCTCCACTCATCACCGTGTCATCGCGAACTACGCACAGATTCCGTGCGCATTGAATGCTAGCCGGATCTGGCAGGTGCTTATATACTGGATTGAATGAATGACGTTTGCAGGGGAAATCCGGTTTGGATGGCAGCTGGGTGGTTGCAGGTCTTCTCCAAGCACTGGCTTGCCGTAGCAGCCGTTGTGGGCGTCCCGGGGCTTCCCTACCAGAGACCCGTCGCGCAGGTGCCACGCGTAACCTGCCCGGGAAAGTGGGCAAGGTAACACAACAGGTGGGGAGATGCCCAAGCAGACCCAATTCACACACCCATATACCTCATTTGTTTACTTAATTCACATACCTAAGTCACATAGGTTTTCAGCATATTACTGGGAGCGTAAGATATCATGTGAATAGGTGTGTAAATTGAGACTTATTATTGGGTAGGGAAAATGGGGGCATGCGAAGTTGTCACGATATAAGGCCTACGCCATTGCAGTGCAATAGCGGTTCCGCTTTTGCGTCACAGAAGTTGATGCGCGAATTGGGCGTGGGTATGGGTTGAGTGCTGGCGATATACGGGGGTACCATCCATTTTCCTTTCCTCCCCCTTTCTTTTCGCTTGGGTGACCATAGCTTTGAATCAACCATTTTTCACAGCAAAAATAAGCTTCTGTTGCCATTCAGGCGTGGGGACCGTCCCACTGGCGATTATACAGCAGTGGGTGTTCCCTATACACGAAGGTTTGTGTTTGTACCATGCTTCTTTGTCTATTCGGATATTTCGATTGGAAGTTGTTATGACCAAGAAGAAGTCTGATGGTGCAATAATGGGAGTGCAGTAACGTGATCCCGAGGTAGAGGATTTTCAGGAAGTTGTGGGAAGCGATGGTATGTGAGATCGGCGCAGAGGAGGTAACCAGCGGTTGAGCTTAACCAAGACAAGGCTGTTCATATGAACATATGGTTCTAAATCGAATCCAGGTTCAGCCATTCCAAGACGCTGGTCAACACATTTGTAATTCGTGGACTTCCATTACCACCAGTAGGCTATTTACACTTCTCTCTACATCGGGGAAAATTTAGTATTGCCATGACAGCTACTGGTTAGGTATTAGTTCATTCCGGAAGAGCGAGCCTTTATATATACATGGTTCCTGTAACATACAGAGGAGAGATTACTTGAACCCAACACAAGTTCCAAATATGTGCACGCCATCCGTCCACGAAAACGTGGCTGGGAAGCCATCAATCCGATGGGCAACGCTGGTTACTTGTCCACATGGTGGACACTGATAGGGAACAATGTCCAGAATTGAAGAGCTGGGGATGAAGATCTGGTGAGCAATGAGAAGAATAACGAGATTGGTGACGATGTAAAGAATGAAGTTTCTGGTCCCGATGAGACACACGCCACCGACAGCAATTTATCAATGTTAAAGATGGTACTAGAGCGCAGAGTGCTTTAGTATATTGCTGTAGCATACGGCGGTGTGATATCTCAGATATGAACTCCCGACAACTACGCCCTCGAACTTAGGACGAAACAATCGTATCCTAATTCGCCATATGACACGACTTGTCACACAGTCGCGCCCACTACGGAGTCACGGTTCTAAAACACTACCCGCTACCAGTTCCTCTCAGTCATAGTCCTCTTCCCGGCCGCTATATCAGCCGCGTAGTCAGTACCCAAGTACTTGGCGATAGTCGCGCGGACGACCCACCCCCACAGGCGCCAGCCGCCGACCTGGCCGGTCCCGCGGTACGGGCCGATAGTGACGGCAAACACAAACTTGTCGTCGGCCTTGTATGAGGGCACGGGGCGGCCGGCCAGCATTTCCTGCAGCGCGGGCGCCAGGAAGCGCACCTGGGCATCGGCGTGCTTCCCGTTGGCCGTCTGGGCGTTGGCGGCGTCGCCCAGGGCGAACACGTTGGCGTGGCCCTCGGCCTGCAGGGTGGCGCGGTCGACCTTGACGCGGCCGTCTGCGTCGAGCATGGACGCCGGCACGAAGGAGGTGTTGGGCCGGACGCCGAATGTGAGGATGTAGAGGTCCGTCTCGAGTGTAGTCGTCGACGGTGTCGTCTCAGTATGAAGTCCTTTATTGTTCTTAATGTTTTCACCACCAGGCCGCAGCGTCAGGGACTGTTGACCAGCCGATGTGGTCACCGCTCCCACCACTCGCGTGTTAGCCACAATCTTGACCCCCAGCTGGGCTAGCTCGGAAGCCGCCTTCCGGCGCACGTCGTCACGGGCCTCGGGCCTCAGCGGCAGTGTATCATCAGATATCAGTGTGATCTCTTTTGTCCCGGCGAGGCCGTACTCCTGTCCTAGCTCCCCGGCCACCTCGACGCCGGTTTGGCCGGCGCCGGCCACGACGATGGAACGTGCCGCGGCAATCTTGTCGCGCAGGGTATCGATTTCTTTCTTAGTCGTTGACGTGTCGACGAGGTTCTTGAAGGGCATGTCCTCCTTGAAGGAGGAGCCGGTGGCGATGACGAGCGTGTCGTATTCGATGATTCGCTGTTGTTGTTCTTTCTCGGAGTTCGTCGACAGCACTACCACTCTGTTTGCCTCTGGGTCCAAACTCTGTGCTGTACCCAGAATGTGCTCGAACTTGGAGGGGCTGTACTTGGCGAAGGCAGGTCCGAAAGGGAGGAAGATCTTGTCGTGACCAAACTTGTCTGGCAGAATGGCTCGAACCGTGGCGTAGACCCACAGCATCTCGTCGTTGGGACTGACCAGCACCACACGAAGGCCAACCGAGCCCGGCGTATGCTTCAGTAGATGGTGAGCGAGCGGAACGCCAGCCAGACCGGCGCCGAGGATGACTATCGTGTGTGTCGAGGTTGGTAACTTGGCATCTCCTTCGATAAGTCTCTGAGGCTTTTTGCGGGAAGAGAGGAGCCGGAACAAAACAGGACTGGCGATGACCAAAAGGCCTGATATCCAGTAGTAGTAGGAAGACTCTTGGAACATTTTTGGGTCGATGTGAGGGAGTGAAAGGGGGAAAACTGGTTAACGATGGCGGGAGTCAGGAGGCTGGGAGGGAAGAAGAGGACAGAGGAATCAAGTGTACTATGGTTTCTGGCTTTGGCTCACGGGTACTCGAGGCACCGAAGAGTTGGCATGGACGACTGGACTCGGTCCAGCCGTAAATACGATGTCTACGAGCATCTCCACTGCTTGGGTCAAACCTCGTATCTATTCAATAAATGGCTCAAGGCCATGTGGGCCTATCCTACTTCACCCAAGATTGTAGCTGTTGTTGGCATCAGGGCATGGCTGGAGGCGTTGACAGATTATTCTCGACTTGTTTCCGGTTTGGCGAGGCTAAAGGGGGCCACGTGGGGGCCGGGCAGTTGACAGTCTGTGCGGCCCAAAATGTCTGTGCGTGTGGGGGAGATCCTGCGGCTAATGTCTTCTGGGGGGTCATATTCCCTGTAAATGTCTGTGCACTTACATCTGTGCGCAAAGATTTGTCTCAGTTGGGGAGAATATCTTTGAGGATGGTTAGGATGGGGACGTCTGTGCGAGGAAATGTCTGTGCAACATTGTCTGTGCGGAGTAATGTTTGCTCGGGGACCGTTGGCAGCCCCTTGGGAATCATTTGATTCCGTTATTCAAATTAAATCAGATCATTGTAGGATGAGAGCCAGATGTCTGGATGATACAACTCCAGAGTCAGCTCTGGGCACCATCCTCCTCCAGCCATGGACGCAGTCCCAGCACTCAGCATTGCCGCGTGTATTCTGTCTGTTACAGAGTTTATTACAGACCTATTACTCTCTCCTTCCCAGGTCCCTCAAGTGCACCCGCCGCAGGGTGGCACAGACGAGTTCACCACCTCGAGAACCCTGAAAAACCTGAGGAACGCCCTGTCCGACCATCAGATCCCCTCTGAACTCCAGCGCCCACCCGACGATGCAGTCAACCCGTCAAGTACTGCGGCAGCCCTGCGAAGGCTTTTGTCTTTTCGCGATGCTGCTGCGGCGCTCCTCGAGGAAATCGAGGGCATACTGGGGAAGTTGCCCGACGAACGAACAGTGCAAGTATATGATACAGAAACAAGGAATTGGTTGAGATCTAGGCTCGCGGGTACACCCTACCTCGAGAAGTTGAAGCAGGTCCCCAGGGATGTGACAATCCAGGTCGACTCGATCCTCAGGTACGTGATGCGAGCATTTCGCTCCCTATTGTTTCTTCCCCTCTATCTTGGTCCATCTTTCTAGTCCAAAACCCCTGTTCATAACCTTTCAATATGATTATTCTTGCACTTCAAATTTCAAATGGTCCTAACGCTACTTGTCAGTTCTCGGATGTCCGAACTAAGCCGAACCGTCGAATCAATGGAGACCGAGGGAAAATACACCAGACCAGAGCACGAGTCTCAGGTCGATTCCACGGCTCGTATACTAGAAGAACTCAGAGGCGAAGTGCAAAGGCGGTCCGCAATTCGGGACGCAAGTCACCTGGCCGCTTTCACGGAAGCCGACGTCAAACTATTCACACACCGGATGGCCGCCTTGACCAAGCCAGAGAATGCACTGCTTGCCGACAGAATTGTGTCCAGCCTGAATTATAACAGCCGGCCTGTTCGTTTCGATTCTATCCCACAAGCGCATAAAGATACCTTCCAGTGGGCCTTCAAATCAAGACTCTCAGATTGGCTCCATTCTGGGACCGGCACATTCTGGGTCTCAGGCAAGCCTGGGTCCGGGAAATCCACCTTCATGAAGTTCATCTCCAAGCATCCCCAGACCACGGAGCTCCTAGCGGGCTGGGCGGGCTCACCCGACACCGTGGCTATTGCGGCGCACTTCTTCTGGATCGCGGGCACGCCAATCCAGAAATCTTGTCAGGGCCTCCTTCAATCCCTCCTCTTCGACCTCCTTCGCGGGCACCCACACGTTGTCTCCCTGGCCGCCCCTAACCGCTGGACTGCTGCCAAGAATGGGCAGTGGCAGACCGCCGCAGAGCCATGGTCCGTCCCCGAGCTCGCCGCCGCACTACGCGCCCTGGCAACGGCTGGCGACTTGCCGCTGAGGATTTGCTTCTTCATCGATGGACTTGATGAGTACGACAGTAATCATTTTGAGCTCTGTGAGGTCCTCCGCGAACTGGCCAGCTCCAATCATATCAAGATGTGCCTTTCCAGCCGTCGGTGGCCAGTATTCGAGAAGAGCTTCGGCGGCGACGGCCAAGAAAGCCTTGACATTCATGAGCTGACCCGAGATGACATCCGGAAATTTGTGAACGACCAGCTGCAGACCCAGCCTGAGTGGACTGCTGAGGTGTCTACAGAGGTCATCTTGGAGAAGGCCGGGCTCGTGGATCGGATCGTAGCCCAGGCTGACGGCGTATTTCTCTGGGCTTTCTTTGTGACACGTTCGTTGGGTGAGGGACTCTCCAATGGCGAGAACATCCAAGACCTCAACAAGCGTTTCAGCCAGCTGCCCCCGGATCTTGACCAGCTTTTCCAACACATACTAGAAGAGGTGAAGCCTAGCGATCATCCCAAGATGGCAACCATCTTACAGGCCGCAGTTCACGCGCTCGAACCTCTCCACGTTGACCTCTACTGGCATCTGGAGAGGGAGTTTGATGGTCACACTCCCGCGTCTCGCGGCCCGGCAGGGCCAGAGCGGGTCGCGGAAGTTGCAGCACGTAGAGAGCAGACACTTCGAAGCATCAACGAGAAGACAAAAGGTCTTCTCAGGGTCACATACGACCGGGTCGAGTTTCTCCATAGAACAGTGAAGGACTTCGTCTTGACCAAAGACACAGGCGCTTACCTCAGCAGTAAGCTCCCGGCGGACCACAGTGGCTTTATCTCTATCGCCTCCGCATATCTTGGTTTCCTCAAAGACACACGCCAGGACCACCCACAAGTAGCCAGCGTCATAAGGCAGGGGAGAGGAATGAACACTGGCGTGTTCATAGCGCATCTAAACCACGCCCTGGTTTACGCCTCGGAAGCGCTCAAGCAGACAGACCATCCCAGCTCCCGCCAACACCAGCAAGTAGAGGAGTTGCTAGACGAGTACGAGGCAGTAATTGTGAACATGGTGCGCCTCGGCCACATCACCATCACGGGAGTAAACTGCCGCAACTGCGACGGCAGACTGCTTTTCCGCGAGGAGTTGGTCCGGCACGATCTGGCGCCCTACCTCGCCAAGAAGATCCACGCGCAGCCAGACTTCCTCGATGTGTTCGACGAGTCCCCGCTCTTCGCCGCGCTGATGCCCATGTCCCGCAACAGCGGCGAGAGCCCCGCGCCGGCGACACGGGTCCTCGACATCCTCCTCCAGCGCGGCGAGGACCCCAACATCCTGCCGCGGCAGCAGCAGCCCAGCACCCCCGGCGCCTCCGACGCCGCGTCGCCGTGGGTTCTCTTCGCGCGGAGCACCATGTCTGTCTTCAACATGTTGTCCGGCCCCTGCATGTTCCCTGCCCTGCGTTGGAACGACTCGTTGAGGCACGGCACCTTTGGCCGCCTGATGGCCTACGGTGCCGACCCCAA
Organism: Diaporthe sp. HANT25; assembly: GCA_013435955.1. Classification (NCBI taxonomy): domain Eukaryota; kingdom Fungi; phylum Ascomycota; class Sordariomycetes; order Diaporthales; family Diaporthaceae; genus Diaporthe; species Diaporthe sp. HANT25. The sequence goes on along the minus strand of JACBFG010000020.1, from coordinate 1,495,338 downwards.
CAAGCCCCTCTTGGACCGCGCGGGCGCGCGCACCGTCTTCTCGCACTTCCTGGACATTTCTCTGTCCAAATTCCTCGGTGAGGAGTGCTTTGAGGACTACCTCGGGACCCTCGACGCCTTCTTGCGGGCGGGCGCGAGTCTCGGCGTCCCTGATCCCACCACCACAGGAGGGCCTGGTGCCGAGGCGGCCTTCGGGAACCTCGCGAGACGGCGGCCTCAGGAATCTGTGCTGGCGTCGTTCTGTGCCGAACTCAAAGGTCTCCTGGCGAGGCTGTCCGCGGACCCGCAGAGAGCCACGTTCGTCTCCTCCGTCGTGGAGAGGCTCATCTTGCACAGCTCTGACAGGATGGAAGACCTGAGAGAGCTGGACGCAGCAATATTGCAGGGCTGTCCCGAACATGTTGCCGGACCTCTGTCACAACTAACCATGAGTAATACCAACGCTCAACAGAGGTAGGAGTTAAGTAGAAAGAGTCTTTGAGGCTCACAGACGGCACATATGTGGTCAGGGGTCGGATGTAGCTCATATTCAATATAGCTAGCCAGCTTGACTCCAAGATGCTTACCAAGATAAGGATACCTAATTTATATAACATATTATAATGCTTCTTCATCTTCTCAACCAAACAGCCAAAGTTTGCTACAGCTAGCATAGTCAAAGAATAAAGGGTACGTGCCAACCCAAAGTCAAGGGAAACGAAATTCATTGCCGGGATCGTGAACAGGCCTATGGGTAACTAAGAAAAGAGCTTCTTACGGGCAATGTCCACACAGGTTGAGAATTGTCACAGTATTAGGAGCCTGACAAGCTTTCCTCAAGCCGCAACGTAACACCCTGGTAGACATCTGTCAACGGAAATCTCTAACCTTTCAAGTTGTGCCAACTTCGGAAAAATTTGAGCGATTTGCATGTAACTAGTAGCTCTTTCCGCAAAGATCAGCTCAGCCTCACCAAAAACTTTTGAATCGTGATTCTGCATCAGGACCCCCCATCAAAACAACAACTCAGATACCAGGCATCTCTTTCAAATGACCCATTCTTTCCTCATGAAGGATCCATGTCGTCTATCACAAATCTCCAGGATTGACTCTTGTTCGTATATCAAGCGAAAATCGGACATTTCGGCGCGAGCCATCAAAAACATGCCATGAATAGCATTTCATGCGCGTGCCTTGTCCCCAAGAAATGTCTCCACGTACAACCGCCCCGGGTGACAGCCCTCTGTCCATCGACTGTACAGAGTACATCGCACATGCGAAAGTAACACTGCACGTGCAGGATCAGCCCCCGTCCTCATCGAAGTTCTGCCTCCGTCCAGGAAATGTGACCTTGCGTATGCCGAATCATCTCTGTGTGGCTTGATTTCGTATAAGTTTCTCAACACTTGGTTCGAGTTTCCGCAATCGACACTGAAGCTTCGTATTCGCGTCAACGCTGAGTCCAGCCTCGATCTGCATATGCAAGGGCTTGGATTCTCCGGGGACAAATTGCCAGTCGTACAATAGCAGTAGGTGGCTCAGCAGTATTTTGATCTCATTGGCGGCGAAGAACCGACCAGGACAGGCGTGCCGTCCGTAGCCAAACAACAAGTGTGCTGGACTGGGCGATACGAACTGCCATCTACTCTCCTGTCCTGTTTGCCGGCGCAAATCCAAGAACCGGGCCGCGTCAAACATTTCCGGGTTCTCGTAGATATCTGGGTCCATGAAATTGGCCGCGACTATGACTGTGCTTCCCTTTGGTAATACAGTCCCGTCTGAGAGCATAGTGTCTCTAATGACCGCGCGATGCATAGAAGCCATTGCAAATGGGTGAAACCTCTGGCTCTCTTTCAGGAATGAATCCATCAATCTGAGCTTGTACAGAGAGGTCTTTGTCCAGCCGAATTCACCGATGACTGGGACAATCTCCTGTCGGAGGCGGTCAGCAAGACCAGGATGCTCGCAAATATCAAGCAGAGCGGTACAGGTAGTTTCCGTAGTCGTGTGAATAGCGGCCAAGTTCATCGCGAGCTGACCGGCGGCGTAATCAACGTTTGGATCCCCCTTCGAGCCCTCGTACATCCAACCCAGGGAGTCTGCGGTATTCGGAAGTTTCTGATTGTCCCTTAGCGCTTCGTCTATGGCACCCTTTCGACGCTGAATTTCTGGATCGATGAGCTCGTGGGTATTTTTGACGGCTTTGCGGATGCTCTGACTTTGAGGTATCAGCCAGTACGCAATAGGCCGAAGGAATGGAGGGCATTTCCGCATGATAAAAGATACGATGAAAACGTCAATAGCGTAAGTTTTTGAGACCTCAAGCCACCTCTGATTTCGACACAGCCCTTTGCCGAGGAATACCCTTGAGGAAATGCGAGCTACCGCCGAAGCGATTGCATCCCTGATAAGGCTTGTTTTCCAATCCATTCCAACCCCGAACAGCTCAGAGATTGTGGCAACAGTTTCGTCGACAAGATCCTCGGTCACCAAGCTAAGACACTGGGTGAGTCTGACTCTGACTGTTTTCTGGATGAGTTCGTCATTGGTCAAAGCCATTCGATGGGCGTCGAAGCCAGGGTATTCGACAAAGAAGTCCTGTTAAATTAGTGCGCAGACACGGAAAGGCCAGCCGGAGAAACGCTTACATTTGCCAATGCAGTTTTGAAATCTAGGGAAGGGTGGTCCCCAATCTCCTCTGCAAACCTATTGGGCAGGACAATCTTGGGTCCCGTCCCAGTCATGACCTGGAAAGGCCCGGAGAACTGTGCGCGGTAACCGTTGTTAGTGTCTTTACACCAAGGTTTGACGATCGGGAATTCGCACCAGCTTTACACCTTCTGAAATAGCTTTCCTGCCATTGTACAGCCAGGTCTCCTTTGCGGATTTACCTTCCAGCGCGATTATCGGAAATCCAGACAATGCATGGCGCTGACTGAACCAGTACTTCGTAAAGATAAGAACAAATGTTCCCAGAGCCACCTGCACGGAGACAGGCCAACTGTCGTGAAGAAGACGAATGGATTCCATATCATGTCTCTAAAAATGAGTTACCGGGATGCATGAAAGGAACAGGTCATATTTTCACTCGTGTGCCCCAATTTATAGTCCAGAGAAGAAATTGACGGGAAATAGCAACTCCATTTGTTTGCGATCCGCTACCTATCTACGTGCTAGGAGTCCGAGATACGAATACTCGTACTCGGATGCGATACTCGTGTTGTAAACATGTACCAACATCATACAAAAGTCTCAGTACGGTATTGATCTGTCCTTGTACGGTCATGGACAAATCAAACGAGCAATAGCACCGCGTGCTAGTTTTGTTTGATTGATTGTCCATTACAGTGTTCATGAATCCACCGCCAACACCTTGGTGCTGCGACATCGCGGCATTTTCATCCTTTACTTTCCCGTGGCCGCACTGTGCAGTCTTTTCCTAATAGCACATATTTCCATTCTTCTCTGCATCCAGTGTTCTGGTCATCTCGGTCAACCCGCAAATGAAATGCTCATGTACAGCCTGATGCAACCGCGACTTCGACAAGTCATCTCCACAAGCAAGATCACACTCTAGGCACTGCTTAGTGAGATCTCTGTACCTCCTTCCCAGCATATGCACCTTCTGGGCGAGGTGGCGCACTACCACCACCTCATCTGGAGATTTCAGAGTCGACCCCGTCCCCATTTGGAGCATAAACACTGTTAGCAAACAGATTTCGGTACCGCACGAAACAAAATAATTGGCAGAGCTGCTGCTCAGTATATGTTGAAGGCTCATCGTCCAGTCCTGACTTCGAATGTCGTGTTCTACTCGAGAAAAGCTTGAGGAGAGAGAATTGAGGAGAGAGAATTTGTTGCTCGAAGGACACATACATAATTGTCTCCAAGGCCCAGAGGGTATGATTACGAACTCCATAAGCCATTTTTACACCTTAGATGGCCTCACTATCAACTAAATCCTCCATCGGAATTGGAACGTCTTGGCTTGAAGGGGTGCGAACAAATTCAAAGACTGCATGCGCAGTCTGTATACAGCTCGAGAGGTCACTGTCATCTAAACCGGAAAATGAGCAATTTTCAGTAGTTACATAGTACCTTGACCATGGTAGTGGGTGTAATTTGAAGATCACTATGGAGAAGCTGCGCGCAAGTGTCAACTGGTCGACGAGCGTGACAGACTTTTCCGCAAGACGACTAAGAATCTCTTCGGTCGATACACAAATTGATTCGAAGACTGGCCTGGCAGTGCAAGAGACATTTCGCTTCGTGTCTGCATGCTTAGCATCTTTGGGTGGGGGGCCACACTGGAAAGTATCTGGCTGAGCAAGTCCCCCCCGCCCCTTTCCGCTCTCTATCAGGTTAGCACCCCACAATTTCGACGCGAGGTTCTGCAATAGCTGAGCTGAAGATGCACACGGAGCCAATCAATGACACAGGGCTCTACGCCTCGCTCCACATCTGCACGCACAACGACCTCAAGCGGCGAATGTGCCGAAAAGGATTCCGGCTGATCCTGCGTATTTCCTTTTTCTCCATCTATTGCATATGTAAGTCCCCAAATTGGCTTGGCAAGCTCGCGTGGCTTCAATACAATTGAGGCCCTGAAAATGTTCGAGAACCGCCACTGTCTCCCATGATTCTTCTTTACGGCTGTCAAAACTCTACCATCACTCCTTTCAGCTTGCATGGGACTTTGATAGTTGGGTCTTGCTTAGTTGGAGACTCCATGGGTTCACAAGACTTCACTGCCAGTGCCTTTGTGAAGCGTCAGGAACAGAAGTGGTGAAGCGTAGTCGTTTATCTGAGCACTCCTTTGGGTGCATACTGTTGTCCCACCTTACTATGTTGAATGCAATACACAAGGCGTGAAGAAGAGCCCACGATCAAATAATTCTAAGTTGATAATGTTCAAAAAGAGACAGCTGTATCAAAACTTCACCAGAAGAGCGTTACGCAGCCGATGAAGATTAGGAATATAGGAACAAGAGACTCGGCCTGAACATAAATCTCCACTCTTGGCTTGCTTGGCTAGATGCAGCATTTGCAGACGCATCATGCACGGTCATCCCTCGAAGCCGAGACAGCCTGCCTCTAGTTCCTGACAAAAAAGTAGGAGCGGCGGCGTTCTTGGCAGGCTGACGAAGTTTCTATTTCTACTCCTTGAGCCCAGATGTCCAATTTTTCCTAGCACCCACACACGATGGACACACAAGTTCTATGAGGAACCACCGTATCAGTTCTGACTCGTCTGATGGTTCGATGAAGCTGTTGTTCTAGAGCATGAGAACCTCCTCCATGCTTGATTGAACCATCCTCGATCAACCGGAGCCAATTTGATTCGAGTGGGACAGCCGAAGCCCCACGTCGCCCTCCAAATGGCATACGACGATGTTGTCGCCAAGTTCACCCTCGCCGGAAGCATGATCTCCTGCATCGCAACCTTCTGCGTGCTTGTATCATACACGGTCTATCGGGAGGAGCTGCGATCTTTCAGGCAGGCTCTGATCTTCAACCTGGCGCTCGCGGGTACGTATTTCGAGTCCCTGCCACCTCTCCCCGCAATCCCAGAGTCTTGCTTGTGAAAACAATCATAGATTAGGTAGAGGCTAAGGGACCTCCCACTTTTTGGATAAGGGGGTAGCCAATGAGGCAGTCGTTTCTCGAAGAAAAAATGAATTAACGCTGAGCATATACAGAGTTCCTCAACACCCTGAACAACTCCATATCAGGCTTCATATATATCCGGATCAAAAGACTTGACCCCGGCCCGGCCTGTATCGCCAATGGCTTCGTTAACCAGCTGACCGTACAGGCCGTGGATTTCACCATCATGGCGATTGTCATCGTAACGCTATTGACCATCACACAAAAGACCTACCTACCCAATGTCTCGTTTGGAGCCAAGACAATGATCTGCCTGTCCACATGGGCTGTTCCAATCATCACCAGCACCACAGCCGTCGCGATGCGGGCCATGTCCCCCGTCAGCGGTAATTGGTGCTGGATCACAGCTAAGAGAACAGACCTACGATACGCCTTGACTCACGGCTGGAGGGTCGCCATAATCTTCGTGACGGTGTTATTATATGCCTACATTTGGTGGTATGTTCGCTGCCACTTCAAGAGCCTCTTCGGGGCGGAGAATGGGCGGTCCGGCAGCTACAATCCGTTGACTGGGCACATCATATCCGAAAAGGACAGGTTGAAGAGCAGGAGCACAGAACAGGTTGCGCTCAAGGGGAGAGGGAGGCATTTTACCAGTGTCATCGACTCCAATGATGCACCGAGCCGTGCGAGAACGCCATCAAGTAAAGAACCAACACAGCAGAGTGAGGACCCTAGGCGCGAGTCGTCTGTGTCGACCGAGCCGCTCATCCAGAGCACGCAACAACAGCCGCGTAGCCCTTGTTTGGGTAAAGATGACGCCGCGATGCGCGGTGGGTCACCGGTTCAGAATCCAGCCAAGACAAAACAAGCCAGAGAGTACGTGTCCTACCCTGCCGTACCTGTGACGGCACGGGAACACGATTACAAGGGGGTCGGAGACAGTCGTGAAGGAATCGTCCGCTCTTATGATTTCCATGTGAGCTTCGCCGAGCAACACCCTCTTCGGAAATCTTCGTTTACCAGCAATCGTGCGCTCTCCTCGCCGCCAGACAAAGACCTCGATACCGCGTGGCCACACTCGCAGATGACAACCATTAGCTGTACCGCCACCAACAGCTCCTCGAGGACGAAGCCCCTCTTTCACACGCAGTCTGAAGGGCAGAACGATCTTCCCCACAGTTCCGCATCGGATGCTCCGCGGCTCCGCAACAGCCGAGGGTTCGAGAAGGAAATCCGGAGGATGCTGCTACTCAACGCTTATCCCACGCTATACGTTTTGCTCTGGATTCCGGGCATCGTGAACCGCTTCATGGAGGCCACAGGCACAGCGCCGTCTAATACGAGAATCGTCGGAGCTCTGCAGAGCACGAGCCAGTTCGTGGGCTTCGCGAATGCCCTGACATTCGGACTATCCGCCGCGATGAGACGCCGCATCGCGTCCGCGGCGTCAAGCACCAAGTGGTCAGGGAGGAGGTGGAAAGTGTAAGGACGGACTGAGCCTCCGGATGATCACATTTGTATCTACCATGTCTACTTCCAAGCGCAATGAAACTTTCGTCGAATAGACCTTACTCTTATATCCACAAGTGTATGAATACACCGTTCGGGGGGTCACTGTACAACGTAATGATTGTATAATAGCAAGAAGCTCTAAAAGAACAACAATCGGTGATATTTTCTGAGATCATTTTGGTCAACTTTCGTTCATTGAACTTGTCCAGAAAATTCAAGTCTTTGATCTCGAACGATGTGGTTCAAAGGTTGTGAAAATGACCTCGGGTATTTTGCTGTCAGTTCTTGTCGCACCCCAAAAAGTGGCAATCGGATTCCTCCCGCAGATCTCGTCGTTACATTTCTGTTGGTAGCCCGATTAGCCAATCCGACTAACGCGTCTTACTCAGCCCTACAAGGTCACAGTGGCGGCTATGGATATGCAGTTGGTTGGAAAACCTATTGTGGGACGCAAAACTGTTGGACCGGAGAACTCACCACGCGATGAATCCTGCGCGTGTGCAAGCCTGTAGATTCGTGAGGGGTCAAGCAGCCACGCCGTCTTTACTCAATTGACTTATTTTGTATGAGAGATCGAGGCGACCAATCAATACAACACGACAGAAGAATCACAGGGCAACCCATCCAATGGCGCCTCAACTCATTTTTGGGACGGGCGTCCTTGGCATGGACGGGACCGAGTTCCAAGACAGCGAGTCCGTCACGAACTTACTCCACACGCTCAGGCAGCTCGGCATCAACCGCCTGGACACGGCCGCACGCTACCCGCCATTCAACCCGGGCAAGTCCGAGCAGCTCATCGGCAAAGTCAACGTGCCCGGAGACGCGTTCGTGATCGACACAAAAGTGTACACCGAGGTCGGCGACGGCAGCGGCGACTTGACCAACGCCGCCGTTCAAAAGTCGGTGGACGGCAGCCTCGAACGCCTCCACAGGCCAAAGGGCGTCAACGTACTCTTCGCCCACCGCCCTGATCCTGCCACGCCCCTCCAAGAACAAGTCCAGGGCTTTCAGGACCAGATCTCCCAAGGGCACGCCAGGGAATGGGGGGTCGCGAACCACCCGCCGGAGACGCTGCAGAAGATCATCGAGCTGTGTGAGCAGAAGGGCTGGGTGAAGCCGACGTGGTACCAGGGCACCTACAACATGCTCACGCGCGGCATGGAGACCCGTGTGCTACCCATCCTGCGGGCCCACGGCATGTCGTTCCTTGCGTCGCACGCCCTCGCCTCGGGTTACCTGACGGGCCGACACGTTGACACTGACGGGAGACCGACGGGCCGCTTCTCCAAGAACAGCAACTATGCTGCCCCTGAGGTGGCGGCCGCGATGAAGAGCTTCGTGGATGGCTGTAGGGCGCACGGGCTGCCGCCCGCTGAAGTGGCCAGCCGCTGGATTGCCCATCATTCAGTGCTGAGTGACAACGACGGCGTCGTGTTGGGTGCGAGCAAACTAGCTCAAGTAGGTGACACAGTCGCCAATATTCGCAAGGGACCTCTATCTCAAGAGGTGGCCGCTCTGGCGGATGATCTTTGGGACGCTGTCAAACATATACGTGTCTTGATGCTATGACCCAGTTCGAAAATGAAGAGCTTGTCAATGTATTGTGCTTCCGATCTTGGGGGCTTCTGAAAGTCATCCTCCTGACGAATCCAAGTCCATGAGCTACACATTGGAGCATTTTCACCTGGGCCATCAGATTGAATGCGACTTACTCAAACACTCCCGTGTTTCTATTTGATAATTCGATTGATTTGGACTGTTCTTGCGATGTTTCTTGTGCTTTATGTGAAGTGACAAAATTTGAAAATGGCATCCAAGTTGCGCAACAGAATACTTTCAAAAAGAGTGAGTTCTTGAGTCCCATTCTTGAGTCCCAATTACCCCGTATAAGATCACTTGGAAGAGGACAAAACATGTTCTCGCCAGTACCAACCGAGGGCAAAAGCACTACCGGGCCCGGCCACGGTGGCCACAAATGGAATAAAACAAGACACAGCCACAGAGCCCATCCCAACCAGCCCAGCTGTATACATATCAACGAACATATAAAGCAGCCAGAGGAAAGAGCTACCAAAGGAGACAACCTCATCATACTGCATTGCCTTTCGAGTATGCCTGATGAAATCGGAGAAAATACCTGAGTCCGGAATGAAGATATGCGACAGAGAATATGGTGCAGAATATAGGGTATACACCCAGACGGTTGTTGAGATGGCGCACATGCAGACCAAGAGGGCGCGCGGCGATAGGAGGACGCTGTTTCTGAAAGCCGGTACTCCACCGGCTATGCTGCACAGCAGGGAGTTCGCAACGCCTAACCACAAAGGCGACATCTGCCAAGCCCAGACCCAATACTGCCGGGTTTCGGACTCAGGCGCAGTAAATGCTCGTACAATTTGGAACGTGTGGAGGGCAAGGAAGAGAGGTAGCAGAAACAGGGTTTGTTCTGCCCGGAGGCTCCGATCCTTGGAAGATCGCTTGAGAGATGCAGCGGAGGGGGCAAATGTGATATGCAGGAAATAGTAGATTGGCGCAATATTTCCGACTCCCAGAAGCTGAGCGATAAAGGTGAAGAAGGTCACACTAATAACCAATTGTTAGCCAGGAATGCGTCACTCGCTCTCGCTCTGAGATACAGTGCTTACGCATATACGGGTGTCTTGGCGTTGCCAGTGCGGCATGACTCCAGAAGCCAGATGCTGTACATAGGACCAAGATCATGGAGGAAAGAGAAGAGCTGCCACCAGCCAATTGCATCAAGAGGGAGGTAGGAGTTGGCGAAAGTGACGGTGATACCTCGCCACAATTCATCGAGGAATGAAAATCCATAATAGCTTTCAAAAATGGGCATGGAAGTGGATCCATCATGAAGATCGATTCGTCCCGCCTGCAGAAATGGTTGTTGTTGGGCGATAAGTTTGTTGGTGTCCATGGCGGACAGGCAGATGACGGCCAGACCAATGAATGGTGTTGCCAGGGCCGCCCGGGCTACTCGCGATTCGTGCTCAGCCATGGTGGAATGAGGGTGGAATCTAAGGAGAAAGACAACGATGGTAGTGACAGGACTGGCAATATAGTTACAACGCTTAAGTCCGGGTTGGGACCAGGTCAGAGATTGGGGAGCTATAGTTATTATTAAAGAGAATCATAGACGTGGCTTGGGGAATTGGAGGGCAGAAGAAGCAAGATTTATTGTATTTTGACATCGAGCCCAAAATTAGTTTCTTTTGCACGCAGGTGTTGGGCGGGTCACTATCAATCCTGAACAATGTTTTACCGCTGCGCCGCAGCTGTTGGTTCCTGACGGCTCCACGGCGATGACTTAATGACCCACTTGGCTCTCGTATCCTAAGTTGCACCCGGTAGCGCGCATGATAAGTTGGCTGTCCATCTCACTGTCTCAGTAGTAATACCTATTGAGCTAGGTCCTCGGCTCATGTTGTTATGGGTTTTGCGATTTTGGTTTCTGTCCCTGCCTGGGTTGTTTTTAAGATGACATCCACGGTATACTGAAGTTTCCGGCGCCCAAGGCTTAAAACGTGCGGATTCCATACTTGTTACTTATATTGACGGTGCTATTACTTTAATAACAATTTTAATGTCAGCACTTGCCCGACATGAAGGGCCACGCCGCTTGGAACCGACTGGTAATTCCACTGCGACATGGAGAGCTGACGACCCGAGTTCCGTTCGTGTGCTTCGCATGCTTTCGGTCATTAGTCTGTCCTGCATACTTCCATGCATTATATCAAATTTTACGGTGTGTGCCTTCAAGTGTTGTGTTAGAATGTCTTTCCCGTTGTCAGTTAAGGGGATGATCCTTCAAATAAAGTTGTTTGGACTCTGTGGTGTGTTGAGGTAGCAGACATACAATTCTCTCTCCTCACTGCTTGAGGAATAAAGAGATCGGGCAAGAGTGAGCTTTCATCCATTACTGGATGAATGACCTTCCAACACAAGCTGAGCGATTGAACTATTATAGCTGGGCCTCCTACTCGTTAGGACTAAGTACTGTCACCCCCGCTTTCAGTAACAATGCTCACTGGTGACGGATCTTGACCGGAGCAAGCCAAGTTCATTTATTACTTAAATGAATTGATCAATATATCTCTTGGAGGTTGAGTGGATGGTATGGGATTTGGTTTCTCTCCCCCATAACAGCGGCGGTGCGCAAAGGCGTAAAGCTACAATGATGGAGCCTCCACCGCCGCCTGCACTGATTCGATGATACTCACCAGCAACACAACCTAGCTAAAGGCTGACCCTGAAAAGGCTTGTACGGAGAAGCTGGTACATTGCATTTCACTCATCTTTCTCGGTGGTTCGTCCACCCGCTCTGGGCAACTTCTGCAAATGAAAACGAAATGACTTGGAGAGAGCATTGCTGCTGTAGATTTTGAATTAGGCGCAGGGGTGCTTGAGTCTTCATGTTGAGGATCTGCCTTTTTACACATGGACTGGCTATATGGAGAACTCTGCGCACTACGATTGCATATGAGTTTCTTTGCGGCAAAGACAAAGTTCTACGTACAAGAAGATATTTGTTCGAAATCTTGGCTAGTAATAGAAGTCAATTAATACAACATTTACGACACCCATTTAAACCTAAGAAGGCTCGTTCTGAATATATAGCATGCCGGTCAATACTAAAGGCTTCATAATGACTTGCACAGATGTTTATAATTTTTCTTGTGCTACCTGTTCCTATCGTGTTCAAAACAGCTCGGACTCTAGACCAATCTGGACATTCTCAGCAACTACAGCCTAAAGCTCACACCCAGAAACATACTCTTCTTTCCTACTAATGAACATAGACCCTGGCCTAATCTCGCTTAGAATTCTAGCTACACCCAAAATAATAGCAAATGCCTTTCTTTCTTTCCAAACGTGTTTCTTATAACTAAACCTTGGATACTTGACGAGAATAAAATTTGGCCAGTGATCGAGTCTTTCAACCTAACTACTTAATGTCTTCCAACCGATTGACCACAACACCATAGCACACAGGAACGTCTTGTTCTTACCCACTGAACGCCAACAACGATATAACCCAACTTAAGGCTTGGAAAAGCGACAACCAGGAGCCCACTAGAGCAGCGATTTCCTATTGATGTTTCATTAGTGGTGAAAATTGAAAAAGTCGTTAGGAAACGTACCGACCAAGCCATCTCACGCTGCATAGACAAAACTTCCCTCTCAAACGTGGGAAATTGGATTAATAAAGTAACGTGACATGGGCCGTAATAAGAATTCGACAGACTGCCAAGGTCGCAAGTCAATTTGTTTGACGACACGGAGGAGATGCTGGTGAGTTGGTACTCGTAAGCAGCCTTTCTGCCTATCATCTCCATACGTCGAAGGTCTAAGCTAACGGACAACATGGCAGAAGCGTCGATGAGTTGGAGACGTGTATAACCATACTCGAGACTTTCTTCCAAGGAGAGCATCGGATCCCAGATGGCTAACCAAAGACTGGGCGACAAGTGCTGGAACGAGTCACCAAAGGCCCTAGTCGTATTGTCTGTGCAATGCACATTGTTATTTTCATTCCCATTAAGTGAACCTTAGACTCTCAATTTGGCGTTGTGAGTGTACCTACCTAGGTAGGTACATTGGCTAACAAGGAGTTTGATTACTTACAATTGAAAAATGCCTGAGCCAATAGCTGTGTCGTTGGCATTACATTGACCATATTTTCCGTCGTTATCCATGTGAGCTTATTGTAAGTTTTGTTTCTCCACTGAATTTGCGAGATTGTGTTGTCCCAGTTGGCCCCACAATCACAACTGTCGCCGGCCTCGACCGCGTCACAGTTGGCGATGCCCTTTTCCATCCAACCAACGAAACACTTCGGCGGGCTATCGAGAGTTAACTCTGCCTGTGATGTCCAGTCCACATCCTGCAATACTGCGAATGAAGGATAATACGTAGACGGCTATTTCAAGCATTAGACAGGACCAGCATTGGAAAAAAGGACGTTGTGTGATAACGTTGCTACTTACAACCTGGTCTTTTGTGAGCACAAGTACTTCCTTCAGCAGAGATGGCCTCCATATTGCCCAAAACAAGCCCGGAATGATAGCTGCAGTCAGAGTGGCGGTTAAGATTGTGTTCACCAAATTCGGAGTCAGTGATCGCTGCTGGGTCGTCCTGTTACAGCCTCTTGTCCACTGGCGGTACATCCCAATAATTTCTCTCCATCCCAACAATAGTGCCGCACAGATCAAAGCATCCACTGCTCCGAAGAAAAGCCAAAATTGAATTTTTTCAGGGACTCTGGACCAAGCCAGTATTATAACTAGGCAAGATGCAAGAAGGCAGCCGACTAGCACTTGCACAAGAAACTTCTTGAGCCACGAGACTAATGCATCCGAAAACCCAGAACTGCGACTGATTTCAGTTTAAACACAAAGTAAAGTTCAAATTGCATGGATGAACTGTGCCAGAATGTGAGGTTATTTGGGCAACTAACATGTTCGTACGGAATTCTGTCCACCTCGATGCCGGGGCTTTTGACGACGACGCTACGGAACTCATATCGTTGAAAAATCGAGACACAAATCTGTAAACGTGTGTTTGAGCGGATCTAAACTGGATTATTTTCCGGAAAGGCTTGTGAGCGAGAGAGGCTGAACCATGTTACATATTCAGAAAGACAAAGCGCCTGTCAAGACCGATGGAGCCACGTACAGAGGTCAACCCACCTGGACTGCCTCAGCCCCTTGTTTCAGTTCATTTAAATTGCATTTCCCACCGGTTGCCGTTGTGCTCCCTCGTATTTCTCCAGTGTGGATGATATAATCACCTCGGTGAGCCCAGATTGGTCATTTTCAGGCGCTGTAGGGTGACACAATAGTACGATTGGAGAATATATCCATGTCCGGAACAGCCTGTCAGCCCTGAGATGCCAAAAACGTTGTGGCTTAGCTTTATATGAGACATAACAGCAGCCTGATTTGTTCATGATCTGCCTCCGAATACTTCTGCAAGGCGTGATCTGCTCAAGTAGGCAGGTGAGACAAGTGAGGCCGGTGAGGCAGACTGGGTATTTGCAACGCCTCCATTGCCGTCAAGTTCATGCGCAATTTATGATCCGGCTTGCGACCCATGTATCAGGGTTTCGTTCACCCCTGCTTCCGCCAGTCACGGATTTGTACGACTATGTAGGTGGCCTAAGTATATCACGGGCTAGCTTTCTGCTTCCAGGGAGTGAGCTAGATTCTCTTGAGCACTACGATCATCGAACATCTGCCATCAACCTCTAGTACCGCTCGCTACCCAAGCACGAGATGGCGTACCACAAGTTTCATCATCCTTTCCTCATCTTCATCACCTTGTCATCCGCACAACGATTGTTCATCGACACCATCCCAGAGTATTCAGACCTTCCAGTCTGCGCGGTAGACCAGCTGCGAACGGTTGTCAAGAATATGGAGGACGGCTGTGGAGATGACAGTAAAACCACCTCTTACAGCTGCTTCTGTACCGATAGCTCCTCGTATTTCTCCCGGGTCATCAGCACTAAGGTGGCCTCGGCATGCTTGCCAGAAACAACGACCGCTGTGGGGGCTGCTGCCGATGTTTTCTCCAGCTATTGTGAATTGGGTTCCAACGGCATCTCTGGTAGGAAAAGCAAAGAACCTTGATCCCATGTCTCATTCTTTTGGTCCTCTGCGAAGCTTAGTGCGGTTACACACCAGGCTGATTACAAAGAATCAGGCTTAGCTAACTCGACAACGACTCCGGCCATAATTACACAAACAATGTCAACTCGCAACAGTATCACACCGTCTATGACGAGTACAAGTCGCGAAAGTTTGCCATCCTTGCCGACTGAGACAGCTAGCAGCGCAAGTGAGAGACTGCGGAGTTATCCCGGAGCGTACGCTGTTGTGTTGGCTTCACAGCTCATTGCCCTGCTGTTTCAAAAGCTGTGACTTGCCGAATCCAAGAAAAGGTTGGCTGTGGCAGGTTTGAACGGCAAACACATTAGCCATTCGAGATTCAATGTATAGATAGAGCCGGAGGCAATTTGGTGCAAGTCCTTTGGTATCTCGAGCTCGTAAGGAAGTCTGAATGTTCAATGCGCGGGTTTGCGTATCCAATGCCTCTCAGGCGGGAGGTTCAGGCACTTCGGAGTTTACCTATGAATACAGCAGATTTCGCAGGAAAGTGTTCAATTGCGTTTGAAGGATTTGGCCCCTGCAGTAGGAGTCAGCCCCAGCTGAAAGAAGAATAGGGGTGATTGATGCTGTGTAGCGGTTGCAGTCCAACCCCTGGCAATAATTTGCTTCTTCCCAGCTTTGATCCTGCCGAGATACACACATGAAAATTTCTCGCCTTCAGCAGGCCAAACTGCCTTGTGTCGTCATTGCAAGTATGCCTTGGCGTTCGCGAGGCGCAGATGATCACATATATAAGAATCTATTTGCTCGCAGACAATTGCCGGTGCTTCAAGCCCTCAATATCCATTCCAATGTTCAGGAACTTCAAAGATGAAGACGACCCTCGCCCTTACTCTTCTTGCCGCCATCAAGCGGTCAGCGTCTTCGCTCATCCTCCGAGGCGAGAATTCTACGTCTTGGATGGGGGCTAATCTATACTATCTGCAGGGTCTCTCGGATTCAGACCAGGATGCATACATAGGCAAAATGGCCGAAGATGGAGCAAAGATAATCAGGGTTTGGGTCAATGCCCAGACCATAGGCTGTCAGAAGGGCAGTAAAGTCGTCGTCTCAGTGCCTCCTCTTGAGACCACCATTGGACAATACAATGATGCGACCCTGGATGCACTCGACAAGGTGATGGTGAAGCTAAACCGCCACGGAATCAAGGCTTTGATCTCGCCGCACGATGCCAACTCTCTTTTGGGGGACTACCGGAAGTCCGTATTGACCCTTTCCCTCTTCTCGATGATGAAGAAGCTATCGCGATTGACTCTGATACTATAGGGATGTTTACTATGACACCTGGGGCGCGGGGCTCTTCTACGAGTCATCAGAGGCGTTTAAAGCATACGACGCGCGCTTGACTCATATACTAGACTACAAAGGCACGACATCGGGCAGAGTATGGAAAGAATGGACCGAGGCCATTATGGGCTTCAACTTACAGGCACGAGTTTTCCGTATTGTTTATCAGACACCGTGTAAGGCTTTTTCATGGCCCAACTAACTCGCTCCACTTACGCAGAACGAACCCATGTCGCCCAAGCTGTCCGAGTGCACCAGCGGCGATGCACACGGCTGGATCTGTGGCCGAGCAACGCATATGCGAGGCCAACTCGGCCATGATAATCCCATAATGATCACTTCGGGTGGCATTGGCGGTGACTTTAGCCACGGTTGCACCTTCATCGAGGCGGCGACGAGCTGCCCGGCCCTTGACGCCATCGCGGTACACCGGTACGCATCGGTACCAGGTAGATGGGCCGCCAGCGCTGAGGACTGGGTCACACAGGGCGGTGGGAAGTTGATCTACCTGGAGGAGTGGGGCATTAACGCAGCCAGGTACGATCAGAGCGCGGCCTTCCTCAGCGAGACGGCCGATCTGAACTCGATCGGCCTCCCGAGCTTGTACTGGCAGATTATCCTGCCTAATGTGGAAGGGTGCGAGTATGACCCGGCCGAGGATTCTGGTGATAACTATGGGATTGTGTATGATTCTGGTGTTGATCTTGCTGATCCTATGCACAAAGCTTCTCAGAGCACTGCCCTTCAGGACTGGCCAGATATTTTTTAACTAAGCAAGGCAATCAGGGAGCTATTGGCGGAGAGCCCCTTCGGGTCCCCGTGAGCTATTCGTCAACTCTGTATAGACCATGCATAGTGTGGGCTCTCCTCACCCTTTCCCTTCCGGTTCGACCCCTCTACTCTGTAATACTATACAAAGCCCTAGTACAGTCAGAACTTAAGTGGGGAGAGACAGGACACCTAGTCGACGACGAAATATACTTAACCCTTCTCATTTCTGGTACAGTGATATTACAAATCACCATAATTCATGGCCTAAGCCATCTGCCTAGATCTCATGCAGTCAGGCTAAGCAATCACACTGAGTTTTGGCTTGGCACATAGCGAGCGAAGATGTAAACAAAGCCGCAGGCAATCATTTAGATTATTTCCCCGTTTGTAATCTCTTAGCTCTAGCTGGGCAAGCCTCCCTCATGGTTGCCTTACCGATCACCAACACCGGGCAGAGAGGAATAGCTCTGTTGATTTAGCCGCTGGGATATCCCTGATTGGCATGGACGACATGTTCATCACATAGCATCCCTTCAGCATCGAGAAGCCCCTGTTTCAGCACCAAAGGAGCAGAGGTGCTCTTTTTCTCGAGCGTGGATACTACTGGTGGAATCAACATTCATTTTCCTATACTGCTACTAAAGCCATCTGGTGCTGGCTTTAGCACCTTGACTTGTGGGAGAAATCTATAATTCGCCTTCGGGTTCGACAAATCGAAGCTTGTCTTGCCTCGCTTTCACAAAGACGTTATGTCATCGTCTGTACTGAGATCAATATGATGGCCAGCTGGGTGGAGAGTCCCAAGTGACGGAGCGGTACAGGAAGGATACCTAGGTATGCCCGCCGAGATAGGATTCGGCTCGACCCGGCCCCAAAAAGCATGGCAGGGCATCACTTGCGGTGGAAATACTGGCATGACTGTTACTTTGAGGCATTGGAGACTTTTCGTGCCGCTGATGGAAAGCATAGTCGAATCGTTGATTGGCATGCGCTTCGGTGGATGTTTCACCCCAGTAAACTGAATACTTCGTTGCGTGATGGAATTGTCACGGGTGCATTTTTGTTGGATCAGAGCAAAGACAACTGGGAGGATTTGAGAGAAGGAGAATTGCCTGAGTATGTAGTCTAGGCTTGTGAGTAGGTGTAGCTAAAGGCCAAGGGATTAGATTCTTCCATACTGGCATGAAGCACGGTGCTGAGGTACATAGTCATAATGATTGAATCATTTTTCATGTCCTCGACTATTTCAATAATCGAAATTATGCAAGCTTAACAAGCATCTCCTCAGGTTGTGCTGCTGAGAAAGCACAGTAACTAATCTTTCCCGCTCCTAATCTCCGTGATAGTCCATTCCTTGTCATCAAAAGCAGCACATCGTATACGTCAAATACGGCAATCCCATTGAACCTGCCGTTGTCCCAGTGCGGATCGCCATCCTCATTCTGTGGCCTAGGCCACGGCTCTACCTCCTCATTAGGCACGTTAAACTTGCTAGGGCCCTGAGTCCACTGCTCATGGAATAGGTGGTATTGGATCTCGCGGGGCTCCATGCGCCAGTACTGCTCCCATCCTGCCGGTGGTGGCGGCACGTGAGGTAGGCTTCCGCGCGAGATGGCGGCAAGATGATACTCGCAGCCGTCGTCTTCCCAAGGTTCGGTGGGAAGAGACTGCTCGTTGTTGAGAGTGAGGAATCCGGCGCGATACCCTTGGTGGTAGACTATTCGCTGCCATCCGGGGCGGTAGTTGGCTGATCGAGACTTGTCATTGATGCCGAGCTGCAAGAATCGGTCTTCGACTTTCATCTTGAATGAGGTTTTCTCCATGTCGCAGGGGATAATTGGGACTGCATGGACGTTCAACACAAGAACGCCGTTCATGTCTGGGCGGTCGTGGATGGTCTGGCCCGGGAGGTCGACAGGGTAGTTGAACTTGACCCCCGGGTAGGCATCATGAGAGTAGATGTGGCGGTTATACGCCTCGTCGTGCTTCACAGCCCAACCATCCTTTCCCCCATTGTCCAAGTGGCGCAGGGAGAAGAACCTGAGCTCCCTCAAGAGCAAAGGGGCCTTGCACACTTTCTCTGTGAAAACTTGTATCTCCTCATCCGTTCTCTCCTGCTCTGCTTTGAAGTTCTCGATGAACCACTGGGGTTGTTCCCTAACATACCAACGTGTAACGGAAACGGGATCCCAGAGCACGGAGTTCTTCCATCCTCTCCCGCGATAGAATACCTGACCTCGCCACGCAGCCCACGACCAGCTGGGGAAAATTGTCTCATTGTCTTGGATTCGTCGCTCAAGCGGTTCTCTAGCCTGCCAGAGCAGTGCCTGTTCGAAAGCAAACGAGGGCAGTCCGAACCAGAACTTGGTGTTAATGCCCTGGCGCACAATATGTTCCACGCCAGCAAAAGCGTCCACAGCGTCAGACTCCCAAGTCAGCTTGCGCTTCGTATAATCGTCCACTGCACGGCGGTACAGGTCCCAGGGCGTCAATCCCTCGGTATCGGCAAGCGAGCTCATGAAGTCGCGAGGCGCATCCACCGTGATGTCAAACACAGGAGCTATCTTTCTTCGTTCTTTCAGGCTCATCCTCATGAAAGCTTCAACATCAATGTCCCCGGAAAGCATAATTGTCGAGTCCTGGTCCCGGCCTGAGAAACCGATGTGTTGGAATCGACTCAGCGACGGATGTTTCCATAGCAAGGCCATCATATCCGACTCCGCTTGGTCCTCAATTGCCTGATGCCGAAACTCCGGACTTGAGACCGGGACAGTCTCTTCGAACATCACGGCACTGTGGGCGCACTTGAAGACCATTTGCGACCTGGTAAAGTAGACAGACCGTGCCGACAGCGCCCGCTCCTGGAACGTCCACGCCCGTGAGCTCCATACTGAGCTATCGATATCGGGCACCGATTGTCGCGCGTCGTGAAGTGCTACGGCTAGCGTCATGCCTTGGATCCTTGCCACATCCTGTGCGACGGGTCGATGCGTGGTGCCCACGCCGGGCAGACCCTCGTGCGGGTCGGCGTTCGCCGAGGCAACGATCGTCAGCGAAGCGCTACCGTAGATAGGGCCCATCTTCGATATGATCTTGGCCTTATCCTCGGGGTCGTCTTGGAGTATGCATAGAGCGTCTACCCAGAGATACCGAATGCCCGCTTCAATGGTGACCTTGATGGCATCCCTTATCGTCTGAGGTAGTTCTACCACTCGAAGTCCCTTCGGCGACTCTAGGCTCTCTCTTGTGGCGGTGGTATACTGCGTCTGACTTCCTTTCCCCCAGACATACGACAGGCAGGCGTATCGACAAGGCGTTTCCACATCACAGACGCGGAGCTCCTCCGTATCAATTACCCGTAACGAGGTCATTTCCAGCTCAAGACCCTTGTCAGAAGATGGATGAGTATCATCGCAGGTCTGGAGCCACTGCCTCAGAAGGTCGATATCAGCTCGATCCTGGTGCACAAATCTTCCCGCTAGAGGCTGCTGCGGCTGTTCTTCAATCCTCTGCACCACAATCCTCTCAACTGTCCTACTCTCCACTTCCAGCTCGATCTCCAGTCTGAGAGCATACTCTGGGCCCTGATCCAGTACGTTGATGTAGAACTGGCCGTCCTCGATATCATCATGTGGTATCTGGGATAACCTTCCGCCTTCAATGATCCTTCGACGCAGTAGTCCGCACATGGCACAATTGTTTCCGTCCTCTTGCATGATTCTCCATATACCGTACGCTTTTATCTGGGTAGGCAAGGAAGGAACGTTGTTGCCCGGAATGCCACGCTTGGTAAACAACGCCTCAAAATTGAGGTGCCGGCACATGTCGCACAGGTATCCAGGATCATCCTCAGGAAGAATTTCCGGGTTGCTAATGAACCACTCGTCATCCAGTGGTGCGTTGGGGCTGGAAGGCTGCCATTTTTTGACAAATCCGTGATGCTTGTACTGCTTGAACCTCTCGCGCTGTTGCTCAGTAGCCTTCGCGACAACGCGTTGGTCGTCCTCCTCGTCGCTCTTGAGGCTAATCGTGAGGCGCTCAAGGTCTCTATCAGATAGGATATCGACATCGCGCTTCTCCCTCTCGTTTCGGCGCGCTTCCAGCTTGGCTATGCTCCTGGCACCTCGCCTCTGAAAGAAATCCATCAGCTCTTTGTTGGACTCATCCGCAGTGTCTGGTGGCTGATTCGAGGTGCGATCTTCCGTGGAGTCTGAAGATGCCACGGCATCCGCCATAGTGGCCGCTGGCTGGTCGTCGTTATTTAGGTCCATGGGCTGGCGTTACATGAGCAATTCCAAGCTGGGTACTTCGTTTGGAGGCGGTTTCCTAGCTTGTGGTAAAGAGTGACCGGGAGTTTTAAGTGCTAGCAAGCAGGTGCAGGATCCGCGGCATGCGCTTAGACCGTGGTTGCTGTTTGCATATAATTTGGCGGTGGAGCGCGTCTAGGTCCACTTGTGTCAGCGCTAGCATCGCCCCTACAGGCCCAAATAGGCAGCAACTCTGTGTAACGTCAAGCCCTGTGCAAGATGTTGCCTAAATAGCGGGCCCCATCAATTATCTCCAGCATATTCGCCTCATATTTACACCGCAAATTCTGAGTTGAATCGGTCGGGGAGCGAGATCAGCTATAATTACACTTTGCCAAAGGCAAACTTGGAAATTTGACTCAACGGAGTCTAGTCGTGTAGATGACTATTGGTCCTTGAAGACAGGTTTGTTTTTCTATATTGCTTGTTGTTATCTCAACTAGAAAGAGAGTTAAATCAAAGACACCAATAGACGAAGACACGGGGAAGAAGGAAATTTGTCTGCAGTAAAACGCCATGTTGATAGATCGTTGTCTGACCTTCGCATTCCAAAGAGTATACACATTTCTGCTTGATCCAATCCACTGTTTCCAAGAAGCACGTTAGCGTGCCTACGTTAGATCCAACACAGCCCGCAAAAGCTGGAGACGATCAAGCCACACTGCTCCAAGAAGCCATCAAATTCTCTCCCAGCGGGACAACTGACATTGTAACAACAAATGCTGGACTGCGAGACCTCGGTGACCCCCTTGCCCAGCCTGGCGACCTCTATGGTCCTGCAACACAGCCCGACCTGCGGAACCTCCAGGTAAACCTACGGGGCATACTCTACACGACGCGGTTGGGGCTGCAGTACCTCGCAAGGTTTTAAAGGCAAAGTCTCAGTGATCGTTCACTCATACTCGTGAGCAGCATGTCCGTATACGTTAAGTGAGAGAAGTCGCTCCAGTACCCGGTGTCCAAAGGTGTTGTGCGGACTTTTATGAAGTGTTTGAGAAGCATGGCTTGGAAAGAAGGTATTCACGTGAATGCTGTTGCTCCTAGGTAAGAAATCCGGACCCAACAAGTGTTCTTGGATTTTATTGAGCAAACCATTCAGGTGCATTGCGACCTTGATGATCCCACAACACATCAAATCAAAAATGATCAAGGTCAGCGTAGAATTTGCCAAGACGGAGGACGGGGTCAAGGCGGTCATGAGACTAGCCACCGAATCATTCGTCAATGGTCAGTCATTTTTCATTGAAATGAACATGACTGTTAACTGACTGACTTAGATGTGGTGCCAAAAGTTCGATCACTTGGTGTTATGAGCCCCGACTGAGAGCCCCAGGGATACATTGATCTAGACAGTGATGACTATCGGGAAGACGATTTAATCTACCCTATGGAACAATTGGCATTATCGATCAAGTGTGGATAGGAAGGATTGAGTAGACTTGTTAAATGAAGATATGTCGGGTGCCACAATTTCGCCATCACAGATGGCTCTGTCCTCGTTTGAGAAAATATGCAGACTTGTCGTGACTAGGATCAGATTTCAGCATTTTCTACAGCAGGCAGAAGTTCCAAGACTCATCCAATGCGAAGTACGACACTCCGGGCGACGATTCGTCCATCAACGCAGGAGGGTGTCCGCCACAGCCTGTAGCCCTGGCTTTTCATTTGCAGTTGACCGCTTTTTGAGCTGATCGTCTTAATGACATGCCAGTGCATCAACGGGAATGATGGGTTGATACAAGCTTGGACAAGTTGGGCCCGGCCCGACAAAAATGCATGCTTAAAACAAGCCTCTCCTACTCGTCTGATGTTTTCTCTGCCTTCGAAAATTTCACATCGGCTTCCTCCCGTCCTGAAGCACTTGGATCTGACCCCCGGGAACATTCTAGCGGCGTTAATGTGATGTTTGTGTTTTTGGTTTTTGTCAATTCAATTTTGACCTGCATTAAGATTATAAAATTCTAATTTTTCCATGGAAGTCGTGAGCATTCTTCCGAGCTTTAGGCTCGTGTTCATCCGACCTTGGGGTTTTGCCAATCATGAAGAGGCATAAATCGGCCATGTTCGGAACCCGGATGCGTCGGTGCCGATCGGTGCCGACATCGGGTTCCCGATGAATCAGCTGCGACTGCGCCGAGTAGGCCTGCCTCGCGGCGGTCCAATCTTAAAATCATATCTACTAGAAACAAACACCTTCCAACCCCCTTGCCTTCCCGCTCGAATCATCACATAGTCGAAGGAAAGGGCAGTCCTATTCACCCTTTGGCTTGCTGATAGGGTTGCCCTTCTCATCCACGAGGCCCTTGGCGCGCATGACCTTGAGGGCGTCGTGGAGAGGGTCGAGCTCGGGCTGCGGCGCGCGGTGGGAGCCGAAGTAGGTGTCGGCCCAGGTGAAGTACTGGCCGTAGTTGACGGTGAAGTACATGTGGTGCAGGGTGTGGTGGGCGGGGCTGTTGAGGAACTTTTCTGTCCAGTGGCCCGTGATCATGTCGCCGTCGTGGATCAGGATGGTCCAGATCTGGACGGCGACGAAGAGGATCATGTACAGGTAGCGCTGCATTGGGCAGATGAAGACGAAGAGGCTGTCCGGGTGTTAGCTATGGGAAGGGTTGCAGGTGATGAAAGTAGAGGTAAGGCTCGTGACTCACTGGTATGGCAGTGACTGGACATATCCATCAAGCGGGTGGAAGGCCAGGGCAGCCCATGGAGTGGGAACTGAAATATCTCATCAGCACTGGCACGAACTCAATGTGAAGGAGGCGAGTGAGTGAGTGAGGCACTTACTGATCCACTTGTGGTGAGGTTTGTGAATGTACTTGTACACACTGGGGTGGTGCTCGAGGCGATGAATCCAGTAGATGCCAATGTCGTTGAACGCCATGTACAGCAACGACGAGATCAGCAGCCAGGACCAGCCATAATCGCTGACGTTCTGGTACAGCAGGCTCTTGCCGCGGACCTCTGCCAGGAACCAGGGCAGGGTGAGGATGTTGATGACGGGGACGGCGGACAGCGACGACTTGATCTCCTGGCGGACCTGGTTCTGCAGGAAGCGGGGGTGGTACTCGAGCCGCCGGTCGAAGATGAAGTAGTAGGAGAGGGCGCTGAAGATGAGGTAGAGCGAGCTGGCGCCGATCTGTGTGATGACCAGAAGCGATATGATCTGGCGGTAGATGTTGTCGCGAGGCCACAGCGAGGTGGGCACGCTGTCGGCGGCGGACAGGCTGGAGTATGCCCCTTCTGTTGTTGTTGAGTTGGTGAAGCCGGCGCCCGGATGAGGCAGGGCCCAGGCGTAGGCCTTATCCAGGATAAGGGGGTCGAGGAACTCAAGAGCTACATCCATCGTGTATGGGCGAGCTGTTTGACTCCGGTTGCAGACGCGTGAACTGAGTGAGGGAGTGGCTGCGATTGCGGGCGAGAGAAAATGTTGGGCAGCTGGTGGCTGCGCCGATGAAATTTCAATGCTATTGCCACCCCTGCGAGGGAGATTGAGCTTGATTGACAAAAAAAAATAAACAGTGGCTGATACCAGCAAGTAGCTAAGCTCCGCGGCTCTGGGAAGTCTCGGCGTGCCGTGCAGGATTGAATCGGTACCTCGCCAGATCTGATAAGGGAAAACTATAAAGGCGCAGTGTCCATCAGTTGGAACATTGGAATGAATTGAGTTGTTCGTTTGTCTGCTCGGACGAAGGCGGATTATGGGGCGTGGGGAAATTTTGCCAGGCCAGGTTGCATCAAAATTGCATGCAGCTCGCCAGGGGCTGGAATTATTAACGCGAACGGGGCGAGGGCCGACGGGATCTGATAAAGACCGACCTACGCCTGCCACGCAAACCGAGCTCGCAGTTGCTGGCAATGCCGTATCATACGACCGCGGATGCACGGCAGCCGGGCCAGGGCGGAGGTCCAAAGTGGGTCAGAGGGGAGTCCATTCGCCAATTGTTCCCCTCCAAGACGCCAAGCGACTAAGATCATCGCATGCCTCGAATCAGCTTAGTCTCAGGACCGGCTCCGCTGGCGAAGCATAGGAAGAATGTTCTATGGGTTGGGGTCAAGATTACCGTCGCACAGGGCGGAGTGAGAATGATTTTATGCGTGAACATCCACATTGAGATGCCTCTTTGCCACTGAGTAGGGGAGCCTTTACACGCTTGCTGCTGTACTCATCGCCGCGGCCTCCCGCTAGGTGGCCGTGGAGGCGGGTGTCAACATTACAGTAAATCATCATGGAGCTGACTCAGAATAGATACCAGGATTATCCATACAGCCATACACGTCTCCTATTACTATCCCCCAGCAGCCCCTTGATGCGACTCAGGGTCCAACCCTGCACCTCCAGCTGCAGACGACGTTTCTGCATTTCTTTTCAAGCATTTCAGTGTCAGTGTCATGTGTGGGCGTCTTGTGGCTGAAGCACTATGTACAGGGACAGTGCCATGACCATCACACACTGAATAGTTCGGTCGATTCTATAACAATACCAGAAGACATTTAGAAGTTTATTTTTTAATTAAATTATTATTTTCTTCTACTATGAGATATCGCGCTGAATGTGTGTACACATCAAATGAGGGGGTTACGAATCTCGCCATGTTGTGCAACCCACCAACATGAGAATCTGTCTGCTGAGCCATGGGCTGCACTGTTCACCACCAAAGATTGATTGACGTAGTCAGCGAGGCTCTTTTCTTCTTCTGTTCCCAGTCAAGCTCAAGCCCTCAGCTTTCCAGACATCTCTAGTTGTGAAGTTGTTACTCCTCACGGCGAAAAGTCTTCGTTTTTTGCTCGGTCCGTAAGTATTCAGCTCTTGTCGGATCGCCATAACTTCCGTTGACCTTTTGGTTTTCCTGTATTTGATGTCTTTGTTCTGCTCATGTAAGTTTCCATGCCCCGCTCAAATGTCAACACCTGGCTGAATCCTCAGGATTTTTCCCGAGCGCCGTTGGATTCCTAGATCATAATGGACGCAGCTACCTCGCAAGGTCTAGCTATATTTGAGCACGACACCCTTCCGGATTCCGCCGGATACCTGAGGCTCCTACAAGTTTTTGACATCAAGTGCGCCGAGAACATCAAGGTCCAGTGCAAAATGACGACATGGCCAAGAGACAACATACCATCCTATCATGCAATCTCATACACGTGGGGAGACCCTGGATCCAACACAACTATTCTCATCAATGGAAGAGCTTTTCAAGTCCGCACAAATTGCGAGTCCGTCTTGAAACAGGCCCATTGCTTTGAGAAGACCAACTACTACTGGGTTGACGCTATCTGTATCAACCAGGGAAACCTCGAGGAGAAGAGCATGCAGGTTTCAATAATGGGCAGTATCTACGAACATGCTGCACACGTGCTAGCATGTGTAGGGGAACATGCGGATGATAGCGGCTTTCTAGCCCACAAGCTCAAGCAACGCCCATTCACACGAAACAAATATCTGAGGTCCTCTTCCACGAGAGTTTCCTTGCGATTCCAGCTAGGGCAACGACTCTCCACTACCATGCGCTTCCTCCGCGCTGTAGATTGTTTCCTTGAACGCCCGTACTTCAGTCGGCTTTGGATATTGCAGGAGTTGCACAATTCCAAGGATGCCACTTTCTTGTGTGGATCAGATTCGATACCAAAGCATCTTGTTTATGACATGTCGGACGGGATTTCGAATCACGCTAACTCATTCGACGCCTCTGGGATATTTGCCTCGATTGTAGCGACAACTACAAGACGACTCCCCGTCTTTCGAAGATTCGGGGCAGTGCGAAAATACTGGTGGAAATCCTCAAACGCTTCCAAAGAGGAAGAAAGACTCTATCATATAGCCAGACGAGTGTTTCTTTTTGTGGGACCTCGAAATGATCTGTGGACGCTGATCGATACGGCCACTGTGTTACAATGCCAGGAAAGGAAAGATAAAATATTTGGTCTCATCTCACTAATTGACTGGGGTGACCTTGGCCCGATCATGCCAGATTACACGCAAACTGATTTCGAAGTCGTCGTCGGCTTTTTCCGAGCTCTTCTGGTTACATGGACGCATCAACGCGGACCTTTGCCCCTATGGAACATACCTGGGATATGCAGCGATGTTTCCGACTTGCTCGAATTGGACATCAACTCTAACGGCGTACCCGACGCCCTGGAGTCACGGCGTGTTGAGCCCGGAACAAACTTCGGAGGCGAAGAAGCCACCATCGACTTTGCACACTCGAGGCATGGTATCTCAACGGGCTGGCGTGTGTCGGGTGAACAGCTCGCCACGAGTCATCTTGGATTCTCAACTTGGAGCCCACTGGGTTCTGACATATCCAAGACATACCTGCCTTCTGGGGCCAAAGGCGGCGACTGGGTTGTCGCCGCAGGGTTTTGCTCTTTTACCAGATTTGTAGTGGTCAGAGAGGCAGCCGAGGGCTTTACCCTCGTAGGGCACGCCGTCTCAGGCGGAATTAATACAGAGGGAGTGGCTCGTGCCAAGTTCGGAATCTACTGGGACTCGGAAGATCTGGTGCTTTATTCAGTGGTGCAGAATGAGATGAGGAGATTGGAGAAAATTGAAATGGCAAGGCATTCTGATGAATGGGTAAAAGCTCTGAATACCGCTGTTTGCAAAGAACAGACTCCAGGCTCGTCATATGCAGTGCGCTTATGAGCTTGAGTTCAAGAATCATGTTCATACTCGGGAAAAATCAGCTTTTTACATGAACTTGTTTCCCCTTTCCTTCCTTTGATTCGGAGAATCGGCATTCAAAAACCGGTGACAACTTGCAATCTTCAATTCAGGGGTTTGAGCTGAGCCACGCAGTTGCATAGTACTGTGTCTTGACCCGTATATTGTGGAGTGACGTCTTCACTCTCTGTTCACTTTTCCAGCTTCTCGTCAAATGGGTTCAGGTGTTTCCATTCTATTCTACATTGCTAGAAATACGGGATTCGTATCTAACTAGCTACAAAGGGCAGGTATTCCGTCAGACCTCCGCGTCCCACAACTTTCTAAACTCTCCTCCTTTCTTGGCCAGAATTCATTCATCGGCGCAGCAGTTAATTTAATCATAGTTGGCATGGATAAGAACCGGTTCGGAGCAGCTCAGACGATTTTTTCATTCAGACAAATTCCCTTGAGGTCTGATCTCCCGATGCCACTGACAGACGCTGCTCTGGGATGAAGGCACTCAAAGGCTCGCAAGCTCTCGAGTAAATTGATGTTGATTCCACCCCATGGGACAAATCGAAGATTCAGGGATGGTTTATGAGATTATGTATGGCAATGGGCAGGGAGGCCAGTGATATTTGCGATTTTGAGACAAGCTCTCCCTGGCAGCTGGTCAAGGGCGGCGAAACTGGAGATGTCGCATTAGCGTATGTGCTGTAGCGCAACCAAGACGTTGCTGCACATCCAATGTCTCAGCTGAGGCCTTCACGGCCTTGACACATTTGATGGCTACCAAGGGGTTGCCAGAGCTTCGTTGGGTGATCTGTCATCTCCCGGCCCGTTGATCCCATTGCGAAGGCTTTTGAACGAGTGTCACTTGCGTAATAAAAGAGCGACCCCCACCTTCTTCTACTCTTTCCGAATTTTCTCCCATTGTAACGGTTTCCTCGCAGCGAATATGTCAGTCAACATGGAAATGACGAATACGCTCTGGTGGAGCATTGCCCACGGTCTTGCTACTATCAGCCACTTGCTGATGGGCATCGTCGGCATCATCACGTTCCACAACACCGCAATCCAGGCCTTAGAAGACTTCATGTCAGGAGCCTCCGTGGGATCTTCCTCGATAAGACAAATGGGCGACGCAAGTCTGTTGCAGGGCGCAACGGCCGTGGTGAGTCAAGTCTCGTCTTTGAACTTGTGATTTCCCATGGATGTCGTCGACGGGGGTTGCTGACCAGAGAAACGAAAAACAGGGTTGGGTAGGGTTCGTCTTCAATTTGACATACTTCGCGACACTCCTTTGGACAGACCACAAGATCTCCTGTCACAACTCTCGTGGCTGGTACTTCCGGCGGAAACTTGCCGTGCTGACTGGCGTCCTCCTGTCCTGTGGAATTCTCATCGGAGATATCACCTTGGCTTCGATTCTGGGTGTAAAGGGGCCAAAGGCAGCTGTTGGACCAATCGCAATCTCTGCTATCGCTGGGTAAGCTACAATTCTTGCGGCCTTGGACATTTCTCGAGGCTGATGATCACCGTTCTTAGGTTCCTTATGGTTCTCACTATTGTTGCCGATCTTGCTAAGCTACATGTCGAGGACGGGGAAAGGGAGAAGCCAATGAGGAACACAGTGAAGAACGAACAGCAGGCATAAATCAATTTGATCTGCCTGTCCGGGGTCGAAACTAGGGTTGTCTTGCGATTTGAGGGTTGATGCAAGATACTTTGAGACGACAAGATGAATGTAAGATTACCTTGATCCTTCAAACTGAAGGCGAGAAGTTTGTGAAATTATATAGCATGGTCATGATGCCATCCATCGAAGGACATCTGGAGCGTGGTACAGCTAGAGAGTTATTGCAAGAACCCGATACTTCTACATAAGATGAATGTACTACATCGGCATGTCATTCAAGCCCGTGACTATATGTAGCCGGTTCGAATTTTCTTTCATCATACCAAACGTTGTCACTACCGGTATTTAATACGGTGATGGATTACTTGGACATGGACCTGCACCTGGGATTCCATTCACTTTTGGGATATTCATAATACAACGAACTCTGCATAGTGCCTGGAAGCACGGTTTCTGACCTCTGCAAATTTTGATTATTGAATACTTGCTTCCGAGTGTTGAGTAGACGATTCGCTGCGTGCAGGCTTCTCCAGGAGCCTCGTCGCAGACCATCAAGACACCGATATATTCTGTCGGGCCACTTTCCATACCAGACTACTAAATCAGACACGATATCAGTTAAGTTCGTCTTTGAATGGTACGAAGACGGACGGATTGAGGGAAGAATCTTTTTGTATGGCACGTTATACCTGCGACCTCATCCCAAGTCACCGAACGGATATCCAAATAACCCCTTGGTCTTTCTTTTTACTTGAATGCGTTCGGCTACCGTCATTGGTACTGATTTCTTCCCACATGTAGTCTCTCACTCACTTGCCATCCCCTGAAATCAAGATAAAAGACAAGCACAACCTCCATATCTTGCAATTTTCAGCACCAGTCTCGAGCACTACGCCATCAACAGGACTCTAAGCCATCTGAAGGAGGAAGGTACGTTGACCAAGATCGTGGCCCAAGCTCATTCATACCTTCCGTCTGCGAAAGTCGTTGCTTACCTGCAAAGCACCCATCGGAATCATCTACTGTCACAGGGCGCCGTGACTGACCTTTACAGACACAAGGACTGCAACAACTGCAAGAACAATCTCAGCCTGACCCAACTCCGCAACCACAAG
Source organism: Diaporthe sp. HANT25 (assembly GCA_013435955.1). Lineage (NCBI taxonomy): Eukaryota > Fungi > Ascomycota > Sordariomycetes > Diaporthales > Diaporthaceae > Diaporthe > Diaporthe sp. HANT25. The sequence goes on along the minus strand of JACBFG010000020.1, from coordinate 1,464,784 downwards.
CAAGCGATTGACCATATCCATCATTAAAGATGCGCTTCATCATTCTCACCTTGATCGCTGTCATCCTCCTTGGTTTAGGCGAAGCAAGCCCTGCCTCGACCATCGACCTCGTCCGCGACGACGTAAGCGTGCCAACACAGACCAAACCCCTCAACCAATCCACAAAGGACCCTCAGCTAACAAAAGGACATGATCAGCCGGTCCCACAGGTGAGCCACATCATCTGCAAGCCCCAGATGTTCCGCGAGGCGCGCAAGGACTTCACGCAGGGCAACATCGCATACCTGCGCCGCAAGGCCGACCGACCCCCGATCACCCTGGGCGCCAACACCAACGGCAAGGACTGCACGCGCGTGAGCTGCCAGTACGCGTCGGGCATCTACGTGTGCAACGACAACGACCATGACGTCCACGTCGCGCTGGGCACGCTGGCCGACTACGCGCAGGCGGTGCTCGACGACCCGCGCGAGGAGTGCAACTGGCACGAGGAGTACTATGAGGGCGGTGGGGACCCGGAGGACGTCAGTTGGGGGCAGGCTTTTGACGTCGGCGGCTGGTATGTCTAGTTGGCCCCCACGCGATGCTGTATCCTGCACCTGTATGTTGTGGTACACGATGCTGACCTTGGTGCTCGCTCTAGGAATGTCATTGTTGGCATGTGGCACTCTGACGACAAGTGTCCGTAATCGGTTTACCATCGCGAGAGAAAGCGAAAGAGAAGATGATGTGTGGTGGTGTTAGCGGAGATTAGCTGCTGCAGTCGCCTTCCAATGAAGCAACGTCGCGAGGTGTTGAACCTCATTTGCTTCTAGCCCCGTGTGGCGTGCTCAATCAGGAACCCGAGTGGGCACTGCGTGTAATTGACATGGATGGATCCTCCAGCGCCTCATCCGTCCAGCCCGTACTCCCGTTCAGCCATCAAGCCATCCTGGCCATTCAGGCTTTACTGTGTGGTGAGATGTTTCAAGAGCGGGACATGTGAGCGGTGGCTGCTGCACCAGGGTACTGCACGCGGCGGACCTCATCCCAGCTGGGCCGAGACAAGATGTCGTGGAATGTAATCCCCAGCCACGAGGTCAAGCCACCTCCCTGGAGCGGGAACCCACTTTTGGACTGTTGATTCCGGGGATGTCTAGCAATACCCTGACGGCTGGACAGGGTGAACGGAGAAAAAAAACCGTCCCCGGAGCAAGGGCCCCAGGTACGGAGAGAAAACTGTGACAATACGTGACGTCTTTTATTGACCAGCGGCACGTTTGGGGGCAGCAGGGCCAGCAGGGCAGGGCAGCAGGGCGGATTGCAACACCACAAGCAATTGCAAGGCTGTCTAGATGTGCCCATGTGCCCTGTCTATCTTGTCGATCCCGCACCTCATCGAGAGGCCCGAAATCTTGGCCTGCCTGGGGGGATTTGAGTGGGTGATTAATTGGCCCCGTTCCCAGGCATCCCATGCCAGTCATGCAGCCGCCCACTCAATTGTTCGTTGTTGCTTCTGGAAAAATGCGGGCTGACTGGCCAGACTGGGGGAGGCTGCTTGTGGTCTTATGTCTGCATGTACGAAGTCTAGCCATCTACCTACATGCACGTACTTACTTGTTGGTCGCCCTCTTTACTCATTGCACAGGACAGACAGGCAGACTCACATTAGACTGACTGACTGACTATCTATCTGCCTTGATTAGGTGGGAGAGATTTGAGGTCGACCTGGGCTGATGGCTCTCAGCCACCAGGACCCAATCGACAGCATCGAGTGGTTGGCAGTCGGCTCCTTCCATCGGATCTTTGATGGCATGTAACACTGTGGCTAATGAATATGCCTTCAGAAAGTGGCCTGTAGGATGAAGGCAGGATAGATCAACATAATGAGGTGTGGAACCCCTGGCTGATGAGCCTTGTCCCATCCTGTGATGTGATTTCTCCTGTTCATCAATCAATCAATCAATTCTGCTCACCCCCCAAATCCCCCCCAGCTGCAGGTTCTGCATGTTGTTGCATTGCATCCAACAAAGCCATCCCAGAGTCCTGAGACAGTCGAGTGAACTCAATTGCAGCAGGCGAAACAAAATGAATGACCAGCAACAGCAACAGCAACAGCAACAGCAACAGCAGCAAGTGGCAGCAGAGTCTAGCTGGTAACAAGTCTGGGTCGTCTCCTGATCCCTGCCCTGCTTCCCGCTAATACCCGTACCACTCTACTGCCTGCACGCCTGCACACACCCTGCACTCTCAATCAACCCACAGGCCGTGACGTGAACCCTGCCGTTGCTTTGCGCCACAGCTTCATTCTTAGCCCACTTGCATCTTGTCACTCGTCCCGTCCTTTCGTCCCATCTTCCCGATCCTGCTCCAGAAATGCCCCTCCTTGGCCCTCGTCCTCTTCCTCATTGACTCCTCTAAGCCTCACCTGTCCCATCCCCATCGACAACTGAATCCCTACTGCCGACGAATCCCCCCCTGCATCGCCCCAGTTCCAGCTCAACCGACCAGACAAACAGCCAGCCAGCCCCTGAGCATCGCACTCGGGGCTCCCCCACGATCAGATGCCACTGCCCGGCCTTTCCACGACCACGCCCGCCCTCCTGCCCACGTCCGTCATCGCCTCCAGACCGGCCAATTGCGCCCGGATCTAACACGGATCCCACTCCGAGCACACCGTGACGCGCTCTGGCGGCGAGCTACCCGGCGGATTCGCGTCGGGTCGGGGCTCATAGCGGAGGGAGATGCAGCCGGCACGTAGACAAGCCGACGAGAGGAAGACCAAGCTCAACCGCTCATACCAGGAGCTGCTTGACGAGTTCTCCAACAAGGACCTCAAGACCGTCGGCAACTACCAGCTCGGCCGCCTGATCGGCAAGGGCTCCTTTGGGAAGGTCTACCTGGCCTCGCACAAGCTCACAAATGGATCAAAGGCATGTGATGGGAACACTGAACACGCCATGGCGCGCGTCGCCGGCATATATATACATATATACCCTACATACGTGGATGGCATCTTGGCTGACTGCTGCTTGTGGCGCATCTAGGTCGTGCTCAAGTCGGCAAAGAAGGATGACTCCAACCTCGCCAGGGAGATACACCACCACCGCCAATTCGTACACCCGCACATCGCCCGGCTGTACGAGGTGGTGGTGACCGAGAACCTGGTATGGATGGTGATGGAATACTGTTCAGGTAAGCAGCACGGACATGCCCCAACACAAGCATCGTCGGGTCCCTTTAGGTGCTGACATCATCTCCAGGCGAGGAACTCTACGACCATCTCCTCCGACACGGCAAGCTTCCCGTCGACAAGGTCCAGAAGAGCTTCACCCAGCTGGTCGGCGCCGTCGCCTACGTCCACAAGCAGAACTGCGTCCACCGCGACCTCAAGCTCGAGAACATCCTGCTCGACAAGAACGAGAACGTCAAGCTGCTCGACTTTGGCTTTGCGCGCGAGTACGAGGGCAAGACAAACTACCTGCAGACATTTTGCGGCACAATATGCTACTCGGCCCCGGAGATGCTCAAGGGGGAGAAGTACGCTGGAGAAAAGGTGGACGTGTGGAGTCTAGGAATCATACTGTACGCTCTGTTGTGTGGTGAGCTGCCCTTCGACGACGACGATGACGACACCACGCGGCGGAAGATCCTCTCAGAAGAGCCGAGCTACCCAGATCATATACCACTGGACGCTTTGTCCCTCCTGAAGCAGCTGCTTTCGAAACGACCGTTTCCCCGACCCTCTCTGACCGACATCCTCAACCACCCATTCCTTTCCGAACACGCCCCGGAGCAGCAGGCCATTCTCAGCAAGGAGCGGCTGGAACCATTCAGCTCAGCTTTGGAGCGAGACTGTTTGCATCGGATGAAGAGCGCTGGTGTGAACATTGACCATGTGATAGAATCCGTGTTGGCCCAAAAATGTGACACCCTCGCCGGCTGGTGGACGCTTTTGCTGGAGAAGGAGGAGCGAAAGCAGAAGAGGAGAGAGAGAAAGCGCAAGGAGAAAGAGACGGACCGCAGGGGCTCACGGCGCTTCTCCCAGGCCTCAAGCCGCCTCGAACGACTAGCTCCCGTGGGCGAGGAGGGTTCATTCGTTAAGCTCGGCGACCCACCTGCGCCCAGGCCACGGGGACGGTCCGAGAGGAGAAGCGGGTACTACCCGGAGTTCCAGATCACGGACCTGCCCGGGCTGCCGGAGGCCGGCAAGTCGAACATCACACTCAGCCCGGAGACCGAGAACCCGCCGCCTCCGATAGATAAGGACTCGATCCGGTCCGTTAGCACGTCACGCAACCGAAGGCCCATACCGCCGCCTAAGGAGGGCGTGCCCGGCGTGCTCCGTAGCGCAAGGTCCAGAGGGTCCACGCTACACCTCGTTACTACAAGTGACGCGCTGGGAAGCAGAAGCGGCAGTCGTGGTCTTGATCCCGACTCAACACCACAGCAAAAGGTCCGCAAACGACCCTCTCAGGGGATCATGGCACACTGGAAAAACCTCACCAACTGGCTCGTCGAAAGCACACGGCGTCATAAGCATAACAACAGGAATCAGAGCCACTCGACCCCAGACCTGCGTGCTAAGAGTCGCGCTGGGAAAGACGGCAAGCTGTCCAAGGAGAACAGTCCCAGGCCGCACACCGGGAAGAACCTCCCGACACATACTCCGACAGCAACTGTATCTCAGCTCCCTCAAAACCTGGTCGTGAACGGGTTCGCACGGAAACCTGTTGGGTCATCGGGGCAACCAGCGCCCAGCGGACTCAGCAGCCCATCCACACCGGGCTTCTCCACTTCCGGCGGCCCGTCTGTGCATCGTCGCGTGCCTACGGGGCACTCGTACAAGCGACAGTCTCTTTCGCCATCACCCATCACACCGCGATCTGCTGTCCGCCGCTCCTCGGCTGGTCTCCGGGGGCGCAAGTCGACGTCCTCGTCCGTGTCCTCTGTCAGGTCCATGCATCATGCGCACCACCACACCCACTCCAAGGCATCGTCTACATCATCCACTAATTCTGTTTCCACCAACATGTCAAAGACACCCATGCAAACAGGTCGCAGCCCCCACCATTCTGTCAAGGTTCTGCCCGCCACACCCACCAGCACGACATCCTTCCCCAGCAATATCCGACTCGTCCGAGGTGCCGGGCCACCTCTTGCCTTGTACAACGAGACAGCTCCTGGCGGTGGTCCTGGCCGCACCGGTGGCCGGTTAGCCGCGAGCCCCATGATACCACCAGCACCGGGCTCACCGAACCCTTTCGCTTCCTTTGGCGAGCGCAGCATGCCCTTCTTTGCCAAGCGCAAGAGGAACGTCTTCAAGGGCCCATCCTTGGCATTTGGTGGCAGCAACAACAGCCGGAGCGCAAGCGGAAGCAACCACGGCAGCACGCCCTCGCACAGCCGCAGCGCGAGCGGCGATCGCATGGGCGGGGGCCGGCGTAGCGGCGAGATCGCGGCCGTGCAGGAGGAAGATGAGGAGGCACTCGAGATGGTGGACGACATGCTCGAGGAGGACGAAGACGAGGACGACCGCGACACGGTCAAGTTCCGCAGCCTAGCCGAGGAAGACGAGGACGTCGAGGAGGTTGATAGTTTCACGCCCGTCGTGGGAGGGCCAGGGGAGTGTGTCGAGGAGCGCATCTTCGAGCCGGGCGAGCTTGAGAAAGTCCAGAATGGCGCCGCGAGGGAGGTCGGCAGCGAGGCGGGTGCTGTTGGCCACGGCGGGGTTGCTGCGACTGGGACCACGACTGCTGTGAACTGATCCCATGAAAGAGATCTATTGTCATGACGGCTCTTCATTCTACGACCGCTGCGTGATATCCGGCAAGACGGGAAGCGTCCGCGCATTGTGTCGTGGACCACCACAGCCCACAACCACCAACCGGTTGCCCTGCCCTATTACCACTACCATTACTACCACAACATTAACAGCAACACATTTTAATTACCAACTTCAAGACATTTTCAACCGGCGCTATGGGGGCTCATACCATATACCACAGCAACGTGGCCGCAAGATACCACATTTCCTCGTCTCCTTCTGTCTGCCTTCCAGCTCTTCCCTATCGATCTCTTCCCCAGAAATGACTTTTCGGAACGATTCAGCAGCGTGCACCTGCCGTTTCACAACTGGTGTTAACGCCAACCTACCGCGACTTCTGACCTACCTATTTACCTACCTACATACACCTTTCGACCACCTGACTGCCTCACCGCACTCATCAAGTTCATAAGGATGCGCAAGCATCTTCCTCTCACCCGTCCCACCGACTGATCTTCCATTATCTTGTCTTAAAAAAGCTTGTACCAACCAAAATCATTTTCTCGTACCTGATTCTTCTTTTTTTCACCCCTCGTGTACTTTAGCCCAACCCCACCTGATATCTTTGTCACCTCTTTTTCTGTTTTCCTGCTCTCAAATGATACCTCTGGAATACCTTTCGGATCTCTCTAGCTTGAACCCTTGGGGAGGGATGGAACGGGAATATACTGCTGTTCAAAAGTGTTTGACTCCCGTTTCTCGGATTGCGTGACTGCTTCTACTGAGCTGGGCGTTTGTGCTTAGCGTATGCGTGTGTGTGTGTGATATTTGTGCTTGCCGTTCATTATCCCTGGGTTGTGTAGGACTGATTGGTGACTATTTCCTCATGAGGAGATTGATGTGTGAGCCTGCTTTGAGCAATGGCGTGAAGTGGCACAGAAGTTCAAAGAGCACTTCCTGGGCCTCTTCGACACAATGGCGGCGGTCTCGTGATCCGACCTGGCAGCAAAGATATAGCAGGGAGGTTTTGTTTGACTGGGCTGATGATCCTGCTCTGTCCGCCAACGACATCCTACGTCCATGCCAGTGACTTTCCTCCTTACTTCATGACTCTCAGCCTTGGTTCTCAAGAACCCAATGCCCTGGTTTCAGTCCAAGAGCAGGCCTCTATTTTCAACTGCCTCATCCCCAAAGCCAAATCAGAGGCCAGACCACCAGCCGTCTACACAACAAGGCCAAAAAGTACAATTTTGGTACATCCGAGCTGGGATTTCGTACACTCGAACTTGGAACCTTTATTATTGGAACCGTTGTAGTGTACAGTTGTGCCACAAAGGTGTTCAAACATAATCTGGCATTGAAATGGCTAGCTATGAAGGGATATCAAAGTAAGGGTTTGCTTAATTAGCCACAGCCATGGGGACACCCTCACACAGCGACGTCCAACCAAGCAGGCCTCTCCCCACCACTTCTCATGGACACCGCCATGTCCACCAGAGCCTTCCCAAACCCAGCCCCAGACGCTGCATCCCCACCAGCCTCAGGCTTGCCATTCCTCGCCCTCCTCAGCAGCCCTCTCCTCCCAGCCTCGATCTTCCTCACCGTCTCCACGCTGACAGCCAGCCCGGCGTCGACCTTCTTCAGGGACGGGTCGCCCATGGTGGCCAGGGCGAACAGGCCCAGGCTGGAGTGGTAGATGTCCGGGGGATCCCCGGCGCGCTTGCCGAAGCCGCCGATGGCGTGCTGGGTCTTGTCGAGGAGGAAGGTACGGGCTGCCCTCAGGGCTTCTGGGTCGACTGTCGGGGGTGATGATGAAGCAGGTTGGTCGAGGACGCCCAGGATCGACAGCGAGCCGAGCACCCACCACGTGTAGCACGTGTCGGCGACCTTGTTGCAGCGGCCGTTGTATCCGACGTGTTTGGACTCCTCGTTGGGTTCTGACAGGGAGAGGCCGGCCATCTGGAAGTTTGCCGTCTCCGGGTCCTCGTCGTCCTCTTCTGCCTTCTTCTCCTGGGCTTCAAGGTATGCGAATTGCCTGGAGACGAGGAAGGATATGAAGCCTGGTATGTCCCCTATGCCTTCTTGTAGTAGCTTTCTTTGCGTGTAATGTGCAGATGATGCCTCCTGTCCTCCCTCGACAGGTCGATCCAGCAGGGCCAGAGCCGCGACGGCGCAGTAGGCGTAGCCGGCATGACTCTCGTGGCCCAAGCTCTCTGAGAATCCGCCATCGTACGACTGGCTGCGGTGGATGTGGCGCACTAGTGCAGCGACGTCGATGTCCTCGACGTAGGCCTCGTCGCTCTCCGCTACGTCGCCGCGGAGAATCCACCGGATGGAAGCGGCGAGTAGACAGTAGCGCATGTCCTTGCCGCCACCAATCATGTGCTTCTTTTTCCCGTCACATTGTCCTCCATCAGCGCCGTCAAATGAAGGCACCTCATACACAACCTCGCCAAAGCTCCCATCGCCGTCGACCCTCTGCAACCTCCTCAGCCATCTCAGCGTCTTCGCCCTGTCAACGCCAGCATACGCGCCCCCCTCGGCATCCTCAGCCTCCGTCAGCATGGGAAGCAGCAGCAGCGCAAAATACGTCGCCGCGATATTCGCGTTGCCGTCGGCGGCATCATCGCGGTCGTCGTTGTCGTCCCGGGCGCGCGGGAAGACGTGCGAGGGGCTGCCGCAGAAGCCGCCGTGGGGGTGCTGGCACGACAGGACCCAGGCGCGCAGGCTGCGGCGGTCTGCGGGGGTGAGGAGGGGGCCCTTCTGCTTGTCGTCTGCGGGAGAGGAAGAGGAGGACAGCAGGTCGAGTGCGGCGATGATGAAGAAGCCGAGGGTCAGGCGCTGGCTGTCGTTGGCTGTGTAGTGGTGGGGCAGTAAGGTGCGGGCGCAGCGCTGCCAGTAGCGGAGGTGGCGGGGTTTGTCGAGGGGAGGGTCGAAGGGTGAGGAGGACATGTTGGTCGTGTGTCGGGGTGTGTTGGTGTTCGTGTATCTACGTGCTATAACATCATGGGTGGAGGGGCTGAATGTTGAGAGAGAAAGCTAGAGTTGAAGCTCAAGCTATCCGCATGTACGTACCTACTTAAGTAGGTACTTAGGTACCTTGGTGCGGGGGGTCTGAACAAAGTGCCCCGCGTGTTGGATTTCCGACGCCTTATTTACCGGCACCACATGGTGACCTTCTGAAAACGTTATATTTGGAAGTATCTCAAAAATACGGATGATCGTACGAAGCAAAACGATTGGTACACAGACGCTTCAGCTAATCAGAGTGCCACATACCCATCTCAATTCGTATAGACCACATGGGGGGCAGAATACATCTTGGTGTTAGATTTACTTAGCTAGGGGCCTCCAAAGCTATCATCTAAGCAACTTATTTACTTACCCGGAGGCCTGGAAGTATAAGTCAGGTATGAAAGTAGGTTTATCGATGGGCTTGTATATTAAACTTGCAAGTTAGATGTATATGTCGGGCATATGAATGTATAGGTGTGTAATCATCTACATGTTTAGTAGCAGGTCCTACAGAGCATTAAGGGCGCGCGAGTGAAGACTTCGCGATGTTGTTGGCCCAGGTCGTTGACTGTCAGCTTGAGGGCCTGAAACAAACTTTCTTAAGCTTGGACCGGTTCCGAAGTCTCGATAGCTCCGCTGACATCTTGGGAAACGGCTGGTTTGTCGATTGGCGAGAGGTTGTCGCTCTTGATGGTAAATAGAGACTTCATATAGATGGATGAACGTTGATGCGCGAAAACGTGGTGGGAGAGGCAGCCTTGGGTATGCCCTGTATCAGCCTTTGCCGGTAATCCAAGTCCTGTGTAAGGTCAGAGGGCCAGTGACAGCAGGTGCATGATGCTCTCAGGCGGACAGATATCAGGTCTGAGATTCTGGTTGCAAGCTAACTAATCTGGACGATATCATCCGTGTTGAGAACCAGAAAACAGACAAAAAAGAGTCTACTGGTGGTAACAGAGCCGCTCTATCCATCACGTGATTAGATTTCGGACAGCGCTTCGAAATGTGTGGTTGCACAACACCGCAAGATGTGGCGGGACACGAGTGGTCAGGCTCAAATTCTCAAGAAAATGGTCAGGTAGATGCGCAGTGACACAAATGCAGGAGGGCAAAGTGCAGTGGCTGAGCGGGCTTGCTCGAGGGGAATCAAGCCGGTCATTGGCGGTTGGAACAATACCCCTCATCCAAAAGGCTGCTGTGCAATCCTCACAGCCTGAGGATAGATGAGGTCTAACTATATAACCCCAGCCTGGTTTCCCACGATTCTCAGTCTTTGCCATTCCACACCATTCTATTCTTCGACAGCCAAGATACCGAGTAAACACCTCGTCGGACGTTGCATTCCTCTGCCATACCAATATGCCATCCTCCAATCCAACTGTTCCTACCACTGGTAGTATTGCCGACCACATCTGGCGTCAGCACGAGACCCAGATCAGGGATCTCTACCAGAACAAAGGGAATACACTGAAACAGGTGAAGGCGGAAATGGAGAAGCATGGGTTCCCAAAGACAACGTAAGATCACGACTAACATGCGTTTGCAATATTGTGGACATCTCGTGGAAATGCTGACCATTATCTTTGTTCTTGATAGGCTATCTAAATGGGAAATTAAGCTGAGAGATGATTTCAAGATTCGAAAGAAGGTCAAGGCCGGTCACTGGCCTTTGGTCTACCGACAACTGGCCCCGCGTCTTGAAAGACCAGGGGAGAAACGATTGAGACAACCGACAACGATACGATTGGACGGCAAGGAGATTCCATTTGATAATGCATGGAAGGAAATTCGGAGGTTAGGTGTACACAAGCTTTCTCCACGCCTATGTAAGTTATTTAACGGGGATGAGGAACGGCGTGCGGCTTCGGAGAGAGCTAACGGAAAGTCCCATAGTACCCCAAGGTAGCCTTCCGCATGGGATAGAGGTGAGGACTCCATCGCCTGTCCTCGCGCAACGCCCGTCTACAGAACACTTGCCTCCGCCAGTCGCATCCGTTACGCCAATAAGATGCATCCCCACAACAGCTTTGCAGCTGCCTTCCACACAGACTGCCATTAGAGACAGTCTACCGCACATCACGTCCAACATTTCAACCTTTTCGACCCAGCTTCCAACCACTCCATGGATGTCCCTATGCCACAATATGCAGAGTAAGCAGGGTATCATTGCTCTTTTCGCCATGGCTCACCAGCGCTGATACTGCTTGAAATGAATAGATCAATTCCATGGAGCGATACCTAGTCGGCTCCTTCACGCATGGAAATCATTGGAATGGTGGAACATTGTCCCCATGGGCCGAAATCTGGTCGCCCAAGACATCCAAGATTTTCAATCTCGATTGGAGCTCCTGCCGATCCGTTCGCCAAGGCTCCCCCGTCCATCACACGACCTTGGATATAGACTTGTCATGTCCCGGGGGAATGTCTCGCTGAGCGACTTCGTCTCGACCTCCCTTTATTTGTTATCGAATCGCATTCATGACCCTCGGGATGGTGACAGAGGCTTGCAGCTTCTATGCCTACTTTTCGAGCATGATATTCAACTGTTCACGGAAATACTGCTGAGCGAACCAACAACTGGCCGAGCAACATGGGAGTCATTACTCAGCTATTCAGAACGCCATCATAATCGAAGTTTCAAGTTCATGCTCGATGTTGGAATCCGCTGTGCATGGCTCGATCCTTGCGACACTCGAGTTCTTGTTTCTGCCCTCCAAATGGACTGTTCAACCGATATCGTTGCAGGCATCCTTGATCACATTTGTCGCTCTGGCCACCGTCAAGGAGGGAAATACATTCTCGACGCAATCTTGATGGCCTATAGGAAGGGCCGTTTCGACATCGCCAAATCGCTGATTCAACGTTTTGATATCAACACGGATTCACCCTCTGAAGCCTTGAGGCCTGATAAAAGCTCAGGAGAATCACACTCAATCTTTCTGTCCTTCATGCTGGGCTTAGAAGACAACGATGAGAGCCGTTGGAATGAATTGGACTTTTTCTTGTCGAATGGTGCTGACGTTGACAAGCTTATGCCGTCAAGTTGGTACACAGGTTGGAGATGGCCAGGCAGGTGGTACAATAAGAATGAAATCAACCGTGCGCTACGCCCAACAATATTGGACCATTCCTTCCACTTGCAGCGGTCTTTGTTTGAGAGGCTTGCTCAACATAGCAAAGTGCCAAACTCAGCATTAACCAGAAGTGGCCTCGAGATTTCCCTGGAGAAGGGAGTGGATGCCTTTCGAGATTATCTGAAAACTCGACAGCCAGAAATGGATCTCTTGAACTGGAAAGATATGCGATCGCGTTTGAAACTTTTCTTGAGCAAAGAATTCGAACTGAGCCGGACTAAGTTTGAGCCCGTGTGCAGAGATGAGGCAGAATGCTCTCGCGAGACACGTGGAATGAGCTTCAAAGTCGTACGGAGTCTTATTCAATATATTGTCGGCTTGAAAAGGGACCCGGGCTTACTTATCAACATACATTCTCTCATGAGAGAAGTCTTGCGCACACTTCGCAACCGGTTGAGGGAGGATGGTCTACGGATTTTGGACATTCTGATGGACATAGGCGCCGATGTAACAGAGTATCATCTGAGAGAGGCAGTAGGGAGGAATGGGACGGAAATCCTGGAGTGGCTACAACCAAGGGTTAAGGACTTTTCAAGCAAGGCCGCAGGAGCATTGGCTATAGCCGCACGGCTGAACAATTTCGAGGCGGTCGAGTTTCTCCTCCAAAGCGGAGCCAATCCAGATTCATTCATCGAAGATCTACATAGTTTCAGGAGCTTTGCTGTCAAAAGAATGACCGGAAGTCCTCTCAACAACTTGAAGGCTTACAGTGTGCAGGCGATTGCAGCTGGAGCAAGCCTGCGTGCCGGCTGCGGGCGGTGCAGCCTGAGCATGTCTCAATTTCTGGCCGAAAGAGGGGCAAAATTAGTGTTAAGTCCTCAAGACTTGACACCTTTTGAATTTATCGCGGTCCTGCTTCAGGAACCTCAGAAGGATGTTGAGCTTTTCGAAAAGGTCAAATTCGTTCTCAGCACCTTAAAGCAGAGCAAACGCCGGGCGAATCCTCCAGCATATTTGTTAGAATTGTGCGCCCAGGCTACTAGAGTTCGACACAAGAAAGAGTTCGACCAGTTCGAGGAACGAATGAAGATATTTGAATATCTTCTCGACGAAGGTGCCGATGTGAACCCGGGCTCTCCTCTCGCAGCCCTCGTTCGTGTTGGAGGTCCCGAAGACCTTGTGGAACGGGTTCTGCGTCTAGGAGCCGACCTGAACGCTTTCACTGCCGTATGTTATCGGTATCGCCTCGTTTTCACTTGGACCCCTCTCCAGGCTGCGGCATCTCACGGTAAGGAAGAGTTGGTCTACCTATTTCTGAGGCAAGGGGCCAACGTCAACAGTCGCGCGCGTGGTCGGGGTGGGATGACAGCTCTTCAAGCTGTCTGTTTCTGGGACCCTGCCACAGAACAGGAGCACCGTCGCAAGATGACAATCTGCGAGCTCCTGCTGAGTAGCGGTGCCGACATCAACGCTGCTCCTGCTAGATGTCGCGGAATGACGGCTTTGCAAGCGGCGGTGACCAGGGGAGATCTCGAATTGGTCGCGATCCTAGTCCGCGACGGTGCTCATGTCAACGCACCGCTAGCCATGAGCGGGATTGATAATTATTGTGCTTTGGACGCTGCCGCCTATTACGGACGTTTGGATATCGCCAAGCTGCTCCTCGACGCCAACGCTTTGAGCAGAAACCGCGGGACGACTGGATATGACGGGGCTATCAGCATTGCTGAATTTTATGGTCGTCACGCACTCGCAAGTTTGATTCGTGGCTACCACAGGAATGATCTGATGCCAAGCCTTGATGCCCCGGATACAAGGCAAGCTGCGGAGGACTATCACAGCCACGCGTACGGCGCAGAAAATGAATCCACTGACGATGAGGACTACTGGCCCGACTATGGCTTCAAAGGACCGTCGACTGATGGCGATATGTCCTTTACGGATGACGAATCCTCCTCGTCCGAAAGTGATGCGGCAGAGGATGGCTCGAACAGCCGGGCTGAAATTATGGTGCGCCGGGACTCTAATGATCCAGAAGACACACAGGCATTCCCTGATCTGCCAGTTTTCGTAAACACTCTTACAGATGACTTGTTGAGCTCCTCCGGAACTGGGGTTGACTTGACCGGGGACGGTGTGTATATGGGTTGGGAAGATGAGCCTATGCGGGACTTTTCTATGGGATCATTGGTTGAGATAGGGGCTTCACCGGCGTTTCCTGACTTGCAAGTAGTTGCGAATTCTTCCACCGATTACCAGATCAGTCACTCAGGCATGGGCTTCGTTTTACCTGAGGAAATGCAAACGCAGTGGGGAAATGAGTCTGTGCCCCGGAATTCTTTGGAAACCTGGGCCGGTATGCCAGATGACAGTGTATTGTGGCAGCGAGTATTTGAGGAACAGGACTTGGAATTTGGATTCCCGACATTTGACAACACTGAAGGGCCAGCGATGGAGAGGCAAGATACAGAATTGCGGGAGAATTGATGTGTTGAGATGGCGGATTAGTACATACCCCAGCCTAAATGCAATACACAAGCATGATTTCTCGTTAGCCAGACCCCCTTCCCGAACAGCAGCTGCCCGTCAAACAGCTACCCCTGCTCGAGTGGGCCCCTGAACCTTCCCGACGGTCCAGGGCAGCAGCAATGTCAGAAGGACCCCTGAAAGTGGGGCGACCAATCACTTGGGACAAGGCGCCGCCCGGTTGACCTGTTTACGTTACGTACAGCAGGCAGCACGGGGCAGAGGGCGGCGCATGTGAACAGGGAAAAGCAAGCTCAAGCTCGACCAACCCAAACGTTGCTTGCTCAGGGTTCGAATCGGGAACGAGGTCGCATGTGCTGTCTCCCACCACCACGCCCTCTCCTCCTCAGAACTCAGCTGAGCTGTCTTGATTATCTGCCTCTCTGTTGCTTGACACACTCCCTACTATTGATCTGGCAGCAGAACGACAAGAGTAACAAACACCAAACAGCCCGACGGCTGACCAAGCAGCGACAACGACAAAATGGCCCTCATATCCGCAAAGACAATCATCACCTCGCTCTCGCTCTTCCACATCACCCTGGGCTTCTTCTTCCTCACGAACCCCATGACCATCGCCGACCAGGCCCTCGTCTGGGCCCTGGGCGAGTCCATGGGAATGCCCTACGACAGGTCCTTTGAGACCCACTCGCCCGCCCTTGCCTTCCTCGCCGTCGTGCTGGCGACCATGGGCCTGACCGACCTCGTCTCCCTGTCAAGTCTGCCCGAGGAGGTCGGCCTGTTTGAGCACTGGGGCACTCAGGGTATGCCACTTCCTCCGTCCATGGCAACACATCATAAAACCCAAGAAAAGCTAACTTGAACCGTCACCCAGCCCCCATCCGCCTCCTCATCTCCTTCAGCCTCATAACCTACTCCTTCGTCTTCTCGCCCTCGAGCCCCATCTTCCGCGACTCCTCCTCCGTCCGCGGGAGGATGGCCCACCCCACCGCCGGCATGCACAACCCGGGCTACGCCGCCAGCACCTGGGGCGGCGACGGCCTCAAGAACAGGGTCTTCTTCGCCTTCGCCTTCGTCGAGGTCATCAGCTGGTTCTGGATCTGGGTCACCCTGCGCGAGGAGAGGCAGACCCTCGAGGCGAAGAGGGCGGGCGCTTCTAAGAGGAGGTCGAGCAGGTAGTTGGTTAGCCTGGACGAGTGCGACGCGGGGAGAAGGAGGCAGAGGAGGGATTTCCTGCGCTGGCCGCTTCGGTTGGGGGGAAGAGGTGATAGAGCCCTGGTGACAAGGGCGGACGGACACGGTATGGTATGGTATAAGTTGAAGGGAACTTGAACATAAGGGATTAAACGAATCACGACGACTGCATTGCAAGGAGTTTACAATCACTGAAATTTCGGACTGAGCCGGTTGGGACTGGGCAGCAGGCAGATGAGGGTCTTCTCGGTGATAACAATATGAGACTTAGCCTGGCAGTGAGGGATATACCCATAAATCAATCGAATTCCACATCTTTTTCTATCTCCCCAAAACTCCATGTTTTCTAGTGTCTCCTCGCGCGGATATAGCCATGTCTCCATCTACGCATCCGCTCACTCCATCTTGACCAACCCAAGCCCCTTCACCCCCTCCCTCCAGCTCTCAACGACCTTCCCACCCCACTCCTCAAAGTCCGCCTCACCAATAACCTCCCGAACCAGCCCAGAAAGCTCATCCTCCCCGAACGCCCACCCCTCCATCCGGTCAAGCCACCCCCCGAGCCCGAGCACCTCCCTCAGCTCCTTGACCCTTGCTTTCACATTCCCCAACACCTTCCCAGCAACCTCGTCGAGCCCCTTCGCCTCGGCGAGTACGTCCTTGTGCAGCCCGCTCTTCCCGGACCTGTCGCGCGCGCCCTGCTCCGCGTGGAACGCAAGCAGTGACCCCGCGGCCCACCGCACCGCCAGCGCGGCGTCGCGGAGATGAGATACCGCGAGGGGCGCCGTCAGGTGGTGCAGCACGTCGCCCTCGCCGCCCGGGAGGGCAGCCATCCGCGGCGGGACGGCGGCGAAGTCTGCGCGCAGGGATTCCAGCGCGGCACGAATGCCTTCCGCGGCGGTCGAGAAGGCCTGTGGGGCTGGGGTGGTGGCTGACTTGGGGGTGTCGAGGGCTGTGCGCATGAGCGCCGACAGGAGGGAGATGGTCGTGTAGTACTTGTGCTCTGCTGGGGTGAGTTGTGCTGGCGTGGAGGCGCGGTGGAGGAGGGTTGATATGGTTTCCGCGAGGCGGGCGTATGTCTCGATTTGGTAGGCCTTGTCGCGGGCAGCTGCTTCGTTGGCCTTTGTGGGCTTGTAGTCCTTTGGGGACTTGTGGGTTACTACGTCTAGGAATTGTTCTGCTTGGAGGGCAAGGCGGCATCGCTCGTCCTGTGGGAGGGGGTTGAGTTAGCTTGGTGTTGTATGTTGCGTGGAAGGAAGGGGAACATGGCTTACCGAGAGGGCTGGGCCGAGCTTGACGATATCGTGGAGCGGCGCCGTGTGTGAGCTCTCCAGGTTCGGGAATGAGCCGTAATCGATGGCGTTGACGAAGGTTGTCTCGTCCGTGATGTGTGCTGCTACAGGTCAGTCTGACTTGCCCCTGGCATCATACATGTGTCGAGATCCAACTCACCAAGCAGGGGCGACTGCTCAATCCCACCTTCGATCTTGCCACCCAACGCCCGAGTCGCCCTCCTCTCCTCAACAACACTCATGACGAGTGTACAGCTCCGCCGCAGCCGGTCCGAGTAGTCCGCCATGCTCAAGATTGAGGTATAGCTCCCCGCCGTGAATGCGTCCCAGATTTTGACGGGCGACTTCTCACGTAGACAGCCCGTGTAATACGAAGTCAGCGGCTCCGTGAGGGCCTGGCGACCCGCCCCTGAGTGCTGGAACAGCCCTGGTGACAGCCCCGACAGGCGGTCAAAGAACAGCGGGCTCAGCGCGTCCTGGATCGTGCGCTTGACGTCCATGGGCACCCACGTCGTGTGTGCCAGCGAGCCGCAGCCCAAGAGGAGGTACACCTGCACCAGGAGCAGGCGCAGTGGGATCTCGTTGGGTGTCTTGGAGAGCTGCGCCGCCAAGACGACGGCCGCCTGGATGAGCCGCGACGCGTCGACGCTGCTTAGGGGTGCGAGCCTGCTGGGGGATGACGGGGACTGGCGCAGGCCGCTTAGTTTGAGGAGGGCTGATGATGCGGCCAGGGCGAGGTCGATGTGTGGGTCCTTGTCGAGGCCTTTGAGGACCTCGGGGGTCTTGTCGAGGTCTTGGTAGGTGGAGAGTGCTGAGGAAGCCACGCCTTCCAAGCACTTGGTGCAGTTCTTGGTGGTGCTGGTAGAGCAGAACTTGCACTTGAGCTGCGCGTCTCCGGCCTCGGCCACGACGGGGATGTACTCCTGCGTCAAGGGGCATGTTGTGAGGAAGTATCTGAACTTGATCTCTAGAACGCGGGCAACTAGCTCTCTTTGAGGATCTGGTGTCTGTAGATATGTTTCAGTCAGATGGCCTTGTCTTGATCTTAGAAAATAAGTAGACTCACCTTTCCGGCTACGATATGACTCATGTTTTCAACGAAGTGTTTGGCCTCCTCGAAAGTCAGCTGAGCCACGTACTCCTTCACGTCGTCGAAAGTGGCGCGCTGGAGCAAGTTCTGTTCGATGAACAGATACAACTGGATGACCCGGTAAGATGGCTTGCTCGAGTCGATGCTCGGGGGCATAAGACTGGAGGGTGAACTGAAGGCCAGTTCAAGGAGGGCTAGGCCGATGTTTTTCTTGTACATTGGTGCCACTCCTTGTTGGACGGAGACAAACTTCTGCAGAACCTCTTGGACCTCGGTGAAAGCTCTGATCATCGCGTTATTTCGAGGTCAACGGTCATGAGGAAGGGAAGTTGTTACTTACGCCTCGACGTCTCCCTTCGTACCCGCAGACTTAACGAAAAGCTTCCATATTCGCATGTCAAAAGCGAGGAACGACGGCTTTCCGTTGT
The DNA here is from genome assembly GCA_013435955.1 of Diaporthe sp. HANT25. Lineage (NCBI taxonomy): Eukaryota > Fungi > Ascomycota > Sordariomycetes > Diaporthales > Diaporthaceae > Diaporthe > Diaporthe sp. HANT25. The sequence goes on along the minus strand of JACBFG010000020.1, from coordinate 1,446,461 downwards.
CATCCTCTTTGCTCAGTGCTTGACGGCATGTGCTGTAGATGGTCTCCCAGTCCCCAGCCTCCTCTAGGGTCGCCAGGCTTTGCTGAAGGAGGTGCTTTCGACCCTGCTTGAACTGCTCGAGAACTCCTATCGGATTGCTCTCCTCCGAAGAGAGAGATTTTAGGTACGCCTCCTTGCCGGCCACGTGGTAGTAAAGGTTGATCTCCTCCTCTTCCCGGAGACCGCGGCCGGTAGCCTTGGCGTCGGCGGCGATGGTGGCTGCCTTCTCAAGCTGCATGCGCGACAGCTTGCCAAACATGACCTTCATGTTCTCTGGGCATTGTGGGCTTGTCTAGATCTGTCAGTCTGACGAGGTCTCTGCGGATCACCCGTGTGGGTACTCACAGAGAGGAGGTGGGTTAGCGTGATGCTCCAGAAGGTGTTCCTGCCGTTATTCTTTCCTGGCTGACCCTTGTCTAATGTGGCAGCGATCTGATATGGTGAGTATTCGGTTGAATAATGCCCAGAATCGTAGAGCAACACATACCTGCTGGGCGTTCACAAGGTCCCACGCCAACACACAGGCCTTGAGGCATTCAACCACGTTGGGGCTGCTCGGGTTTGCCTTGGCCCACCTCGCTCGCAGGACACCGATGGAGCTCGCATAGTCGAGCGGTGGTGCGGCCTCCCTGAGCGCCCACTCATACAGCTCGATAGAGTCGAAGTCGGGCACAGCATTCTTGTCCCTAGCCAGAGCGTCGACGGCGAACACGACGGCGGACTTCTCCGTCACCGTATCTAGCTGAGACTCTGCGCAGATCTTGATTGCCTGTATTTACTTGTCAGAGAATGAATTGAAAATTTGAATGGAGTAAAGGGTTCGCTGGGAGCCAACCTCATAGTAAGGGTCCTTCTTGGCCTTGAACCGCTGAGCGGCGAGGCGGGCAACGTTGGACCAGAGGCCCTCGTTAAAGGCGGTCTGCAGCTGCACATCGACGCTGTTCTTCAGAGCAGGTCTGTAATACCTGCCGTACATGGACATATTCGCGAGGCTCTTATATCGATACTATGCGATCGGTGACTTAGAGTCGATCCTGTCTGCCGGCGTCAGAGGGTTAGAGGGTGACGAGGGCGATCCGCCGGATGAGACGAGGACTGAATTTGCCGCTCGAGAACTGTCGATGAAGGGGCGTGTTCGACCATGCGATGTGCTGATGAGACTTTATTCTGGGAAATCTTTTTCTTTAGATAATTCACTTCATCCTCCCCCATGGCCCGGTCGAACTGGTCGTGAGGATTTCGCAGGGTGGCCCCCGAGAACGGCAGTGTTCACTCTCCAAGTTGCATTCTGTATGTCCTGGTTTTGCAGCAGTTGGCCCGTGCGGAGCCATGCCTGAGGACCACCATGGACAAAAGTGCCAGGAGATTCAGGAGTCGATTTACAACATTTCAATGAATAATTATCTAATTTTGATTGCCTTTCAATGAGACTTCGGTTACCTCTTGAGTTTTTGACTCTCTCTCATTGCTCCAGAAATTTGCGCACCCAGGCTATTCCTTCGTCCAGGACAAGGTAGGTGTCCAGACTTGATCCCAAGCAACTCACCCTCCTTGCGTAGGCGGAGGAAACACGACATTCTATGGAATGTCACTCGCAAAATTTAATGGAAGTAATGCACCTCTGCGCCGGGCCCGGGCCACAATTAGAACAGAGCCAAACTCAGCCGAGGCACATCTCTCAATTTATCCCTCAAAGATCAATTTTTGTCGGTCTTTATACACTTTTATTACATGAGTTATGAGCTCACAACGCAACGGCAGGGCCTGCGAGCTGTGATCATCGCTCGGCAGAGCGAATCGAACGTCCTGAATAGGACATAGCCTTGGGACGCCGGTGAATAGCACCTTCGCTGCTCACGTCGGAATTCGAATTCAGGCTTGGTAACATCCAGCATACGATTGGAAGACCCAAGTCCTTTGACGGCCACTGATCACTCCACGAGGCCTTGGGCCGAACAGTTGAACGAGGTATCATCGCCTGGTCAATCTCCCAGCCAAGCCATGACCTTGAGCACTCAATCCTTTCTCGACGGGCCACGCGAGTCGTTTTTCTTTCGTATAGTGGGGTGTGGGCTGATCGTTGTATATCCCCGGCGGTACTCCAGACGCGTATAGCTGACATCTATCGTCGGTCGACGGTCGACGGTCTATGGTTAAATCTGGACCTAATAGATCACCCGCATAGTGGTTGGGGTCCTAGCCAAACAGGCCGCCACCCTCAGCCTTCCGCTTGTTGATCTACCTCCCCGTCAGCAATGCGCTGCAACCATAGCTGCAACATCCGTGTTCATACCCAATTCTTCTTGCACTCCCTATACGCCCTGTACGAAACCCTTGTCAGCTTGGCCGTCTTCGACCCAAATCCGCCCAGTCCATCAAGTCGGTCTGCCCGTGGAAACGCACTCGAAGTAGTCCTGGCACATGGCTCTGTCGCCGCCGTTTCGGTTAAGGCACTTGATGCTCTTGGAGGCGGCCTCCTGGCACGGGTCAAGCCACTTGCTCTTGCTCTTGCTGGAAGTTGGTTACGTTACCAGGTTAGCGACGGGGAACCGAAGGGTCACAGGCCGGAAGAAGCGTGGGGTGAGTGAGCGGGGTGGCTATCTACCTGTTGAACTTCTCCTTGGTCGAGTCGTTCCAAGGATCCTCGCCTTTGTCAGCTTGGGACGCCATGCTGTCGGTCGCTGGTGCTGCGGCGCATCTGCGTGGGACTGGGAATGGTGGTTGTGCAGTTCGCGGGTGGGCAGTGGCGCGGGAAAGAAGATCGCCGCCTCGGCTGGTGTAGTGACGTCCTGAATTCTGCGGAGCGACCTGGAGCTGCGATTAGATAAGAGCTCTGGCTGGTCGGGTGGATTATGTCAGCACCCCCCTTGCGCAGTCGACCTCGTCCCCTTTCCTGGACTGCTCCTCTACCACAGTATCCTTGAACAGCTTCATGACAGCATGCACTCTCACTCCATCATGACCGAAACTGGCTCAAACTGCCAAAGCACAGCTGAAATTCCATACTACGGACCATGGCCAGACAATTACTGTACACGTCACATAACGCCAGACGAAACCCAAATCACCCTCCCTTGCCGTAACGCCACACACAAAACCGTCATTTGTACAAAACCACCCGACTGGCCTTTCTCACTGTCCCTTCTGCCTGTGCTGTTGCTTCTTCCTCTTCTGGTAGCCAATGCGTGAGTTGCGGAAGTCGTGGTGGTATCGGCGATTAACCTTACTCGCACGCTCCCTTTTTCTCGCCCTCTCATGCTGCAGCTTCTCCAGCGGCTTTGCCCTCTTCTTCCTGGTCCTCGGCTTTCGCACCTCCTCGGGCGTCTCTTCTATCTTCTCCTCCTCAGCCCTGTGCTCCTTAGGCGACGGGGCTTCCGAGCGCTGCGACCGGGAGTCATCGTCGTCAGCCTGGCTTTGGAGAGCAGAAGACTTGGGCTTGGTCTGGGTCATAGCACTGGCATTGCTGGATTGTCTCTCGCCCGATGTATAGAGCGGAGGGTGTTGTGCTCGGTGCATCATGTCCAAGTGGACACGGTTATGCACTTCAAGTGGTGAGTAGCCACACCCACCACTGAGCCCCTTCCCCAGCGTGTTTTCTAGGAATGCCCAGTCGTCAAATGGCATGCGATGGAACCGTTCCTCGATGCACTGCTGGAGCTGCGCCTCGATGATGGCCGGGGTGGAGGTCGGAGGCACGCCAGAGCCGCCCTGGCTGCCCTTCGACGGCGACGAGGAAAGATGCAACTTGCTCAGCTTCCGCCACGAAGGATGGTGGCCTTCTGCCTCCTTGCTCGACAAGGAGTCGTTCTTATCGTCTCCGTCCAGCTGCACGCCAGCGCGGCTCTGGTCAGCGGCCGCGTCGTCGCCGTATGCGCTTGAACCGAGGCCGCTGTCATCATCGTCGCCCTTCTCACTACTGAGTTCAATGCTCGCCTCCCGCTTGATGGGCGACGACACAATGACCTCGAGCTCCAGTGCACGGCGGTGGGCTCTCTCGAGCGCGAGCTTTTTCCGTTCCTCCTGCAGTGCGACAAGCTGCTTCTCCCTCTCCTCTTGCACGAGCGCAGCAGCCTTCTGCTCGCGGTTGCGCCTCCACCTTGCCTTCTTATCCTTCTTCAGTCTCTTTCTCCTGTGTTGCTCATCCTCGGGCTCCGGTTCTTCGCTGGCGGGGCGCTTGCGCTTGCTAGCCTGGGCAGAGGGCGGCGGCTCTTTGTAACCCGGCTTGATCTTGACAGGGTCTGTCTTGGGGCTCTTTCGCGTAGGCGACCGGTTGGCCTGCGCTGTGGACGGGGATCGAGGCAAGTATGGGAGTCTTTCACTCTCCGCGAGCAGCTCGACGTCGATGCTTGGTAGCTCAGCCTCGTCGTCCTCCAGCATGTCCTTGGGAGGCTCAATGTCTGAGTCGCTGCCTGAGGACAGCTCTATCACCTCGTGTTGTTGTTTTCCCTCCATATGTTGAGGCCTTTCGCCCACGATAGAGACATCTGCCAGTCTGGCTTTTGACGAAATGTCTTCCTCGCTGTTGGGCGGTTCTTTCTTCACGATCCGGACGTCTCCCTCATGGTCGCTTTCTTCTGCACTGGACGAGTCGTGAACAATTGTTGCCTCTTCTTTTTTGGAAGGGCTCGTAATAATGGGTGTCTTTCTGGGGCTCTTCTGGCTTGCCTTGCCTGAGGCTGGAGATTGTCCGAGTGGCTTCTTCGCAGGGCTCTTTAGAGGGCTCTTCCTTGGCGAGACACCCACAATGGATACCTCATCCTCCACCAATGTCCCATACTTTACGTCTCCACCCCTGCGACCTGCTGGGCTGCGACTTGGAGAAGACTGCTTATCAACGGCCGATTCAGCATCTGGCGCCGCGCGCAGAGGGGGCGCAGACCAGGGCAGGGAGGGCGTCGGAATCGAGCTGGACAGGTCTCGAAATGCCTCTTCAATCAGCTCGTCATCAGAATCGGAATCAGACGGGACGCGAAACACGAGCTGGCCGGGGCTAGGAAGCGAGGGCTGCCTAATCTTTCCGACATCACGCTGTTCTCCCTTGGCGATGGCAGCTGCGATGTGGGTGGTGGGTGAGGAAGGCAGCGGTACCGCTGGCGATGAAGGGTTCGCCTTGATAGGCGTTGGTTTCTTGGTCGGAGTTGCCTTCTTGCTGGCGACGGCAGGGGCTGTTGGTTCGTTCTCACGCAGATTTGAGGCCTCGTTCGATTGATGCTGGCGCGGAGATGGGAGCGACACAGGAGGCGGCGCCACAGATCGTCGCTTTGCGGTCGCGCTTCCTAGCCTTCGGATCGACGATGGCATCCTGTTGCTGACAGTAGTATTGGTGTGGCTTTCATCTGAACGCTCATTCTCTTCGTCTGATAGCACAGTGTTGATGTCGTATGGGTCTGGTCTGGACATCTGCAGCTGAGGCTGAGCAGTGGTAGTTTTGACGCGTGGGGAAGGACGCGACTGAGCCTTTAGAGTATGGGACGTGTCAGGTGTTGGGAGTGTAGGTGCAGGGTGATCAGGCTCGACAGATTCCTGAGAGAAGAGTCCTTGGGAGAAGGGGTCCTGTGAGTCGGGGATGACAATTTGGGAATCCTGGAGGTTAGGTGGGACTGCGTGTTGTTGTTGTGGTGGTGGTGGTGATCGCGGGGGTGGGGTTGAGCCGGGCAGTGGTGAGGCAGACACCAAGACGTCGTCCGAGTTGTCATTCTGGACTGGCTCATCCTCGGGCTCTCCTCCATCACGCGCTTCTTCCTCAGTCGCTTCTCCCACCTTTTCCAGGGCCGGTGACGGCAAGCTCTTCTTAACTGCGGAACTTGTCGGCAGCTTCCTCCCAACCACAGACTCCTTGGGTGCTGGGGTGCGTCCCGCTTGCGCAATCGCCAGCGCCTTCTGGGAGGCCGTCAACCTAGGCTGCCCAGCCCTTCCCTTGGACTCGCTCCGCGACGACGACGCCCTGGAAGAAACCGAAGGAGTGCGGTAAGGCGTCTTTGTCTGTTCCTCCTCCCCCTCAAGCTCCAGACTCTGCAGGCACATCAGCCGGCCTCTTTCTCTTGAACTTGCTTTGGGCTTCTCGCTCGGCTCCTTGCTGCCCCTGACTGCCCTCGCCGCCCCGCGCATATCCAGCCCTCCCTCGACCAGGTAGATGGTCTCCCCGCTCAGGATCTCCTCGGAGAGTGTCTCGTGGCCCTGAAAAACGTGGCCATCCCTGTCGCGCGCCTCGAAGCGCGACCCGTCCAGCACGACGTCGAAGTGCCGCCGCGCGTGGCCCGCCGCGTGCAGGCAGAGCTCCCTGATCTTGGTCATGGGGAGCATGTTCATCGAGAAAGAGTGTGATGGCCCATACTGCGGGGCTGAGCTTCTGGCCTTGTTGGCTGTTGCTGAAGAAGATGACGATGAAGAGGAGGATGGACGAGAAAGAGAAGCAGAAGAAGCAAGGCGGACGATTTGGATGTTGATTGAGGCCGCGCGCCGTGAGGCCGACATGGCTGATTTGGTGCTCATCTTGGCGTTGCTGCTTTTGCCCGGTTTCTGTGTCGCTTGTGGCGTGTTGGCTTTGCTTTTGCCTTTGATTCCGTTTGTGGATGTGCTGCAGGTGCCGGGGTTGATGAGGGAAGCGGGCGTCTTGAGCAGCGTTTGTTGGCGATGATAAGGTGTGGCTGCCGCCGCCGCTGCTTCTTTTTCTTTCGCAAGTGAATTGTGCCCTGTCTCGACAAGCTCGGAGAAAACCTCTCCTTTCAGATCCTCGAGTTGGCCATTGTCTGAGCCGGCAGCTGAGGTCTCTGGGGAAAGCAGGTGGGATTCCTGGCTCGGCTGGGCCGGCACCACCTCTCCTGAAGCGAACATTGTGGTACTTCTTTCTGAATCTGCCTCAGGAGAATGGAACATATATCACGGAACGTACAGCATCCACACGGCAATCTTGGACAGACAGTATTTACAAGCAAGTGATATCACGATGAAAACGAAGGATGACAGGCGAGAGAAAAAGAGGAGAAAGCCATGACGAGGGTGGCTGTCCCGCAAATGTCCCTTCTCCTCGAGAGTTTTAATAAACGAGAAGATCCAAAGGTAAAAGGAGGGCGACGTTACAGTATTCACACTATCTCGCCCCGGATTTCAACGCGGCCGTCCGTGCCCCCACATGTCTCGAGACGCGTTCCCGCGTTTTTTTTTTGACTCGGACGAGCCCGAACAGCGACACCGCGTCTTAATTGAGTTTGGCCTTTGCGCGGGTGTGGCTTTGGCGACTGACCCGTTGAGAGCATGGCCTGGAAACATTTCTTGCGAAAACTCCCACCGACTATGGTACTGTATATTATTCAAGTCTGGATTTCAGTTTGATGCTATCTACAGACCCCACCCACACGCTGCAACAGCTTGCTGCAGGCCAAAGTGTATGCACGCACGAGTCCCACTCACCTTCGATCATTTAACGCGAGAACCCTGTCCATCGTCGCGTATCGGCCGTTTGCTCGCGTCTCTCTGTTCGTCCCACAGATCCGCCCCCATTCTCGTCCCACTCGGACCAACACTCACTCGGCTGGCGGCATCGCAAACGGAGTTAGGTGCCCATCGTACCTGACAGGTACACTAGCACACTAGATGTGAGATACGACACGGTAGGATTGGCAGCCCCTTGGCAAATGGCCAGATCGGGGCGGGGAATGGGGATCCCATGTTTTCCGCCCAGCTCGCCCGTTGGACTACTGCATCTCCCCAGGAATGGATCGCTGTGGACAGGGGTTCAGAGGCGGTGGTGTTATAATGGTCCTCGGGTGCTAGCTACCTAGGTTCATGCCAGGCCCTGACCATCTCCCCGCTGGGCGAACACACATTCAAAAACCTGCCGACCGTCTGCAGCAATGAGCACTGAAGCACATAGCGAGAGCAGTGATCTATGCTATTGCCACTGATAATATCTTCTTGTGTATGCCCTCTACTGCACTGCACCGACACGCTTGGTGGCTACAAATCCCACCACAAAATGATTCTAGAGCCTCAATCACCGTACGATCCGGGTATCCAACCATCCTTGCTTCCGTCTCTTGTCCATGCTCCCTCCCATTTCGATTGCCGTCCTCTCTCCGCTTATAGCCTGGACTTGACTGTCATCCGCTCTGACGCAGTAAAACCTTGAGCAAAACACGAAAAACAAATCAACCTCGTCGCTCAGCACATACACGCAACTTGACGTCGATCCGCCTGACTTCACTCGTCCTTCACCAACTCACCATTCAGATCCCAATCCTCCGACTGCGCCACCAGGTCCGGGATGTCGTCGACCTTGCACTTCCCATCCAGAATGTCGTTGACGGCCGTGAATAGCGGGTACTCTTGCGTCTGTCCCTGCGCCTTGAGGAACGAGTTGACCTCCTTGGCCGTCGAGGTGCCCTGCAGCATCTGCCCATTGAGCTCCGTACGCTCCACCTCGGCCACGCTGACTCCACGCTCCACGGAGATCTTTGCGCAGCGGAAGTTTCGTCCTGACGAGCACGATGTCACCAGGTCCGCCATGCCCGCTGACTCCACCGTGAACGTCGCTGTGTTGACCGTCTGCGGGAAGAACTCCTTGCCGAACTTGATCATCTCGACTATGCCCAACCGGCAGATCTCCGACTTGGCGTTGTCGCCCCAGCCCTTGCCCACCACAAAGCCCGCAGCCACGGCGACAATATTCTTGAGCGCACCACCCAGTGACGTACCCGCGACGTCCGACACCATGCGCACGTGGAAGTAGGGCCGTCGGAACAGTGCCTTGAAGGTCATGTGGTCGAGGGGCGGGAAGGTGTCAGGCACGGCGGTAAGCTTGACCTTGCTGTTGCGGCCGCGGGCGTCCCTGTGCGGCTGGTTGACGGGCGTGATGCTGAGATCGAACTTTGTCTGGTTGGCGGCCGGGCTCTGCGTCCTAGGCGTTGGGTTGCGGCTAGCATCCATAGGCGGCGGGTCGTAGGCAATGGTCGTCGCGCACCACTTCTCTGCGGCGATCTCAGACGCGATGTTGGCCCCTGACAAGGCGCCGCAGTAGATGCCCAGGCCGTCGCCGATCCACTCGCTGAAGAGCGACACTCCGTCGTCGGACACGTGGACGCCCTTGATGCAGCTGATCGCTCGAGCATAGGGGACAATGTGGCCACGCAACTGCTTACAGACGTTGTCGATGAACTGGTGGGGCAGGTTGAAAATCAGAATGGTCGAGTCCTTGGCGGCGTCGATCAGGTTCGGGTTCGCGACGACATTGTCGGGAAGCTTGATGCCGGGCAGGTACTTGACGTTCTCGTGGTACTTGTTGATGATGCTCGTGATCTTCTGCTTTGCGTCACCAACCGAGGGGTCGTAATGGGGGGAATCCTTGGGTATTGCGACTTCCTCCTCATAGACCCACATCTGCACCTCGGGCTCAAAAATCGTGGGGTTTGCCTTTGTGTTCTCGGCGACGATCTTCGCGATGGTCGAGCCCCAGTTTCCAGAGCCAACGACCGTCACCTTGTGGCGTTTCTCGTAGGATGCTCCTAGTGTAGCCATGTTGCGTCGACCCGTGGTCTGGAACTTGCTAGATGCTGCCGCTGCGTAGACGCCGAGTGCTGAAGAAGCTGACCTGCCGAGGTGAAGGCCCGAAGAGGAGAGCGTAGATGAGCGCAAGGAATGGCTGGAGCTGTACTTGGCCGGTGTTGCTGTGGTCGAGAAGTGGCGGCTCGCGGTTGAAGCTCCTCTACAATCGGTGGTAGCAAGTTGCAGTTGGCTGATGAGGATTCTTCTTGTTGATCTGGATGGGGTATTCAGTACGACGGTGTTTGGTGAAACGAGAGAGAAAGAGTCGACTCGAGCAATGCGAAAGGCGTGCATGAACGAGAGCTGGAGGCCGAGAGGTGGTGGTCACACGAGCTGATTTAATAGAAACAGAGAGGAAGAAGCTGACAGGAGACGGGCAGGGAAGGAGGAAAGAACCCCACGTCTCACTTGACAGGGTAGCTAGGTACTGTGTACCAAGGGAGCTGGAGCAGGAGCAGGGCAGGCAAGAACGAGCCGAAGCGAGGCACAGGATAGCAGGTGGCAAGTGGCACTGCGGGACTGCCTAGGTATAGGCACTATATAACGAGTGGGTGGATATTTTCAGTGTCGATTTGTGTGTCTCGTGGCTTCCACATGCATGTACATGTGGATGTTGCTGTGCTTTGATGTGATCTGTTTTCGTTGTGTTGCGTTGTGTTGAGCTCCTTCCCGCGCTTCCTGCCTTTGCCTTCCTGGTATCTCCGTCCCGCCCCCAGTCCAACCTTCCCCACTGTGCCCCTGCCCGTCGAGTTGAAAAGTGACGCAACTAATCGGCATAATTCTGACCGCCTTCCCTCCAGAGCGGGATGTATCCTTGACCTTATAGCCAAGTACTTTCCTTGTGGCACAAATCGCATGATGGACTCAAGTATCGCGGTAACACAGCATCCAGCTCGTCGGCCAACCAAAAATGGTGGGGTCCTCAACCATCCTGACCCAAAGCTTTTTTTTTCTCTCTCTCTGGTCGCTCGGGATGTCCCGGCCTGGCCGATCTTGACAAGCTCTCGTGTTTCGATTAGTTGCCGAGGCCGTTGCAACCCGTGTCGGGGCTTTTCCCATCTTTTTTTCGGGGGGTCATTTTCAATGGCAAGGCGAGGTTCGAGGCTGTGAGCTGAACAGGGTGGGTTCTGTCATATTTGACAATCGAGGCAAGCATGTGAAAGTCCCCATATTTCCCTACCTTATTTCCGTCCATCACATGCCAACGGACCTGCCTCAGACGACGCGACCCTCCCACGCCGTCCGGCCGAGCAGGCAGTGCCCGTTCAATATGAGCTGACACCACGCCTGGGCTGATCTAGCGTAGGTGGATGGGAGACTGGCCCCGAAAAGCCCGGCTCCGACGGACGATTCAGTTCCAGCAGGGTGGTACCAGGGTCTTGACCTGCATTCGTCGAGGTTTATGTTTTTGCCGGTTTGGTAGCGTGACGCGATCCTGACAACAACGACCGTCGGTGTCCCTCAGCTGCACTCTGTGACGACACCACCATCTCGATACCTCGTTCTACCCACGGTCACCGCAATCAGTCTCTTCTCCCAAATTATGGATTCTCCCGGGCATTCTTCATGTGACCTTCAATTAACAGCCCGAAATGTCACTTCTTCGATCTGACGCAGTGATTTCTCGACAAGAGCCTCGCAACACGAAGTGCCAGATGCTTACACCCAATGCTTCTATGGCTGCGACTTGAACTCAGAGGGAAAGATATGCCTCCTTTTCGCAACTTCACCACTGCGAGCGAAATTTTCGGGGTCTTCCCTTAGAGCCAGAAGATCCACTAAAATTGCACTATCATCACAAAGCAAAATAAGCATTAGTGGTTGGGCTCTGCGTGAAAGATATTAATACTGCATGGATAATTACTATGCATTCTAGAGATGAGCTGTTTTATAAACAAGTGTTCTCAAAACCATGTGGCCATCCTATAGGGCACTTACTTAAGTATTCCAGTAATCTCATGCCTCACAAGTCCATCCTCGGTGATGAAAAATCGGTGAGTGGTGAGCACGCAATCACCGCAAAATAGAGCACATGTTCATGGCCTTCGTTTGGCCACACAAGTTTTAGGTTGATGGAGTGCGAGACTCGAGGCGGCCTTTTTCTCCGCTGTCACCTTCGTACGCAAGATGGATGAGTTCTAGCCATGGGATATTGCTTGATTATTATAGCGGTGCATATCGCCAGTAGTTAGTCATTCCCCGGGTGAGGCTTACAGCCACTTCCATGATTCCACGGACTTGTACAGCTACTACGACATGAATTTCACTGGTGCCGATTGCAGTAAACAAAAGAATCAGACTCCACCGCATATTTCCCAAGCGCGCCGAGGCTTACATGCAATGATGGCAAGTCATCATGGAACGAAAAGATGGTGGTCATCATTGGGCGTGCTGGAGCAGAGAACCTTGATTTAAATTTTGAAGTTGTAATAGTCCTTTTCTTTCAATCGGAAAAGCTGATTCCTATCCATACGAAGGGTTTATAGCTGACTCGGATGGTAAACACTCCGTATTCGCTATGATAAAATTGGCAATCTAAGAAGGATGAGCGTAATTTTCATATGAAATATATCATTGCTCATGATTCTGCAGATTTGCCGTCTGTTTCACTCGTCGCCCTTTTCTATGGACAAGATCACTCCTAGGCCAGATCTTTTCTCCCCAATGAGACGATTCTCGTCCTCCACTGCCATTGGCACGTCTGAAGTAAAAGGAGCAGATGAATATCAGCAAGAAGCACAGTTCTCGATAACCTTCTCTTTCCAGGTGACACATCCTACTCTGCGGCGTTCGCAAGTTGTAGAAACCCGAATCGTCCGTCTATGCAGAACGGGCTGGGATGCCAAACCATCACACCTTTCGGTTGACAAGTCAATCCTTGTAATTCGAGGCGCATTCACACAGACCAGCATGTTTCAAGACCAGAACATCGTTGATTATCATTTGATTCGCGTCCAGCCTCGTCATAAAGATCCCCAAACTTTGGGCTGGAAGGGTTAAAGTTCAGTCATGGTAAAGCACGTCGTCGCGGGCGGGCTTCCGGGTCTTCCGCAATTGGTGACAGACACCTTTTCCGACCTCCGCTCCGTCGCACCGGGGCTGCTGGGTTCCGAGCTCCGAGTCTTGGTAATTCATTTGACAATAGTCTTTTGACTATATTTCAGTATTTTAATATCTTCCTCAGCAGCAATTTGTCAATCCACAGATGATACAGCTGTGTGCCTGCTGATCAGCAATCAGTCACTCTGACCCGTTTCTAGTATCAGTTTCACCCAAAACAGAAGCCCATATTTGTTTGCTGCCCCCGAAACTCACCCACAAAGTCAAGATGGCCAAGTCCAATACGGGTATCAAGGAAGCCTTCGACAAACTGACGTACAACAATTCTGAGGATAGGTATCCTCAGAATTCGTTCTTCGGGGGCCTGGAGGCTCCAAGCAGGTAGGTCTTGAAAACACGCACGCACACACACTCTGGCACTGGACTAAGTGCAAGCAACACGTTTTGCCAACCACTGACAACTAGATAACAGATTCGAAGCTGAAGTCTACAATTGTATGATCAGAGGGACCATCCCGCCACAGATCGACGGGACGTTCTATCGAGTCATGCCCGACACCATCTGGGCCCCACGCTGTGAAGACGACATCTTCATCAACGGTGACGGAGCCATCGATGCTGTGCGTATCAGGGATGGACATGCGGACTTCAAGCAGAGATACGTTCGATCGCAGAAGTTCTTGGTTGAGAGGGCGGCTAGAAAGGCCTTGTTTGGCCAGTGGCGGAATATTTGGACTGATGACCCACGGGTCAGACACATGGACCACGCTTCGGGAAACACGCACGTGGTTCTCTACGACAAGCAGCTATTGGCGATGAAGGAGGATGGCCTCCCTTATGCGCTGGACCCAGACACACTGGAGACTAAAGGTGAGAGAAGACGCACAAAGTCGTGAATGCAGCAGCAAGAAACATCTGGTAACGTAATCTTGCTTATTGTTCTGTGCAGGTTCCTACGATTTCCACGGTCAATACAAATGTCCTACGCACACAGCTCATCCCAAGATCGACCCCTCCACAGGCGAGTTGATTACCATGGGCTACGCAGCCAAGGGCGAAGGCACCCCTGACGTCGCCTACTACTTATTTGATAAGAATGGTGAAAAGCTTGAAGAGTGCTGGTTCAAGGCCCCATACGTAGGGGTCATGCACGATATTGCCGCGACCGAAAAATGGATTATCTTCACTCTCAATCCGCTGGCCAACGTGCCGGAGGACTTGCTCAAAGCAGGCCATAAGGTATACGGGTGGGATGAGACCAAGTCTCTATGCTTGGGAATCCTACCACGACGCAACCCCAAGCCTGAGATGGTCAAGTGGTTTGAGTACAAGAATGCCTTTTTGGGGCATACTAGCAATGCCTTTGATGGTGAGGACGGGTGTGTCTATTTTGATGCGCCTGTGACCAACTACAATCTGGTGAGTTTGAATTCTCCTTGTGACCCTTTTGAAGTTTTGAGTCCGGCACCATATGTGGCAGCATATTTCTTGCCTTAAGTCCATGGCGTAGAACTGACGCACTTCCCACGATAGTTTTGGTTCTTCCCCCCGGTTGGCCAGGACATGGCCTCTGCTGAGTCCTCAAAGCCGCCCAAGGACGGTGCTCTAAGCCATCTGATGCGGTTCAAACTGGATCCACAATCGACTGAGAAGACACTCAAACCGAGAGTGCTAGTGGATGTCGATGGCGAGCTGCCCCGAATCGACGCCCGGTACGAAACTAAGCCGTACAAGTACGTCTTCATCGCCATGCACGACCCCGAGACAGACGACGCCCCCGTCGGGGGAGCCTTCAACTCCCTTGCCAAGGCCAATGTCGAGGACGGTACGTATGAATACTGGTCGGCCGGAAAGGATGTGGCACTCGGGGAGGTCGCATTCGTGGCGAGATCCAAGGATGGTAAGCCTACTGTTCTGGCAATGTTTGTCCGGCGCAAGCGACCCGTCTCTTGGATTTAGTATCAAAGCTGACTTTAAACTCAATCTGAAGCCCCTGAGGGTGATGGATACGCCCTATCGGTGGTCAACAGAAGGAACACAATGCTTTCCCAGCTCGTCGTTGTGGACACAGCCAAGATGGCCGAGGGGCCGGTTGCCATTATTGAGCTACCCTTCCGACTTCGTTCGGGCATTCACGGGACCTGGGTGATGGCCGACGAGTTGGCGACGGATAAAGACCTATGTGACATGACTGGTGTCACAGATGAGATGAGAAAAGAGTTTGGCAAGCCGAGTATGAACAGAATGGTTGGCACCAACGGCAATACGCACTAGGATGGTGCCCAGGTGCCAACTAGTGGAGTCAAAATCGCTGAGTGAAGCTAGTAAGGAAGTCTTTTCAGGCCAAACTTTGTTGAACGAATCAGGAACCAGATTGTCGTATTATGAAGTGACAGAAATTGATATTGGGACATTCACTGCATTCTAAAGTTTAACTCAATGTACGGCGCAAGAATGCAAAACCTCTGATCATAGAGAGACATATAGCATCTTGAACAACTTCATTATTGCAACTAAATTTTCTGATTCATCCTTCGAATCTAGAAAGCTCCGGGAGTTGCTTCGCTGTCACAACTTGAAATGAGATTTACTACTATTAAGCTCCATGTAAGAGACCTGTAATTCGCAGCCCGAAAATGAGGTCCTCTTGATTGAATGCATGACGAAGTCCAGGATATAAACTGCAACCCAAGCGTTTCAACTTTCTTCTCGGTGGCGTGGTCCAGATGTCGACATGCGAGTGCTTTCATCACCCAGGAACCTCGTAGCGTATCTGGGGAGACGATGAGACTGAATCTGGCAACTCAGAGGTGTGTCGCGAAACATTATACGAGAGGCTCTCCGCAGGAATTTCCGAGTTTCTGTGCGACGTGTTCGTACCACCATTGCTAATGCTGCCTTTCTTGGGTTCCGCTGGGTACTCAAGCTGATTCTCAACAGTCCCGCTGGGCTGCGAGGGGGGCGCTTCCCCGGCGCCTCGGTTCTTGCGATGTCTGCGCAAGAACCACGTGCCGGCGAGCAGGAGGACGAGAGCAGCGACACCTCCTACAACCATGCCAGCAATGGCGCCATTGGAGAGCGTGGGTGTTGGTGCTGGTGAAGGTCGTGGGCTGGCTGTGTTTGCACAGGCTGTGACATCCTGGATGACATGGTTATTTTCATCCACAGCAACCAGGTCTTCGCTATCGGAGTCGGTGTAGGCTGCCCATATCGTGAATTCTCCCGCATCGAGGTTCACCATCAGGTACACAGATGTCATGAAGGCACGGTTAAGGCCCATCATAATGCGGGAGAAATCGTCATCTTGTCCAATGGAGCTGATAAGAAGGTCGTAACTGCTACCGTCCTGCTGCCATATACCGTTCTCGGCATCCATGTACACATGGGGCACAACAATCTGGTTGTTTCTAATTCGCACCGAGGGCCCATGCATGATTGAGACGTTGAAATCGCCGTAGAAGACACTATTAGAGAACAGTCAGTTCCAAACGACGTCTGCTCCTACGGCATAATATGAAATTTGCCAAAGGCCTCGAGTCTTGCTTCGGAGCTTACCCCGTGTCACCTGCAGGATATGTCAAATCCCAGTAGTTGTAATCATGCGATCGAATAGTCCCGTCTCCATAATCATGGTAGTAGAAACTTTCATAGTCCGTGACGTCGGCGAAACGTGCGAAGTAATTATTGTAGGGCATGTCAAACACGCCGATGACGTCGGGGCTAAGACAACCATAGAGCGGTAAAGCGACTTCTTCCAATTCGAAGCCAGTGTCCTCCATGAGGCTGACTGATTTGCCGTCGAGGAACTCGAGACCTAGCTCCGATATTTCGACAGTTGTGCCCCATTTGCATTCGGTGTAGTTGAGCTTGAAGGTATAGTTCTGGCCCTGGACCTTGCTCTTGTCGTACCCACCAAAGACCATGCTCCCGTTGGACTGCTGATTGCGGCCAGTCATACCCCAGTAGAAGGACCATGTGCGGGAAGGTATTAGACCCTGGCTTTTCAGCCTATTCAAGAAGGTTGAGTTTCTCCCCAGGCCGAGCACAGCCTGGGGCGTGTAGAACTGTTCACCCCAGTCTGCCAGCGGCACGCCGAATGTGTAGTCGGGCAGCTCTACCTGGTCGTTGAGGACGAAGACGTCACTGTATATCGAGGTCGAGGGATATGGGGAGGTGTCGGAGGCCGTTTGGTCAGACTCTCCCCGCTTCTGTGTTGTGGAAGCAAACGCATTATAGGCACCGCCACGTATGGTGATACAGGCGTTTTGAGTGCTGGGATCTCCTTGCGTGCCGTTGCTGCAGAGGTTGGAATCGCTGTAGACAAAACTGTTGTTGAAGCTAGACAAAGAATCGCCGTGGATCAGCATAAATATCCGTGGTCTGGATCTCGACATAGTGGTACGTACAAGTGCGGTAAGAAAGCGAACTCCTGCGGCGGACTGCCGACACTGATTGCAAGCCCTCGGGCGACAGCATTAGACGGTTGGTTGGCGACCGTGACATTTCTGATTGAAACAGGCAGAGGGATGGCGGAACAGGATGCAGATGAAGATGACAGTGATTCCGCATTTCCTAAAGCAAAATAGCATGAGGCAACAAAGAACGCTGTTCTCCACACCCAAATCTTCAATCGAGAGAACGGAGAGGCAATAAAGCAGCTCATCTTCAAGATCGATGAGACCAGGAGTGATTGTGGTCTTCGAATGTACGGAAACTGCTCAAACGAAGTCATCAGGTAGTTATGACATGGAACAAGAAGTTGAAGAGAGAGCCCAAAAGGACATCAATTATCTCTTCTCCTTGGAGAGGCGTCGATCTCGGACTGCCACAGCTCTGCTTCGGGACACTTGCGAGGACGGACTCGCACCTCGGTTCCGACCTCGCCAGCACTCCAGCTCTGGGACCTCCTTCTGTTGTCAAGACCACATCCCAGCGCAATCTATCAAAACCCTGGAAAGTGTCAGTCTCCCCCTCTCCCAACTCAGCCTGTGGTTCTACAACAGCCTGCGAGAAGTATGCTATCAGGCTTACTCGTAGCCTTGTAGCCTCGTATGAGTTGTGGTTCACCGTCGCTACAGTCCTTTAGTGCTGACCCAAGCCTTTGCTTTTCCAATCTCAAGAGTACAGTTTGTTTGAAGTAAAGACATGTCGGTAGATCAGCTGTCCCTGCATAAGTGAAATTCAGAGGGCACAGAGACCACGGACGGGAGGATGAGTCATTCCTTGAGGCCGATCTGGCGTTCTTACTGCACTATTCCGTGATTAAGGAGCAAGGCCGGTGAAATGATTTGTGGTCTGTTTTCGCCGCTGTGCATGCGAGTTCTGACCGGTGACCTTGATTCGGTCCTTATGTTGTGCACCCAGGCATCGCTACAGTATATCGAGATTTAATGAGAAAGATCCGGCAGGTGATTCGTCGCTCAACTTCACCCGCATTTGTGTGACCTGAGTCTGAGGCCCGAGTGGCTTTTGTGCACAGTTCTTCTGTCAACTGTCTGTTAATTCACGGACAGCCACGGGACCGGTCAGTCCTTTTGCAGCCTGTTCCTGGTCATTGAAAACTGCCCTTGGCTGTTGTGTACCATCGGGTATCTAGAGTGGGGGTATCCTAGAACAAAAGTGTCAAAGTTCAGCTCGACCACGAAGCTGCCGTTGAATGCGAGATGTCACAGGTTGTGGTACAGGGCACTACCGGGCGACACAATCCCTGCTGAACGGCCAAAACCCCTGAACCTTTTGTTTCCACATTCACTTCTCTGATGCTTTTTCCGTGCCGGGCTGGATGTCCTCTGTTGCGGTCGACCAGAGCTGAAAGCGGAACAAATGTAGGGGGAAAATGGCCTCTTTGTCCAACTTCTCGGTGAATCCTTACACAAATGTTTCCCGCTTACGCTTGATCGCGTTGCCTTACGTCCTGGTCATATTCAAGCTGGATAGCAGGTCGTTATTCACAGAACAAAGTTTCAGTCACTGGTCTCTGGCACTCATTCTGGAGCTCGCTGCCGCCAGCCTTTGCTGAGTTCGTACACAGACCAGTCTCGACAGCGCTTCTGCGAGGCATTGGCAACCGTATCACTTCCTTTGTTCCTATCTTCCTTACCTTCTTGGGAGGCTGGATACAAACCATTATTTCGCCGCCGTATAGATGCCTCTGGTACAGATTCCCCCGTAATGCCACCACGTCTTGCACGATGTTAGTTGGGAAGCGTCTCTCAAATATCATCTTCACCTTCCTTGCAACGCTATTCATACTGCTCATGATCCGAGACTTCAGGCAGAAACACAAATCCCCATTTCCACATGGATCCGAGAGACAAGAGGTCGCTTGCGCCGACCAGGTCTCCAACAGCACCTCTGCAAACAACAGCATCCCGAGTCTCCTAGACGCTCCAAGCGATTACCGTACTGTTCCCCAACAACCACTTTGGTGTGAGCAGCGTCTAGGACTGACTTATCTCGAGAGTCTATGCTACAGCGAAACGGAGTACTGCACCCCTGAATCACAATCGCAATTGACTTGCTTTCACAGCCGGACAAGCCAAGATGGACGGACCGACTCGTTCTGTTTTGGCCGTGGAGCCACTCTCGACCGAGCAAGCTCTACCTTCCAGGTCTCATGTCAACTTACGGAGCCGAAAGCAAGTTATTCAAACGGGCCCACGATAGCTCTCCAGGAATTCCCCAGATACTGGTACGAAACGGGACCCCACACTGTGTTTGACAGCTTTGTCGACTTGACACCCAAAGCAACCAAGGCCATTGACTTCGCCCCACCAGTTCAACACACGTCTTTCACGATTCTCCTGAAGCGAGAGGGAGCTGGAAACCTTTGGCACTGTCTCATGGAGATAATGTCTCTGAGCTGGACCCTCGACGTACTCCAAATGTCCCCAGACCCTAGCCGTCAAGAACGCGGTCGCCCTTTTCTCACCCCCGACGATGCGTCTAACACACAAGTAGTGATCCTGGACAACGCCCCAGATGGCCCTTACTTTGAATTGTGGAATCTCTTTGCACAGAAGCCAACGCTGCGTCTCGCCGATCTTCCTGCCGGCACCGATGTTGGAAATATCATCATCCCCCTCCCCGGCGGCAGCAACCCTGTCTGGCAGGGCGACTGGGAACCAAACACTTGCGACCATTCAGAACTCCTCGAGACATTTTCCAGGCGAGTCCTAGCACACCTTAACATATCTGATCACGAAAAAGACTTAGGCGATTCGCCACAACGAGACAGGGGCATCACCGTAGCCTTCATCCAACGTCGGGGCACACGCAAATTGGTGGACATGGACGAGCACATCGCCGCACTGCGGAGCATCTACACGCACACCGAGATTCGAGTCCTCAACATGGAATCACTCACCCTGACCGAGCAAATCCAAAACGTGCGCGACTGCGATGTCCTCGTCGGCGTCCACGGCGCAGGTCTGACGCACGCCATGTGGCTCAGGAAGCACTCCGTCGTGGCGGAAATCCTGCCCGAGGGTTTTCAGTACAAAGGTTTCAGGAATATGGCAGGGGTGCTTGGCCATGGGTATTTCAGCGCCCACGGCACTCGAGCGCCCGGTGGTGAAGACGATGACTGGCAGATGGGCGATGTCGCTATTGATAGAGAGACGCTGCGGAAGCTGATGGACGTCGCAATCAAGAGTATCTACAACAGAGGGGTGCATAACTTCGACGTGGACCGGGTGCTGTAAGTCGTAGGGAGCAGCTCGTTCCAAGTCGGACTGTTATGCATCTCAGGTGTTCGTGGGCTAGGCTATTGATAGACTAAGCTACAGTCAGTCCTATGAGTGAGCAACAGTTTACTCGTTTAGACCTTGGAACAGCTGTTCTTAGATGGTTTGGACTGAAGGAGTCGGGGGTGAAGCCATTGAGGAGTATTGGGGCAGATGACTGAGCTTCACCTTGGCCGGTACAACTCGTTGGCAAGGATGAGCTTCCAGTGCCGGAGCGCAATTTTATGGCACAAGAGAACAGAAGTCAGATAACCATAAGACAAGCTTGGTTGAAGCAAATCAACCAACATCAAAATTGGCCTAGAGGATGTGTCCAAGACCTCCGGATTTACAGTCCGGCATCGCCCTGCGAGAGCCGGCTGAAGCGGGGTTGGCCTAGCTTTCCCTTATCGCCGCCCATGACATCAAACCTTAGATTATCATGACCCACCCCTTTGATCAGAAGAGACCTTAAAGGCAGGGCATATCTCAGCAGCTCGGTGACTGATATAATTCTAAAGTTAACATGAAGAAAGCAACACATACGGAATTTGAGCGATTTGACGACCAAGGCAAACTACCGTCGGACAAGAAGATGGCTCCCCCAAAGCGCAAAGCATTCATCAATGTCGACCTTGGAGAAGGATATGGCAACTTCAAATGCGGACCAGATGAGGAGCTCATACCAATGATTGACCATGCCAACGTCGCATGTGGGTTTCAGTGAGTGCTACATTTCGCATGGCAAGCATTATGATGAGAAAAAATGCTGACATAAATATTAGTGCCGGGTGAGTCGACACATGTCGCTTGCAACATCAACGCCGAATCAGTCCATCTAATCTCACATCTCTCAGTGATCCGTTACATATGCTCGAATCGGTGCGTCTGTGCAAACAGCACGGCATCAAGGTCGGCGCCCACCCCGGCTTGCCAGACGTGCAGGGCTTCGGCCGCCGCGAGATGAAGCTCCTCCCGGAGGAGCACACAGCCAACATCATCTACCAGGTCGGCGCGCTCAAGGCCTTCCTCGACGCCGAGGGCATGGAGCTGCACCACGTCAAGCCCCACGGCATCCTCTACGGCATGATGTGCCGCGACCCAGAGGTCTGCCGCGCGGTGTGGACCGGCGTGCCCAAGGGTATCAAGGTGTTTGGGCTGGCTGGGACGCATATGGAAAAAGTCGCCAACGAGATGGGGATAGAGTTCGTGGCTGAGTTCTACGGGGACGTCAAGTATACTGCTGAGGGAGCTCTGGTGATTGACCGGAAGAAGAAGCCTTGGAAAATCGAGGATGTGAAGAAGCATGTGCGGCAGCAGGTTGAGGAGTCGGCGGTCACGGCTGTCACTGGTGAGGTGGTCCAGCTGCCGACGAAGGACTACGCCGTCTCATTGTGCTGTCATTCGGATTCGCCCGGTTGCGTCGAGATTGTTACGGCGGCTCGGCAGGTGGTGGATGAATACAACAAGGCCAATGGCTTTGCGTAAAGACCGTGGCAGAAATCTCCGCTCCACTGTGGACGACGCTTCGAAACTTTTTATATTTGACCTGTTTCTTCTAGTTTCTCTAGCTTGTCTATTTAACAAGATACATGGTGGCTCCAATCTTCTCCAATCTTGTTTGGTATCATCCAAAGGTGAAAGTTGTATCTTCTCCTGAGCACCAAGCGATGTTGATGAAAACTGGTACAACAGTGCCTCCCAAGGGTTGGGACACATGAATGATGTTTCGATAACTGGAATCTATTACAATTGATTCTATGAAGTGCTCTGCTTGTCTAGTTCGAATTTTGAATTGCCGTAGTCGTTGGCGTCGCTCTGATCAACTCTTCATCGCTTGGTGGCGGCGAAAGCTGTTCGACCTGCCGCTTCGACCGCCAGTGCACAGTCCCGTATCTGTACAGCTCTCCATATGTTCCTGGTCTGTGATCTGCATCCTTGAGACCCTCTCTCTTGATCAAGTCTCCCAGCGCAGGCAAACCACCTGCCGAGTTGTGGTACACCTTGTACATGTGGCTATTCTCCAGCATGTCGACCACGAACCTCTCGGCAGCAGCCCTCTTCTCCATGCAGGGCTCGTCAAGACGGGTTGTGAAGTACTCGACCTGTTTCGCGCCGTCGTAGTCGCTCTTGATTGCACCCAAAATGCCATTTTGGATGCCCTCGACCATGAACGCCCTCTTTTCAAAGACATCTCGCCCGTTCCACCCTGTTTCGATGTCAAGGAGGTTTCTTGTTCGGTCACCAATGAGCATCTGGGCGACGTAGTCGCTCATGTCAAGGACCTTGTCCTCGAAATGCCAGTCTGACATGCCGTCGGCGATTCCGATTTCCTGGATCAGAGGATGCTTATGGAAGCCACGCTCGTTGGTGCGACCTTTCCACAGCTCCTTGTACCCGTTGTGCCAATTCTTGATGAAGAGGGAGCCCTTTCTCGCGGCCAGCATGAAGTTTCCGAAGCTGCCCCATCTCTTCCTGATCTGGCCGGTGATGATCCACAGTCCGATCTCGTATTGATCTGAGCTCGAGAGTGCGTTCCAAAAGAGATCGTCGAGGTGAGTGTGCAGCATGTTTCCAACGTCCATCCAGACGCCGCCGTGCTCGAAGAGCAAGGGGAGGCGCATCAAGTCTGACGTGTGTTGCGCCTTGTGAGATCCGTCCATGGTGTTGTTGATGACACAATCTGGGAACCACTCTTTGTCGACGAAATTGTAAATGTTATTGGGTGATCCGTCGACGAGGTCAACGACGCGGACCGTCCAGCTGGGGCCGAGCTTCCGCACCCAGTTCAGGACGGTGCATCGGTAGCTGGGATACATGGCGTCGAGGCCTTTATCCCAGAAGGCCCATACATTTTTCTCTGACGTGACGGCGCGGAAGGTGGCAAGCTCGGCGATGATGTCTGTGTCAGAGCGAAGATCCAGTTGGGATCGCGGTACTTCTTCGAGGTTAGTCGCTGCGTGGGGAATATGAAAAAAGCCCATGTTGTAGGAAATTTGCCCTTCTTGTGGGTTGTTGATGGTGCGACACTCTACTCTGAATTCCGCCATCCATGTTCAAAAGAGTGAAAGTTGTCTGCGTGGTGCTTCTTATATTCTGAAATGTTCGTACTCAAGGATGACTTGATTGATGTTGATGCTGGCGTTGACCAGGGGCGCCCGTTGCATGCTATGTACACTCGTACCTCGCCGATCTTGTTTTGGAATAGCGGCGATGAATCATATCATCTCATACGACAACAATCAGGGGTGACCGATGCTAGCTCGGCGCTGGGAGCGGGAATCAGGCGCTAGTGCGAATGTACGAGATCTGTGTTACTCCGTACAGTGTTGTCCCTTACTGTTGTGGCAGTGTGGATTACTGGATCACCACAGCCACAAGAGTCCAACACTTCACATTATGTCTCATTGTGGATCTGGACCAGCTGCAACAAGACACACCAGTGGATAAAAATCATGCTTATGAATTCTAGACATTTGACGGCTAGAGGACTGCGCTGTCGGGGTACATAAGTCAGAATGCGCGCACAAGATGGACACAACTAAATCACACCGTAACTCACCCCCTCTATCCAATTAGCTCTTCAGACTTCTCGGATTATTCTGTGCACAATGATTTACACAAAGTCCAAGCCGGACTACATCGATCTCGACACAAATGTTCAACCACTCCCCAAGTTCGGCCACCTCTCTAAGAAGCACCCTGCCTACGAGGCCGCCGAGGAAGCCATCGCCGCCGGTTTCTCGCAATTCTACCGCCAGCCAGATTTTGAGAAATTTCGAAATGCTGCAGGTGACGCCGACGCAACCATCCCCCCGGGTGGTCCCGACCGCTATCGAGACGTGACCACCCAGCTTATGTACTTTTCAACTCGGGACGGTCACAAGGCGGAGCTCAAGATCTACAAGTCACCCAATGTTGAGCCAAATGCTGTTCTCATGTATCGAATGCATGGGGGTGGTAAGTAGACTGCAATGTGCCTGTTTTCGTACTTGGAACTTGGAAATTTAGTTGCTGACAACTTCTCCCCCAAGCCTGGTGTGTTGGACGCCACGAGGTTGATGGTGCCGAGAATGTTTACGCTGCTACGAATAAGAACATTGTTGTTGTCAGCGTCGATTACCGATTGTAAGTATGGACCAATATTGGCTTTCGAGTCTTTGGGACTCGAAAATCCCTGCTAACACAGGAGTAGAGCACCGGAGCACCCATTCCCTTGTCCCCTTAAAGATAGCTATGATGGCCTTGTATGGGTATGTTGAGAAACTGAATCCAGTCATTTTATCCATGGTGGGATCTATCTAATCTCTTCTCTAGTGTAAAGAAAACGCAAGTCTGCTGGGAATAAACCCGGAAAGGATCATCCTCAGCGGTTCCAGCGCCGGAGCAAATCTTGTAAGACATGATCACAATAAGACTCACACTTTGGTTCCAGAAGCTAATCTGTTTCAGGCCACTGCCCTGGCTATCGAATGCAGAGACAACGGTGTCACCGGCGTGGTTGCTCAGGTCCTCCATTTCCCAGCGACCTGCCACCCCAAATTCTTTCCCAAGGACAAATTCGAATTTGGCAGCTACATCGAGAATTTTGAAAATCCGGTCCTCAGTACGCTGAGATATGAGGCCTGTCTTGATCTATACATCCCACACGCAATTCCTGATCATCGTCACTCGCCGCTGCTGGCAAAGTCATTGGAAGGCCTGCCCCCAACATGTACGTCGTGACCAAAGCTCCTCGTTGATGGATCGATCAGCTAACATATTGGAACAAAAAAGTGATACAATGTGCAGGGTCCGATATTTTGCGGGACGAAGCGTTTGCCTACGCGGAGGGTCTTCAGGCTCAGGGAGTGGAGGTTGAAATTCTCTGTTATCAAGGGTTGCCACATTGTTTTCCTGTAATAATGGAAACAATATGCGAGGCTTCTGACTTCTATGAAACCTACCAAAGGTTTCTGAAGAAGTATTCAACCACTCAGAACCAGGTTAAATAGCTATTGAATTCAGGACTTTAAGCGTGTTCCTGTACAAGAAGGACGATCGCTTCTGGGTCAGATGGAGCAGGGTTGGCTCATCTGGGTCTCTGCCTAAGGCAAGGACACTGTTTGCATCGTCGGAAATTATGAAAACCCACATGGCAAAGTATCCTTTTGAAAAATAGGATTTAGACGCATAGTGAAAGAACAACAACGCACCCATTCTCGTGGATTTGTCAGCTTTGCGAGAAGAAAAACCAAGAGTTGATCAACGTTCATGAATCCAGTCAGAAGAGGTCCATAACCCAGATATGATTGCGCTTGTAGCTGACATCAAGTATAAAAATCATCGTCCTTGGTTTCTTCCGGAATGTTGGTGGATCTCGAATCCAGTTCCAAGTACTTGGCCTTCCTTTGATTCAGTAACGAGTATCTCTCAAAGGTGAAATCCCTTGCCGCGAGAGCTGTATTCGCACCCACAAACATCCTGTCCTCCGTTGAGAAACATCTTGAAATGTAACGGCATCTCATCGGACTTGTTATCAGAACCTTGAATATTGGCCGAAGACGTTGGTCGTGAACCAGCTCTTGGAGAGTGTCCATTACTAATTGTACGTCCTGAGCCCACTGATCCCGTTCACACCATCCGACACCGTCGAGAATGCAATAGACGACGGTGTCTAGCGGGAACTGTCTTATGAGGTGTTTGAATGTGTGACACAACGCCGTGATTTCATGAGCCTCCAGGTCTTGTCTGTATGACCGAGTTTCGATGAAGCCAAGGTTTGCAAGCTGTCGGTCGGCGAGTTCAAGGAGGAGGTGCCAGATAATGCTCCGCATGATTCCCTGCGGACCCCTGAGACTGTCTTGAGGTGCCGTGTGCAGTCCGCACATGAAGAAGAGAAGAATGGAGTTTGGTTGAGCCTGGGTTAAGCCGGCGATGATCGACGCGCAGACAGCTGACAGGGGCGATATCCTTGAGTTCGATATATTGTCCACGCTTCCTCCCTCAATCAGCAAGATGCCTGGACGCGCCGAGTAGCAGAGACGTTTGAATCGCTCATCTTCAATCATCCTACCAGCTCGAAGCTTCTCTTTGCCGTCGAACTGTTGTACCGCACGGAGGCCAATTGTTAGGTCGTGACTTGCGTCAGAAGGATTGATGTCAAGAGCCGTAAGAAGATGTTCCACATTCATCATACCCACGGTGGTAGAGTAAGAAGGTGTCAATGATCGGTGTAATGCAATGTTTTGTAAATCGCGGAGTTCCTTAGCTGCGAGCTCATTCTTGATGGCTTTCAAACCGCGTTCAAACTGACTGACGACCTCCAGAAGGAGGGGACGAACCGCAGACTGTGCATCTATGCTGAACTGTTCAGACATAGCCATGTGATGTTCCACGGTAGACATCTGTCCAATCTTTACAAATCTCATGAGACCCTCAATATTGTCAAGTTTCTCGGAAGAGGCCGATACAATCCGGTGAGTATCCACCACGGCGGCTTCGGTGAGACTGTTGACGTATCTCATAAGGCTCCGGCACTGAAGATCGACATTTTCCAAAATCCGGCTGACTTCGATTTCAGTGGGAGCCACGTTGAGGAATGGAAACTTCGACTTCACTGAATATCGTTACTGTGAGCGCATGATACGAGCGGAAATAAGTTGTTGACTCGGAGCCTTAGCGCCGCCAGAGACCCGGAAGGTTTGTGAGACTGACCTCGACGTTCTCGCAATAAAAGAGAAGCCATTTGCAATATTACTTCAACCAACATCGCGTGAAGACTTGCTACCATTTCCTGTAGTTGTCTGTTATTTGGAAATATCTTGCGCTTCTCCATTGCCATGATGAAAGTCTCGGGGATACTCTCAAACGCGAAAAGGATCCTCTCCCTCCTCTTTGCCGATTCCCTGGCAAGCTGAGTGTCATCAGTATCTTTCTGTTTTCTTCGCATCCGGAATCATGATTCTTCTTACAGTCAGGATCCAGCCCAATCCACCCTTTAGAACACTCAAACCATCGTCACCGGGTATCATCTCGAACAATGGCGCGATTTGGACAGAGTGATCCCCGACTTTCCTCAAGGCGTTTCGAAAGAGCCCTTTGAGACCTGATGCCTTTTCCTCATATTCTTTACGAGAAGTGGATATCATATCTAAGATATCATCCCAGGTGCAGTCCTTGATTTCAAATCGAAGCTGTGGCTGCAGACCCATGGCTTGGTAGTGCTTCAAACTCTGCTGCAGTGCTCTTTTTCAAGTCAATGTCCGCGTCAAGGTCAACCGACGAGCTAGTAGACATGTCCAGGACCCTGGAGGGAATAAAAAAGTCGAAAATTGCTTACTCGATAGGCTCGGGCTTTCGAAAGACTGCTCGCTGTTGATCAAAAACGGAAGGCACAGCAAAAGCGTTGTCAATGCTTGCGGCTTCGGTTCGCATGAATGTTTCCGTTGGGTCATCCATGATCTCGACATCGACACCGCAACATGAAAAGAGACTTGGAGTTAGAGGGGAGCCTTGTCGAGCATGGTTTTTACTAGATTGCGAGCGGCTTACGTCCTTGGGCTCCCACCACAGCCTTCAGTTCTCAACTGGGTGATAACCTGCTTCTATCTAGAATTGATGGCGTGTGGCGTTGTTGCAAGGTCTATTTTTAGCGGAGCCTTGCAAGGACACTCAAAGAAATCGGGCGACGGAATATGTTGTGCACTCATCCCACGAAATGTCTTGACCACTCGTAGCCACAGTCGGCTAGCACACATGCAGTGGGAGTCAGCCCTAGCTCGCTGGCGTCATTTCTTAACCACCAGTGGAATAGATCGCCCTGAATTCCTTGTGCTCTCCGGTACACCATCTGATGGAGCTCAACGAAATATACCACAGCCAAAATAAAACCGACTGCCGAGTTGATTGCGGCGTCGTTCGTGGTGGCATAAAAGCAAACACCTCGCCACATTCTAACTGATACAAGACCTGACCTTTTGACAACAGGCTTTTCGGATTGCAAGGTCGTCAAATTTACTTACCCTGTGAGCTGAAATCAGCAGAATTTGAAGATGGCATCACTTTCTGGAACAGTTGGGACACAACTCCTTGCTTCGATTGAAGAATCTGAGGAGACCTCAGGTGTCAACAGCCCCATCGAAGCGGGCATAAACGAGTCGTCAACAGATTCCGCAGAAATATCTACCCAAAACGACCTGATAAGAATCCGGAACGAAACCGAAGGTCCTGATGTCGCGCAAGAATTGGGCAATCTGCTCAGAGATGTTTTAATCCAGCTGCGACAGGACCAGAGTCGTCCCAGTCACATGGTCAGAGTGTCTGATGATCAACACGATGATGATGCATCGAGTACGACCACTCAATCAAGACCTGATACTGAGCCTCCTATGATTCGAGAGGTTCGGAAGGTGGATTTCGAACACTTCAAGAACCAATTTCATGAGACCGACGGTCGACATATTATCGAAGCCTTGGTTGCTGGATCCAGACTGCCCCAGGCAGTCCGTGAAGAAAGCCTCAAGCGTCAAAAGCGGAAACCTGGTACGTTCTCAACTCTCAAGCCGGGATCTTCAGCCAGCTCAGTCACACCACGAGACGGTACGATCCGAAGGGTTCGAATTCGATCAACAGCCATTCTTTATTATCTTTCTAGACTCGCTGATGCGCCCACGGAGCTTGACGGCACACGGACCTTCCTCTATCCCTTCGTACCACTGCTTTATTTCCAAGAAGACATGCGCCGTATTCTCAATCTACTGGAAGAAAAGTGGACACCTTCAACAGGCTATTTCTCTCAAGCTGTTGTTGAACCATCAGAACTCGAACAGAATGGTCCATTGCGTTCGGAAGTCCACACAGAGGCGCCTGGAGAGTCTGCCAAGGTGGAACGTGGCTCGTCTAGCGCTGGACCCAGGTTGAAGACCGAAGTGACACTTGATTCTGGATTCGACACACCCGCTACTCTGGAGGAATTCCGAGCATACGTGGCCTTTGTAGATGAAGATCTGAGTTCCCTTGCGGATCGATACAGTGACACCTCTCGTCAATCCGTGACATTTGAAGACCTATGGCTTCTGTTCAAACCAGGCGACTACGTTTCTACAACTATCGGGCCAAAGACTTTAATTCAGAGGAGGGACATGTCGAATTGTAAGTTCCATTTTAATTAACAGTTTCCAGACTTTGACTTACATCCTCACAAGCAAGGCAAAGCCATCGTATACCAGTTGAGAAGATAAAACCATACCAAGGCCTCTGGAGACTCTATGGGGTGACTCTGCCTTTCGTCAATCCTGAATTCAGTCAGAACTCGCAAGCATCTCAGACCTTTGAGATGAGCGAAGTCGAATTCGACGAAGAGGCGGAGGATGACAAATGTTTCCGTCTGCACTGCTATTACATCGATTTCGACGGCTTTGCGTGGAGACCAGTTCCCAAGACCTTTTGCATCCCCGCTTTCGAAGGGAAAAAGAGTATCGACTCCTTGCCAGCATGCCCGCTACGATACTTAAAAAATGCTTCTGATATCAAGACCGACCTCATCGCACGTGGAAAGAAGTTCATTAACTGTATCACGGATCGACATATCCGATACACTGGCTGGAGCCTCGTCCATGATCCAGCTGGGCAACCACTTAGAGAATTCGATACGGATTCGGAAACTAAAGTGAGTCTCTGTGAGCCGAAGTTCATTGACAGCCCGTGTATCATCGATTTTGAGGAGACATTGAACGCAGATCCATCCTGGTCTCCCGCTTTTCGACCTCCTGACTTTCATACCGGGAGATGGGTCGCTTTCACGGACGATTTTGACGTCGTGCGCTGGTCGAATTACTCAAGAACAGAGTATAAATCACAGGAAATTGATGCAAACCAGTCGTTGGATGGCATCGACATGTTGCAGCGGAAGCGAACCATAGAAGGAGACAAGTTCCTGGCGTCTGTGAAGCGCCGTCGCTTTGGTGGAAATACAGACCAAACAGGGCCCATATCTCCACTGCAGGATGAAGACTTGGCACTGCTACCCAAGAGAGTGTTTGCTTACGCACTGCGAGAGCGAAGTCTCCTGGCTCTAGATGTGGAGCTCGTATCACCCTTTCCAAGGCAAGAGAATGTATTCGAGCAGTTGAAGATCCCGAGGACGACCAAAGACCTGATCCGAAGCGTTGTCATTGAACATTTCGAGAAGAAAGCATTAGAGCAAGGGATGGAGAGTGGTCAAGCAGGACTTATGACACAAGACTCCATTGGAGGTAAAGGGAAAGGCTTGACATTCTTGCTCCACGGGGTCCCTGGTGTTGGGAAGACTGCGACGGCAGAAGCGGTGGCGCTGGAACACCGCAAACCACTTTTCATCCTGACTCCTGGGGACATCGGGGCGAATTCATGGGGCTTGGCGTATAATTTGCGTCACTACTTCCGCCTGGCAAGTAGGTGGGATTGTATCCTGCTGATTGATGAGGCAGATACGTTCCTCAGTCAGCGATCAAAGTACGACATCGAAAGAAATGCTCTAGTTTCCGGTAAGTCCTGGTGTAATAGAAGATCAAACATACACTAACACATGCCATTCTGGCTTGATAGTCTTCTTGCAGGTACTTGAGTACTACAAAGGTATACTCTTTCTCACAACAAACCGAGTGGGGCAGTTGGACGAAGCGTTTCAGTCCCGAATTCATCTGAGCCTTTACTACCCTTCACTGGACCAAAGGCAGACTGAGCAGATTTTCAAAGTAAATCTGCAGAAACTTCGAGACACTGATGCCATAAGGCGCAAGATCAACGGAATGCCTGCCCTGCAGATCGACGACGAAAAAGTACTGGACTTTGCACGGAGGCCATTTGTCAATGCGAATCAAACTTCTTCTCGTCATCAATCATTTGCCCAGTGGAATGGAAGACAGATAAGGAATGCGTTCCACCTGGCATCTTCGTTGGCATACCGTTCAATGGCAGAAGAGGTCAAACAACCTTCCAAGCATGGCGAACCTGTCGGCGAGCTGAGTCAGTGCTCCGTCATTCTTGATAATAGGCAATTTCAAAAGGTCGCGGACACTATGCAAGCTTTCAATGAGTACTTCACAGAGACTAGAGGCTTCTCTGATGCGGACTTGGCCTTTATGGCTGGTGACCGAGCCGACTTCTGGGAGGACATGAGGTCCCGGCCACCGAGTCTTGCGCAAGAAAGGCCTGGAAGATATCAGAGGCCATATCCTCCCTGGAATGAAGGGGAGAGACATGGTCCTCGCGATTCTCAACGGCAACCGGCAGGATCTGACAGGGGAATCTATGATTCCGGAGACGCTCCTCCGTATGGACAGAGGGGATCCTTCCAACACATGAACCCTTACGCCGTTAGACCAGATATTCAGGCAGAGTCTTCTTCATCACGGCAAGACTTTCATAGTCGAGGACGAAACATGGCCTATGAAGAGATTGGTGATCATCCACGGAGCAGGCAGCAGGTGGGGATTCGGGAGCAAGCACCACCAGTACCCAGAGACCTTGAAGAATTTCGCAGTGACCATGGATACCGCTACCACGATCGGCGAGTAGATCCTCATGGTCGTCCCAGTGACTCTAGAGGTGGTCCTTACGCCCACAGCAGGACAGAGCCTTTGCAAAGAGATACTGGGGATGACGATGAATACACGTAAGGCAGATTTTAGAGGCCAGCAATCTCAACATTTCTTCTCTTTCGTATGGTGTATGTCATAGAGGTCTGTGAGGAAGCAATGTAGGCGTGTAGCATAGAATTGGAGCTCTTTTTTTTTTTGATCGATGGTAGGCTTTCGCACTAACATAACACCTGTTCGGCGACGGCGGTATTGTGACGCACCATGAATAGGTTGTCGAAACTTATATCACTTCAATGACGGGACACGCTGGTGCATTGTCTCGTTGCGCTACCTCATGACATCCTTCTGAAATCTGTGTCAGAGTCCCAACTTGTCCCAACTAGTTTGAGGCTATCCGAGATGGCGATCTCAGAAGGTGAGGATGTCTATATAGCCCTTGCTAGTTAGGCGGGTGCTGAGCTCGTCCCGATAAGATAGTATTGCACAAGAATCCCACAACAATCCAAGATCCCTTGAATCCTGCCTGAGTACAGTACATCAATTTTCCAGGAGTCAGAGCCTCAGAATGAGGACCTCAGGATGACTTGTCCTGTTGCTAAATCCCGCAGGAGTGAAGCGTCCGTGTCTGGGTTACACGGCATACAGCCTGCTGCTAGCTATCAAAGAGGGGGTGCCGTCTTCTTCGGCTGGGTGTACGACATGTGTAAGCAGATCGCGTATCTGCCTGACACATGTAGGCGTCCTTTTGGGTCTCTGACCACCGAACCAAACCACGCCTATCAAAGTGTGGTAACACTGCAGAAAGCCATGGTCATGAACGGATTTCAGCTCCCAGTGCGAGCTCTCCGCCCCCACCACCGTTACCTCCTCTTTGCGGAAGTTGATCGTCGGGGACTCTAGACCTTGAAGATCTTCAATCCTTTCTGACTAGCCGCGGATTGGGCCAACGGTGCGTCAGTTACATGTGCACCACCGCTTTAAGTTGCCATGTCCTCGGGTTTGTGCCGCCCGCCGTTGAGCCGTTTTGTTACGCACTCGGAGGCCACGAATTAATTAACATATCCAGACATGGACGGAACCCGAATTGGCGCTTCGCTGTTCTGAATTTTCGTCCGCCGAAACATTCACGTCAGAAACTATTTTCTTTGTTGTTTTGTTCTCGATTTGTCCCAATATTCTCATAACATAATAGCTAATATGTGCGCATCAGCCTTCTAATGACAAGACGCAATTTTGGTTCGACACCTTCCACTCTAAGGACTGCCAGCCAGCCAATAGGGTAGGCACCGACCACGAGATGTCGTCTGGCTCACACGTGCGAGGGGACCCGTGGCTGATCCAGGTCCTCACACCTGTCGCCGTTTTGGTCACTGCAGTCGTCGGCGTCCGCTTCTCCCTACGGCTTTCAAGACGGACAGGATTCTGGCTCGATGACTGGTTCATCCTCGCATCGATGGTTCTCGCATGGGGCATGTATGCTATATCGGTTTTAACCGTGGAAATAGGAGGAAACGGGACTCCATTTGGGGTCAATAAGGCTACTGATCCGTCAATGGTTTGGATGGGGCACCTTCTCAAGGTAAATAAAAGCAAACATTATCATATGGAAACGAAGAGACGAGGAAAACATAACGCAAAAATCTTAGCTAACCAGCGTCTACGCACACAGCTCCTATATGCCGCCCAGATCATCTACGCAAGCGCCATACTAACAGCCAAACTCAGCATACTCGCCCTGTACTGGAGGCTATTCCCGACCAGGTTCATGAAGCGCGGCTGTGTCGTGCTCGCCGTGCTGACAGTCATGTGGTGGTTGGCGGGCGTTCTGGTCGACATCTTCCAGTGCAACCCGGTTGGCAAGGCGTTTGACATTTCCATTCCGATCGACGAAGGCCACTGCATCTCCCAGACCGGCTACTGCCTTGGCATGATCATCCCAAACATACTGATCGACGTCATGATCCTATGCCTGCCGACCTTTGAGGTCTCGAAACTGCATTTGCCTCGCAGCCAGAGGGCCGCCCTGGCCAGCGTGTTCCTCCTCGGCGCGGGCGTCACCTCCGCCGGCGGTATTAGGATGTATTACCACCTGCAGCTGGTGGAATCGAGTACAGGCGGAAACTTCGACTTTACCGGTGAGTCTTGAAGTTATCAACAGAGTCTGTTGCCCTGCGCAGCGGAAGACGTGCCAATATAACACGGGGGAAGTCGACTGCTAACCATATTCACTCGGGTTGCCAGTGGACCTGTTTCTACCGCAGCTATGGATGACTCTCGAGCCCGACATGGCCATCATCTGCGCCTGTCTGCCCGTCATGCGGCCGCTGGTCACGATGCTCCTGGCCTCGCCGCTCTACCGCTCCATCACCTCGTACCTTTCTGCGGGCTCCAGCGCCGGCAAGAGTGGCAAGCAGGTCGGGTCAAACACAATCGGCGGGTCATCGGCGGCCCCGAGCAGCGCGGCGCGACGCGGCGTTAGGGATAGCAATAACCGGGCTAGCAACCATGATCCCTCAGGATATGAGCTGTCGTTATTTGACTCTTTGGAGTACCTCAGAGATGAGGACGTGGAGGCCGGGAGGCTCGTACGAGACGGCCGAGGCTGGCCTCTGCAGGGGGACAACAGCATCGGGTGCCAGACCCAGGTAAGCAGAAGCGATAGTATAGGCCCTGGTGATGTTCCGGTGGGTGCCATCTCGGTGAAGACTGTTGTGGATTGTCGTGAGACGACTTGTGATTCTTCCATTAGGAGCTAAGTGACACAGTCATTAATATACACTTAATATTGTTACCATTTTCGTACTTCCTAGGTTGGACTTCCCACTATTTTCGCATCAGCATGCTATAGTGGAAAAGGCTACAGAAACGTCTTCGGAACTCGGAACTGAGGTCGGGGCAAAGGAAAGCTGATGCAAAGTATCCATCAGATCTCTAGCTACTTCACAACCACCTCTACAAGAGATAAAGCTCGTGTGGGGCATTATCTGGATCATCCTATGTAAGAAGCGCTACTGGGCATCTCTCAGATAACATTCCCGCTCTCAAACCTTCCCCGCCTCCACAGACATGATAGCTTTAGCCCTTATCTCTGCCGCCAATGCTCATCGGCTAGACATGCCGGTTAGGGCAATGAAGCTATCTCAGGGCTATGACGCAGGTGGGTTCGTGGGGTTCATCTAAGCTCGAAGCTGCGGGGAAACCCCTAGACTTGGTTGGAGATAGGTGCTCCCCTCCGACCGAAGTCTCGGGACCCGCATGAGGTACCATATTAGAGGGTGGTGTTTCGTGCCGACGAAACCAACCCTATTCATGAATACCCGCCCTTGGTCGTCTTGCTGGCTGCGTGCTGGAACTTCTTTGACGCCTGTCAAACATCTGTAACTAGATAATTTGTGAAAATGGAACAACTGAAAACGCTCCTGATTGCCAACAGAGGGGAGATCGCAGTCCGTATCATCAAGACAGCCAGGCAAGTTCAGAACTTGAAGCGACCGGCATTTCATACCATGCCTATACTTCCTTGAACTGGCTAACAGTTCCTTGTCAGACGCTTGGGAATCAAGACTGTGGCCATCTACACAGAGCCAGATTCAGCATCGCAACACGTCGCTGATGCTCATACTTCTTATCTCCTTGACGGCGACGCCACGAGAGCCTACCTCGATGGTGACCAGATCATACAGAAAGCCAAGACTGCAGGCGCACAGGCTATCATCCCCGGGTACGGGTTCCTGTCCGAGGATGCAAACTTCGCCCGCTCCGTCGCCGCGGCAGGGTTGCACTTTGTTGGTCCCAGTCCAGAGAGCATCGAGCAGTTTGGACTGAAACACACGGCACGGGAGCTGGCCCTGGCAGCTGGTGTGCCCGTCGTGCCGGGCACACAGGGGCTACTAAACGATGCCGACGACGCCGCCCGAGCAGCGGACGGGCTTGGCTATCCCGTGATGCTCAAGTCGACGGCTGGCGGCGGTGGGATGGGACTACAGACTTGTGAGGATGAAGTCCGCTTGAGGAAGGCATTTGAAACGGTGCAGTCCCGCGGCGCAGCTCTTTTCAAGAATGCGGGCGTGTTCCTGGAGAAGTACTACCCTGCTGCTCATCACATCGAGGTGCAAGTTTTCGGTAACGGCCAGGGCAAGGTCGCAGCCCTCGGTGAGAGGGAATGCAGTATCCAGCGTAGGCATCAAAAGGTTATCGAGGAGTGCCCCAGCCCATTTGTCGCGCAGAAGAGGCCCGACTTGCGGAAACAACTCTGTGCTGCTGCCGTGTCGCTGGCAGAGTCTGTCAAGTATGCTAGTGCAGGGACCCTCGAGTTCCTAGTTGACGACGAGAGCGGAGCCTTTTTCTTCCTCGAGATGAACACCAGATTGCAAGTGGAGCACGGTGTCACTGAGATGGTCTACGCGGTTGACTTGGTGGAGCTCATGCTTCGCCAGGCCGACGCACAAATGACAGGCAAAGAAGGGCTGGCGGAGACTGAGCTAGATGGCATCTCGAGATCATGTCAAGAGCCGAAGGGACATGCGATAGAAGTGCGAGTCTACGCTGAGAATCCGGTTAGAGACTACGCCCCCTCCCCTGGACTCTTACAGCAGGTCGTCTTCCATGAGCTCCCAGGAACACGCATTGACGGCTGGGTTCGAGCTGGAATTACTATCAGCCCTAATTATGGTGAGTTGGTGAAGGACAATAAACATACGAGCTCAGATGCTGACGAAATCCATCAGATCCGTTATTGGCGAAAGTGCTTCATCATGCACAAAGCAGATCGCAGACTGTTGACGAGCTCAAGATTGTGCTTTCAAAGTCATCCATCTGCGGCCCACCTACGAATCTCGACTTTCTCCTCGCAATTCTGGACTCTCCAGATTTCGAGTCTGGCAACACCATAACACAATTCCTCTCAACTTTCAACTTCCATCCT
Organism: Diaporthe sp. HANT25; assembly: GCA_013435955.1. Taxonomy (NCBI): domain Eukaryota; kingdom Fungi; phylum Ascomycota; class Sordariomycetes; order Diaporthales; family Diaporthaceae; genus Diaporthe; species Diaporthe sp. HANT25. The sequence continues at coordinate 1,409,613 of JACBFG010000020.1, read as the reverse complement.
CCCGCTATTGACGTCCTGGCTGGAGGGTCATACACTCTTGTCGAGGACTTCCCAGGGAGGCCAACTATCGGCAAGGGCTTTGGGCACGGGGGTCCGATGGACCCGATATCTTTCCAAATCGCCAATGCTCTTGTTGGGAACCCTCTTGGGAAAGAAGGCTTAGAGATCACCCTCACTGGACCAGATCTCAAGTTCTTGTCAGATGCCATCGTGTCTCTCACCGGTGCAGCCATCTCGGCTACCCTCGATGGCAAGAAAATGCCCATGTGGCAGAGGACAAGAATATTGGCGGGACAGCGCCTGACTATTGGAAAAACCTTATCCAACTCGGGCTGCAGATCTTACCTGGCGGTTTATGGTGGCTTCCTGAATGTTGCAGAGTGGTTTGGATCCAAAGCAACCGTGCCTTTGACACTAGTCGGTGGATATCAAGGCCGCCCTTTAGCAACGGTCAGTCACCCTTTTATTTGTTTTTATTCACACGCTATTTTATCATTGGTTAGTACTGATGAATCCGGCTTCACAGGGAGACATGCTTCGAATCGTGGACACAGTTCCTCCGGAACCTGAAGAAAGCCTCCCAAGAGCAATACCCGACAGCATTTTACCAAAACACCAGGAACACTGGGTTGTGCATGTCATTCATGGCCCGTATTGTGAAGAGTATCTTTCCCCCGAGGACATCGCCATGTTCTACGGTACAGACTGGGAAGTCTCCCACAACGCAGCTCGAGGCGGCATTCGACTCATTGGCCCCCGGCCCAAATGGGCGAGGACATCAGGCGGGGAAGGCGGCTCGCATCCCAGCAATGTTATTGAGTATGGCTACCCAATAGGCGGCATTAACTTTACTGGAGACGAACCTGTAATTTTCCCTGTTGACTGTCCGGATTTCGGTGGCTTCGTCTGTCCCTTCACTGTCGTGAAAGCGGATTACTGGAAAGTCGGGCAGCTGCGAGCCGGAAACACGGTCAAGTTCGTCGCCGTGTCCCTCGAAGATGCTCTCTGGTCCCGGAAGGCAAACGAGGCGTTTGTTGACAACATTGTCAAGTGGCTGGCGTCAGGCTCGTTTGACACTGTGCAAAGCCTCAACGCCACGCCAATACTAGAGGCTCCCTCGTCAATCCAGCCGGCAGTCATCAGGCTATCTGAGGCTACACCCAGCAGACCACGCATCGCGTACCGCCAGGCCGGCGATGACTACTTGTTGGTAGACTATGGTACGCACAAACATAAATCTCGGGTACTCCCCACTCCCACTCCAGTCACTGACTCCTGATTCTGCAGGGAATGGTTCGTTTGATATCAATCACAAGTGTCGCATGACAGCCCTCAAGCGCAAACTTGAAGCTGGCACCGGCTCCATCCGCTTTTCTCCCACTGGCGAGGGTATCTACAACACGGTCTGTGTCGGCAACTCCATGATGATATACTATAACGGATTGGCCATTCCGCAGTCTCAGCTGCTGGACTATCTCATCACCCTGGAAGACGAGCTCGGCGACCTGAGCTCCATCACAATGCCGAATCGCACGTTCAAGCTGCCCCTGACCTTCACGCACCCCCGGCTAAACGAGTCCATCGAGCGGTACATGGCGAACCAGAGGCCGTACGCGAGCTACCTGCCGGACAATTTCAAATTCGTGGCTGAGAATAACGGCATCACTCCGGACGAGTTCCGCAAGCTATGGCTCACGGCTGAGTTTGTCTGTATCGGAGTTGGATTCTTCATGGCCCTGCCATTGGGCCTCCCGGCTGACCCTCGTCACCGCCTCGTCAGCCCTAAGATGAACCCGTCCAGGACATTTACCCCGGAAGGTACAGTGTCCTGGGGTGGGTCATGTCTTGCCATCTACCCGGTTGACAGTCCTGGCGGGTACATGCTCAATGGCTTGACTCTTCCATCTTGTGATAAGCTTGGATACAAAAAGGGCTTTTCAGAGGACCGCCCCTGGCTGTACGAGGACATGGACGTCATTACGTTTTACGAGGTAAATGAGGAGGAGTATGACCGTGAGATTGCGTTATTTAGGAGTGGGAGGTACGAGTTCCAAGTCGAATCCACGACATTTGATATGAAACAGCATAACGAGCTGCTAGACAGCGTCAAGGACGAAGTTGCGGGTATCAAAAAGAAACAAGAAGAAGCTCAAGAGAAGATGGTAACGCTTGAGAAAGAGCTGCTGGCTAAATGGGACGAGGAGAAGAAAGCTAGTGGTGTATCCATGGAGAGCATTCAAAACTTGCTGGATGGTACGCAAAACCCTATGGCGTCTTCTGTTAAGTATCCCCCAAGCGCTAACATATGGCCTAGATCCAAATATCGAGGCTATTGAGGCACCTGTGAACGCAAACGTGTGGAAAGTGCTGGTAGAAGAAGGGCAGGTGCTTGAGAAGGGCCAGGTTGCCACAATCCTGGAGGCGATGAAAATGGAAATCAATGTCGCAGTTGATGACCGTTTTGTGGGCTCCAAGATTGAGAAAGTGCTGATCCAGCCGAATGACATAGTCCAAAGTGGAAAGCCCCTTGTGTTGGTGAGAACTACAGGTTGAAGTACAGAAAGTTTGAGCATTTGAATTTGAATATTTACAGAGAAGTAGACGTGACTGAATTGCCTTAGTTCAGAGTCACGTCTCCAACCACAGGCCTGTGGTCACTAATCTTGACATTGTCCCTGAGGTTATCAATAGTCTTGTAACCGTTCACAGAGAACCAGTTCTGGCCCTGGGGGCCGATCCAGATGTAGTCGATGCGCGACGAGTACTCGTTGTTGAACCCAGTGAAGGTGGCCGCCTCCCCACTGCGCTGGTCTGCCGATGCAAGCTTGTACAAGTCCTCGACGTACTTCTCGCCCACGAGGGTCGTGTATGCGCCGTCGGTCTCGCCAGCGTTGAAGTCACCGGTCAGCGTGACGGGCAGGTCGGGCCCGTACTGCGCGTCGACAGCCTTGATCATGTCCACCGCCACGCCGATCTGGTTGGTCCGGGCCTCGCCGCTGGCGTTGTCCAGGTGCGTGTTCGCGTGGATGAACCTCCTGCCAGTTGCCAGGTGCCTGAATACGGCAATGTTGACGATACGGTTGCTGCCCGAGCCCCAGTCCTTCGACGGCGTGTCCGGTGTGGTAGAAAGCCACTTTGTCTCTGAGTACTCGGCCTCGAAGACGTCCTTCTTGTAAATGATGGGGTTGAACTCTCCCCCTTTGTCTCCGTCGTCGCGTCCCACGCCGATGCTTGCCCAGCCGTCGCCGAATGAGGTCATGATATCGTTTAATTGCTCTTCGAGTGTCTCTTGCAGTCCGATGACAGCAACGTTCGAGACCTCGTTAGCTTGCTCAACTACAGACTCGATGATTAGCCTTAAGGTCAACGACCAAGTGATGGTACAGATGCCTACTCAGAGTGGTAATGACACCCGGTGCGCGGCACTTTGTCGGATCGTTGGCGCATGACAATCCAAGCCAGTACCGCTCAACATCACCAATGCTGATATCGTCATTGGCATAGCGAATGTTGAACGTGATAACCCGAAGCGGTTGCTGGGCGCACACGTGAGCCGCCCCGAGCAGCAGGTAAGCAAAAGCCTTTGAAAGCATATTGGTTCTGGAGAAGGCAAAAGAGCGAATGTGGTGACAGAGCAAAGAACGAGTGTTGCACCTGGAAAGAGTGTATGCCGTCGAAGAAAAGAAACGGGTCGTAGACGCACGACCTTCTCTTATAATTAATCACAATTGACCCATTGGACATGAGCCACACAGAGTCGGTTGTACCGTCTATGCTATCCCTCCTTGAAAGGCCAAGCATTGCTGTCCTATATTTACAGTGTTTAGCGCCTTGGCTTTGAGTCTTGGCCTCACGCACGGCCTTTAAGGCTGATGGCTTAGATGCTGCCTCAGAGCCCACATGCTGGCCCTTTCAATTTCGATAAACAAGAAACAGCCTAACCAGCGATCACTGAGTCAGGCATTCAGGTGGCAGACAGTTGATCCTCGCCCCTTTTGCGGCGCATTTACCGCCGTCACATTCAACCACCGCTGCCAATGCGAGTCAACATCTGACTCGTATATGCCAAAAAACACCAAGATAAATGGTTCCCTGTCCAAATGACCTGAAAGCCAAGCATTGCTGTGGCTCTATCAGTGGTACACTAGATAACCCTCAATGTTTCCCTGTCCCACGATGTCATGCCTTCGGTGATCAGGTTGATCAGTTTGAAAGAGATAAAACTGCTGCCGAAAATAAACAGACCAACTCTCTCGAATGAATCCAAGTTTCGTCTAAGAAGAAGCATTCTTGCCGAAACCGACGCGTCGTTATGCGCCCTTCTGTTATTGAGAAGAACAACGGGGACAATGACATATGTACGTTCAAGTAAATTGTGAAAAATGTCCTCGTATCTGATGTCTTCGTCCATGTCGAACCTGGCATGAGAGCCCAGTCCGAATACATCCCACTGACCGTTCGGCGTTATCGAAATCGCATCGGAGGGAATCACGTTAGCGTCGAGCAACAGGACCTCGGAGTCTTGACCGTCCATGTCGTACCAAGGTCTTTGGGTAGTTGAGCCATCGCTGTCGACTGTCTCGAAGGATATGCCCCATAATAGAGACTCCACGTATTCGTCGCTGCCGCCGTGGGCCTGGCCAATCCAGCCGGCCCAGGACCATGACGGGAACATCGGCCTCCTGCGACTGTTGCTGCCGTGTGCGTGGCTCCAGCAGAGACCAAGTGACAACCCCTGGGATGTTACTGATCTTAAAGTTGGCGGCGGGATGGAAAACGGTATCCCACAAACGCTAGCGAGGGGCGTGGTACCTTCATGCGCTGGGTCACGACGGACGTAGAATTGCAGGACACCGCGGAAGGCGGCAAGCGAATCTTCTGGGTACGTCATTTGTCGACAGGTATATTCTTTGACTCTGCGCCAGAAGTCATGCAGAGAGCTCCCTCCATCGGCTGCGTCATGCCCGCCCAGAATTGCCCAATTCTGCAATGATCGCGTCAACGGCCCATAGTTGTAGCTTGGGAATAAGCGGCTAGCACTCGATCTGTTGTCAACAGCAGAGTCTGCCGAGTAGCCTTCTCGCATCGATATGTCTCCGAGCTGAATCAGTCCCTCATTCTCATAGGTTTCCTGGCACTCGAAGTATAGTCCATTGGCAGTGAACATAACAATGCGCCTGGAGAAGAATGCTTCCTGGTATGTCCAGGCCCGAGTAGCCCATGTCGACTCGTTTAATGTCAGTGCTGAATGGGATGGCCACTGAAATAATTCAATCCCGCCGTTCGCAATGACGGGAGCCAGATCTCCCGAGCGAGAGCAACTGATTCCGACAAGACCATGATTGGCATCTTCACCAGCGCCGTCGACTATTGTCCAGGCTGCGCTACTATAGATGCGGTCCATGATCCTGATTTGCTGTGATTTATGCTGATTATCACTTTGGTCAATACAATATTGATCAACCCACAGGTACCGGTATCCAGTGGCCAATGTAAGTTGGATCGCGTCCTCGATGACTTGTGGGACGATAACAGGAAGACGTGCGCCTTCTCGCATTGGCGGATGGAATGAGCCTCCCCAGACATAGCTCAACGCCACATACAGTAGTGACTTCACCTGGTTGATATCCCTGACATCCACGACGTTCCTCCTTTGGCAGTCAATCAGCCTCATGTCAGGAGGAAAGTCGCCCGATTTTGTCTCGTCCGGGCATCTGCCATGAGATGCCTGACATTTCTCCAACCATTTCTTCAGGATGGAAATATCGATTTTTCTTGATATGGCCCTTGGCCGAAAACCAGTAAAGCTGGATAGTCTTGAAGGCTTATGACAAACGAGGTAGCGGTTGTGAAGCCGCGTAAAGTCCGGATGCAACTTGTGATTTATTCCGTGTACTCGTTGACCATGGACCATGACAGGCTCCATGCCATAGGTTTCATCACCATCTAGATCCTGAAGGACAAGAAGAAAATTGTGATCTGGGCCCATGCCTGTTTCCTGAAAACAGTATTGTGTGGAGAATGCATATAGAAATTCGTTGTCATCCTTTTGCGAAAGCCCAAGAGAATTTGAAGGATCTCGGTATTTCCTATGTCGACCGATCAGATTGCACAATGGGCAATCTGTAGCTCCCGTGATCCGGGACAAATTTCCCAGTTCAGTCACACGCACACCGACGTCCGTCGTGGGCGTGTAACGCCCCAATGAGCCAGCGCGTTGAGCCAGCGCGCTCCGCTCAATTGAGAGATTTTTACCAGCCATGGACAAATCCAGTTCTCGACATCGTGCACAAAATCGCATGTCGGCAGATATCGAGTCTGGTTTCGAGTCCTCCCCCATTCTGACAGACACACGCGCCTGGGGTCTCCAGCATTAATGTTGGACGAGTAATGAGTTCAGTAATGGTGGCTGGCGAATGCCTCTGCTCGTTTCATCTCGAGGCTGAAATGTCCAAGGTGAAGTTGCTTGCGTTGCGCTGTGACTTGGATTTACTTCTCTCAAGCTTAACATAGCCCAGCAACGTTATTCACGATGCGCGCGATTAGAATGAGGGGTCGTGCATAGACATGATTGGTGGTTAAGTAAGCAAATAAGTCGCGATCCAACAGTTCGGATAGTCCCGGGAATAAGGAGAGCTTCGTTCGAAGACACAATGCACCACATCCCATGCTCAGATTTCTGAGGTATCAAACAGTATAACATTTAGAACATGTTAATTTACGTACTTTTAGACATTCACAATGGAATGGGGCATGTGGATCAGTATTTTGCGCAGACAAAATATTGTATCTTCCAAGGTAAAAAGCATATTTACAAACATGCCTACCTGGGTATTATGCTATGGGAGAAGGTCAATCACTATCCTATACAGAAGAGAGACGTGTGGACATGGCTTGTCTTCTAAAAACCCACTTCGGCCTGGGTAAAGAAAGACTTCGAGCCCACTTTGCTAATGATACGTTGTCCAGGCACTCGATTGGATTGCCCCACTGCCTGTTGCACCCCCTGCCAGCGCGCCGCAAGTAAGCCAAGGGCCCTGCTAGTTGGAAGTGAGGAGCCGCGTACGGAAGCGAGTAGAAAAGTCGATTCTCATTACAATTCGCTAGATGACCATTTCCAATCTGAACACTACGCGCGCTCCAATCAGGCGCGAAGCCAAGCCGACCCATGCTTCCTTAGGCCTCCGACGAGGCAGTCAGGTTTCTTTTCATGACAAGAGATCCATGGATTCTGAAGCAGCCGGCATATCTGTTGACATCAATGCCGGAGCCACGAAAATATGCACGTCAGTTCTCTTCAGTTGTAACTTGACTTGGTATCCGGGGAGATCAATCAAAGAACAAGGAAGGCAAGTGTTGCAGCTCGTGGACGCTGGTACCGCGACGGGAGATCAGCGAGTTCGTCCATGGCAGAGCTGAACTGACAAATGCCGGCATGATATGATCACCCGGAGATATTCGGCAGAGGCATGGGGAAGGCAGAGCTGCTGCGAACTGGTGTCAGACTCGGCAGCTCCTGTCGATCTTGGCTGGGGCTGGTTTCTCGAGGCAATGCATACCGAAGCCGTTCTGATAACCGAAGGATCCGATCTTGAAGTCTGATCTCCGATCCGTAGCCAAATGTGAGATATGATGAGATCGAGGGGAGATTCTAACGTTGCTCTCTCGGCGCAATATCCGGAAGAGACACCTTATATGTCAGGGTGTGACCGTACTGTGTATGAGGCCTGCACGAGGTAGTATCTGAGTCTGCAGGGAGCGTGATACCTTGCCTGCTGCACAGGACTGCACAGCCAGAAGCGCCCTGCACACCGAAGGCTAGACCACGCGGAGCTTAGTGTTGGATGCGAGTCAAGCTTAACAGTGGTGGAATGTTGACCGTTGACCGTTACCTCGGGGAGTTTTATTGGCCCAACCAAGGGCCATTCACCGGGCTACGCCACCTCTGACACCAGCTTCCCGGAAACTTTGAGGGACAAATATAGGGCAGTGTTATGGATTGTGAGCTAGTTCACCCGCTTTCCGAGACCGATGCAACCTCACCGAGTCCTCAGCTCCGCACCCCCTGCTAATTAGGCTTCTGTGCAGAAACAGACCAAGACCACGCTGTTTTTCTTTTTCTCAATGTCTCCCTCCCAACTGCCTCTTCTCTTCCACTGGAAGGTAGGTCAGTGCGTCATTGCTATCGCAGTAGTGTCGAGCTTCTCGCTCCAGTCGAATTGTACTGCCCGTGATCTACCTCAGCGCGCGTATATTACAACCCAACTTCTAAACCTCAAACATTAACACGCTGGTGTTAAGGAACTCGGCAGTTCCTGACGAGGTTCGAATCATGAGCCTGGGCCTAGCTTACTACCGCACCCACGTGGTACGTAGTCGCATACTTATACCCAATTCTAAGCATTGTGGTAGCTAGAATTGAGTTTGTTGTGTGGGGTGACCGAGGTGATATCCCTTGTCGTCGTCATAGTTGGTGTGGCCTGCCAACGACGACGGATCAGGCCAGTCCGGAATTCCCGTTGGGCCGTCATGGAATGAAGCTCCTTCTCGAATCCTGGCAGTCTGGCAGCCAAACACCACCACTGCCGTATCCCCTCAATCCTACACGTGTAAATCTTAACCTGGGCTGTATATAGGGTGGCTGAATCAGCCTTGAATTGCATTGCGTGAAAGCTAGCCCCGTCGGGCAATTTGACACTAGTTTCGGAAACAAATATGGCATTCTCGGTACGTCAGCGGACCGCTCCTCGGTTGACAAGACAAGGATGCGGCCAAGTTCGCGTCTCTGGATTGTTTGCATCGGGCTTCTGCAAGGGCGTGCAAGGGGAAGGAGTCAGGAATGTAACGGCTATAGCTGCATGTGAATATAGGACTCGTATCACTCGCAGCATCCACCTTGATTAAGTCACAGCTTCTCCTCGCATCGAGGTGGATACTGTGATCCTATAGCGATTAGAAAACCTCATCAGAATATATGATCGTTGTGATCCATTCGTGATGCCCAAGAGCTCGACGTCTCCCACCTCTTCGCGCACCTACTCCCTACACGCAGAGTCTGAAGAGTCCACAGTCCGGGATACACCTCTTGAAAGTCCACCAAGGGGAATGTCGGTGCTGGCCAAAATCCTTGCTGGAAAGTACGACTTCATGGCTCCTCATCGGAAGACATCTGAGCACGAGCAGCTCGATGGCGATGTCTATCGGCCAGAGATGAAGAGGTAGGTTACTTGAGCTGCTGTCATCCCTACCTTGCAGTCCCCCTTCAGTCTTGGGTAGTCAGAACACTTCAGCCGGAAAGCCATAAAACATCCGGATGAAACGCTTGTGCTGACTCTCACCTCTCCTCTCACCTCTTTGTAGCCTTCCTGATGTACCGGAGAGCATTGAGTCTCCCATACCAAAGAGACTAGACCGCTCTATATCGGCGGTTGCTCGCTCCTTCTCTCCACATGTACGAAGCAAACGTTCAGCAATGTCGCTTCGCTCAACCGAATCGTCATATCAGACACGGATCACTACTCCCAGCCCCCCGCCTGTGGATAGCTCATTGCCTGCACTTCAAACCGCAACTGTTGAGCATTCCGATGGCCTCGAGCCTCTTTGCGAAGAGGAAATTGAGCCCGGCAGCTTCGACCTCGTCTTACCCGAGACCGAAGAGACGCCTCTGTATTCGCTCGAGGAGCGATCCGAATTTCTATTCTCGCAGGAACACTTGAGAATAATATTTGGAGACTTCACACTCTACCAGCGCTTCGCCACTTTTATGGGCACTCATCGACCAAAGTCCATTCCCCTCTTGGTGTATTACCTAGACACCGTCAAGGCACTGGCAGCTTTCAAGTACGCCAACGCTATCAGTCAGGCAGTGGAACCTTTGCACGCGTACGAGTTTACGCAAGACGCTACAGCCGTACCGGAGGCAGTGAACGACTGCCTTGAGAGAAAAGCTAATGCCGCCTTCGAATTGCTGGCCCAAGAGGACCTGCCGGCTTTCATCACCAATGAGTGGATGCAATTTGTCGAGGTTTCTATACGGAGACGTATTGTTGGTTCAATGCCTGCTCATCTGAAAGAGTACGTTCCTTTATCAGCGCCCCCTTTTCTTACTCCGATTCAAGCGAAAATCACGAAGTGCATCTTGCAGTGATGTTTCAAGATTGGAAAGTTGGCTAAATGTGCGGGCTTATCCAAATCTAGTTTATCGGAAGGTCTAGCCGAAACCTTCTGTCTCACTGATCCCTCGCGGCGGGACAACCCCATAATCTTTGCTTCTGAAGGTACGTATCGCGATTCATTTTCATCTATCAATAACTGGAAGATGTTCAGGGGCTGGTCACAAAAGAGCTGAATCACTGACACTCAATTGTCCGGTTCAGAATTTCACAGGACAACACAATATGGCACCAAATACGTTATAGGCCGGAACTGCCGCTTCCTTCAGGGGCCCAAGACGAGTCCCTTCAGCACCAGGCGGATAAGGGAGAAACTGGATGCCGGCAAGGAGTTCTACGAAACATTTCTCAACTACAGAAGAGATGGGTCTCCGTTTATGAACCTGCTCATGTGCACCCCTTTGATGGATTCCAGAGGGAAGGTACGATATTTCCTGGGCGCCCAAGTGGATGTATCGGGGCTGGCCAAAGAGTGCTCTGGGCTAGAGTATTTGAAGGACTTCCTCGACAGTCAAGGTGAAGGTGACGGTGAAAAAGAAATTGAGAAAACAACAGCTGGGTCAGGAGTGACAAAGGACCTGGAGCGAGAGGACAAGGATGAGTTTCAAGAGCTGAGCGAAATGTTCAATCAGCACGAGATGAACACTGTCCGCAAGCACGGAGGAGCAATGTACCGGCCTCTACAGGGCCAGGAGCAGACGAATCTGTCGAGCTGGCCGAGGGAACGGGTCGTGATCGAGTCCGACTCGGATGGCTTCGTCAGCGGAGATGGAGACGGCGGCGACAGGATCAGCCCGGACGACACCATGACGAGCCCTGCTAACCTCTCCAAGTCCTCCTGGGGGCAAGACGACGTCGCCCTGCCTCTGCGATCTCGACCCACAACCCCGGCGGACCGACAGCCGCTCAACAAGGGCGGCCACATGCCAGGCGTTTATAAGAACTACCTGCTGGTGCGGCCGTACCCCAGCCTCCGGATCCTCTTCGCCTCGCCATCCCTGCGCATCCCCGGCATACTGCAGTCCAGCCTCATGGAGCGGATCGGAGGCTCGGGCCGCGTTCGAGACCAGGTGCAGCAGGCATTCGCCGACGGGCGGCGGGTCACAGCCAAGATTCGCTGGATCTCCAGTCCTCGTCGGAACACGGAGTACAGCCGGCCGAGATGGATCCACGCCACGCCACTGATCGGTAGCAATGGCGGGGTGGGAGTGTGGATGGTAATCATAGTTGATGAGGAAGAAGATGATGTGACGAACAAGTCAATCAAGCAGCAGAGGAAGCAGAGGCGATTCGGTCTCTCGCCACCGCCGTTGAAGATCGACACAACAGGTCTAGCATCATGAGAAGACGCCCATGGAATATTGTGCGAAGGAGGAAGGAAGGAAACCAAGTAATTGAGGATGGAGAGGAAAAGCCAGGACATTTGATGGACTCACTTGTACTTTAAAAAATAGGCCTAGCGAGTATCAGCCGCCCAGGGCAAAGTTGTTCCTGCTTTTGTGCGGTTCGCTTTCGAAATGTAAAGCAATGAATGTATTTTAAAACAGATCAGCAGCTCCGGTAACTATTGAAACATTGATTCCCGGCAATATAACCGGAAGAACGACGTCCATTTGGACTGCAGACAAACTTCTCCATCCATCGGGCCAAGATCACATGTAATAAGGCGGTGGATCTTTTGATCATGTCCAAGTACATACATGCATGCGACTTCCTTCTCAGACTCTCAAAACGTGAGTTAACAAATGGATGCAAGCATACGCGATTCCGACCCGTGCCACATCCGTCATGCAACCAAGAAGGTCCGTTCGACCCATGAAGTAGCGATCAGCTATCAACTGTCGGGTAGCGGCCCACTGATATTTCCTCTTCAATCCTTTACTTCCATTCAACATGATATACGCATCCATTGTGCACATTGTATTTTCTTTGCTTTCGGACGCAATACGGCAAGTACACGATGGATCTTCTAGAGCCGAATCGACAGTGCTGCTCCTCGGTCGGTCGCGTAGTGCTCTCAATAGATTTGTGAATAGACGATCTGAAAGGCTCATTGGCCGTGTCTTGATGCTCGTCTCTTCCAAGATGTTAGGTAATAGCTCAGGCTTATCCACCCATACTGTCTTGTGAATATTGAGCTCTGCAGTGACCGCATTCAGATCATTCCAGTGCTGAATGAAGCGAGAGTAGAATCTTGGTGTCAACACCCGCAGCTCCAATATGTCGTTGTTTTCCAGATCTCTGCTGTCACACGAAGTGAAGATTCTTGGAGGGCAAGATATGAGTCCGCTCGCGAAGTATTTCACCGAGAGAGGCTTTCCAGCTCGGCGTGTCAGGAAATCGAGATACTTGCTGAAGCATAGTTCGAGACTTTCCTCCACAGAGGTTGCGTGCCTCCCAAGAGTTCCCATCAGTGGCTCCGGTTTACTCGACATGTTCAGTTTCAGACGGTAGAGCAAGACGGTCGCCTGCCAGAAGATCCTGGGCAGTGTAGCAAAGCCAACCCAGAACCACCTGGTCAAAAAGATACATTTGGCCATCAAACCCAGCAAAGTGGGATCCACTGCTGGGCCGTCAGAGAGTAGGCGCGCTACCAGCTTTGGCTGACCTTTTGACGAATTGAGTATTATCGTTACGTCGATTCCGAGAAATCCATCCATTTCAGGGCCCAACGGGTCGCTTGTCTGCACTGAGTAGTATCCTTTGCGAGAGTTGAATGGCGATACTTGGAAGTCTTTCACTCTGGTGCCTTTAATGCGTCGCCGTTGGCCGGGTGTGATGTGCCTCGGGTCTTCTGTGGCATCTCGAACGAGAAGATACGGTCGCCGTTCATCAAAGGTGTTGTTCACTTCCAACACGATTGCTGAGAGCTTCTTTTCCACTGAGTATAGGTACCACAATGAAACAGGGTTGAAGTTGTAACCCGCAAACCTGGCGGCCGTGATCAGGTATGCGTGAGGATATTCTGTCGGGTCAAGTCCCTAGTTTTCATTAGCACAAGCCGATTTGGTGTCAGCCGGACTTATTACCTCAGATAGAAGGAACAGATTCAATTTTCCTCGTAGACCGAGCCCATATCGGCCCCTTTGCAAATGGTCGGACGATTGTACGTAATACCAGCTCCGTGACAAGAAATTGGCGAACGGCACCAGGCCTCCGAACGAGGGAATTGGATCCTCATCGACTCCGATCATCCCATTGACGCTCCCTCTGAAATCTACCGGAACACCAATAGCCAGATAAGAGTATGAGAAGGAGTGCTTTTTCGGGAACAGTCGCCTGTGCGTCGTTCTGCAGGGGATCAGGTATGGCTGACCGGGGCCTTGCCAAATAGTTTCGCGGCTTGTTAGAGGCGCGAAATTATAGAGCGCCACCGCCATGATGCCAGTACAGATGAACAACGATGGAAGAAATCTAGTAACCGTAGGTATACGAGAGGTCAAACCATCCCAATTAAAGTAGGCGAGGAGTGCGGCATTGTAAACCACGTCCAGCTTGGTACCCGCCACTGCGTAGAAAGCTGCCACCACTGTGAGAGCGAGGAACGAAGAACAATCTCTAGTCATTCCTGGAATCGAATGAGTCAGAAATTCAGGCATATGCGTCGAAAATGGATCTTCATTTGCGTCGTTCATCAGTACCTCGTCCGGCGATCGGTGGTACGCGCAAAGGCCAGTTTCGCTACCTTTTCGGTCGATGCTTGTCCTTAGGTGACCACCAGGCCAAATCAAATGAGCGAAATTGGCCTTGAGTTATCGATGTAGAAGTTTGACGAATTTCCAACAGAAGCGCTCTTGAAAGCATGGGGGCATACACTGTGTATGTCAATCTTCAGGAGTATGGGAAGCCCTCTCCGGTGAGGGGAAGTGGGAAAACGCGGCGTCAGCCGTTATCTCGGGCTCATTATTAATAAGCTAACAAGCCGCAGAAGCAGCCTCAATGCACTCGGGCAAGTACGAACATGGCCTGTTGAGTATGAGTGGTCACTGAGGCCATAATCCCATTGAAGTGAATAGAACATTATTGTGCAATACAACTGCAAGAGTAATACTCTCGGAGTGATGATTTGGTGCTTTGTAAGTAGTCTAAATCATATGAAATAGCCACCTCCGCATATCCTCGTGCACATTACCCGGTCAGGCCTCCTTGACACCTTTGAGGACACACTTGCCTACTGCCTGTCTATTGATACCTGTCAGTAGTTCTAAGGGCCGGACGACAAAGAATCGTATAGTGATGATCATCAGGCGGGCTAAGTAATCAGCTAGGGTCAACGTTGGCTGAGCCCCTCTGCTCATCGAAGAGTCAACGATTTCGAATGGAGCTTTTGCACCCAGAGCATCCTGCGCAGCCTCCAAGCCGCTGGTAAACCCGTCCTCGTGAAATCCATACTTCGTCCAAGCCCCAGCGTAGCTGATTCCCCGCTTATTCTGGATATCTCGCAAACGTTTTTGTGCTTGAACCGCCCTTGACGTGTACAGTGGGTGCGAGTATTGAAAGCGGCCTTGGGTCAGCTCGGGTTCCGGTGGATGAAGCGGGTTCATGGTCACGAGTACATGACCGAACTTATCCTCCGGTATATGCTGCAGCGTGTTCATGTTGTATGTCAAGGAAACAGTGTCGGTATAGCCTTCCGACTGTGGTGACAGTGTCATGTAGTTCCAGCTGCACCAGGCTTCACGTCTGTGAGGCATATGCTTTAGGTCAGAGTGAAGGACCACCTCATTCTGTGACGTTTTGAAGCAGGAGAGAATACACCGTTCTTCATCCGTTGCTGAAGAGCCCAGGATTGATAGCGCTTGGTCGCCGTGTGTGGCCAGGATCACATGGTCAAATGTATCTGTTCGGCCACCACCGAAATCTAGCACGACACGGCCGCTTGCGTCGTTATCTAGGCGATGTACTGGGCTGTTGAGAAACACATGCTCCGATGGCACATCTTTCATGACAGCGTCAATGTACGATTTAGATCCCTCTTTTAATGTGAGCCACTCGGGTCGAGATGAAATAGTCGAGAGATTATGATGATTCCACCTGCATTGTGTTAATCCAATTGAACATAAAGTCACGGTAAAACCACTACGGAGCACCAAAAGCTAGTACTGTAAGGTTGGCGACTTACAGAAATCTAATCAACGTGAGGGTCGGGAATTCATTCAAGCACTGATTGGGATTTGTACTCCACACGGATGCTGTGATTGGGATCAGATATCCATCTCGAAATGCGTCCGAGTAGCCATGCTTGTTAAGATAGTCCCCGATCGTTTCTTCTTTAGTCACGGTGCTATCCATATCTGAGCCGTTGGCTGGACACGTTTTATTCGCGTCGATCAAAACGTCCAGGGCGAATTGATTGAATCGGATGATGTCGAACAACATCCGCCACATCCTAAGAGATAGGATGTTTCTGGCTTGGCAAAAAACAGAAGCCAGACTTTTGCCGCCCCATTCAAATGCCCCATGGTCCCGCGAGACCCCAAGGGCCATGTCAGTCGGCTCAGTCGCGATATTCAGGTGCTTTAGGAAATTGATGAAATTAGCTGCAATAGGGTGTAAGTCGCAAATGAAGAGCGAATTCATGGAGGTTGCCACAACTCAGAAAAAGGCTAATACACTCACGGTAGGTTGCCGTGTTCAACACAATAAATCCCGTATCCACACCGACCGAATACTTGCCAGCTTTCCAGTCCACGGTATTCGAGTGTCCGCCAAGCCGGCCGTCTGCCTCGTACAAGTATACATCGTGATTTGTCCGTTTCAAGGCCCATAGAGCGGCAATACCAGAGCATCCGCTCCCAACTATAGCGACCTTCTTCCTCGCTGAGGTCTCAATCTGGCGGCTCATCGCAATACGGCGATTTTAGCGGCTGTGGATCTGTCGTGTCCTAGTTGGCCTCGGAGGAAGAATACGGTCCGAGGAGGAGCATCAGTCGATCATATGACTCAACTCAAGATAGAAATTGCATATCATGACGAAATCGTTTACAATGGTTTGCGAAATGACCGAGGGCGAGATCGGAGTTTCCAAATTGTCCACTTCCTCATCTGTAATCCATTTCATCCTAACATGCGTTATGGAGCATTGATTTCTGGTCCTGAATCCTTCCTAGTGCTTATATCTTGCACATTCTTAGCTTAGTGCTTATGTCGTGTTCAGCCCAGGAGACCTGCATGTATCCGTGTAGACAGCAGGATAGTTGACAATCGTGTGCGGGGCTTCACGTCCGCTTGATACCATATGCATGAAACGTTTCATTGGGTTCCTGAAGTGCTATCCCCAGACAGAAAGGTCCAAAATTGCGTTTGCTCAGGTCTTGGGCAATTTGGCAGTCGCCGTACAGTCTGATATTCTATGACTTCACAGCCTGTGTTCAGCATTTACGGGGACGAGGCTGTCAACGGCTCCGCTGGGCAATTATCTGTATCCGGAACATGGAGTACGGTAAGACTTTTCGCCTTGAATGCTATTCTACATCTTTTTGTGTCTGGGCTGTAAATATTATATCATAACAACGGAATGCGATTTGGAAGTACGAGCACGTTGGTAGACTGTGTCAGAGCTGACAATTGACCTCGATGGCTGAGCTCTACAGACTGGATGATCGATGGGGGATATCTCCCGCATAGCATTGTTCGATGGGGGACACGACAGATACAGAAAATGCGCCAGGCAGAGCTCAATAGAAAGTCATTGACAGAGGCACAGGACGAAAAGATGCGTTTTATTGCCAAGCTGCGTACTCAGCCCATCGCGATAGAGACCAAGGCTGCCAATCAACAACAGTATGAAATCTCTACTGGTGTGTTCGTGGCATTTCTCGGGCCCCGAATGAAGTATTCGTGTTCCCTTTTCCGCACCGGGAAGGAAACACTTGCTGAGGCGGAGACGGAAATGCTGCAGGAATACATCACCAGGGCTGAGTTGGAGGATGGTATGAATATCCTGGATCTGGGGTGAGTAAAGCATCTTTTGGAAGGAATTCGACCTTGTGTTCAACTGCCCTTTGACATTCTATGGTGCAAATACAGATGCGGCTGGGGATCTGCGACGTTATATTTCGCCGAACAATTCCCAAATTCCAGAGTTGTTGGATTCTCCAATTCAAGAACCCAGAAAGAATACATAGAGTCTTTAGCTGCAAACAGGGATATCCAAAACATCGAGGTGATCACAGGGGATATTACCGACTACGAGTTCGAACGGGAGCGATTCGACCGTGTTGTTTCCGTCGAGGTACGCGCAGCTATCTTTCTTTGCCTACGACTCTGATGAGATCAGAACGAGGGGTTAAATGTCGTGATACAGCTATTTGAACATGTGAAGAACTATGAATTGCTCATGGCCAAGATTGCGGCGTCCTTGAAGCCCGGTGGCAAGCTCTTTGTCCACCTCTTCAGTCACTGTAGTGCACCATACGACTTTGAAGATGGGTGGATGTCGAGATACTTCTTCACAGGTGGCACCATGCCCTCGGCGGACCTCCTTCCCTACTTTCAGCGGGATCTTCATCTACAGAGACAGTGGTGGCTGAGCGGGATGCACTACTCCAGGACATTACAGGTAGGTTTCACATGGGTGGTAAGGCTGGCGCAATGCCAGTTGTCAAGATAGTCAATCTAACGGCTGTTTTACGCTAGAGTTGGCTCGCCTCACTTTTAAGAAACAAAGAGACAGTATGGCCACATCTGGTCGAGTTCTATGGAGAAGATGACGCCGCTACCTGGTACAACCGGTGGGTGGTGTATCACATAGCTGGTGCGGAGTTCTTTGCGACTGGGCAGGGGGAAGTCACCGGCGTCTCACATTACCTATTTGAAAAGCCCAAGACCTCTTGATTTTAGTACTTCACAAGCCATTATAATCTGAAATCCCTCTATAAGACTGTGATAACAGTTCAACGCGGTAGATCTTCCATGAATTCCAAGGCTGCTTCTCGACCAACGGTGATGATGACATCGTCTAGAACCTTGGTGGAAAATCCAGCCTCGCAGTAAGAAAAGTAGTACTTGTATGACAACGTCAGTAGGGATTGACTTCTTGGGACGCGGAATGATAATGACTATACGCACCTCCCATTTCTTGCGGAAAACTTCAATAGCGTCTTTTGACATCTCAGGGTTACTGTTCAACAAAGCGGGCTTGATCTTGTCATCAAAATTCAGCAGAAAGCTTTCTCTCCACAACCTCAGAGTCTTGACGTAATGTCCTCCGATATTTTCAACACGTTCCAAAGTCAGACTCCCATTGGACTGTGTGTTGATATGATTGAGCAGCTGCAATGTTGAGGGCAGGTAGCCTCCTGGAAAGATGTACTGGTCGATAAACCTACAGGTCATTAACTTGCGAACACACACGAGCCATGTGAAAGAGATGTCTGGCTGACCCCGTTTTCCCTTTACCGGATTTGTGCAGTGCTTCAGGTATGGTGATGCACTGAAACATTGCAATGCCTCCGTCTTGCTTGAGCAGCATATCAATACTCGCAAAGAACGTTTGGAGATGAGCCTCCCCGACCGCCTCTATCATTTCGATTGAGATGATCTTGTCGAATGTTTCTGCAGAGGCGGATAACTCTCGATAGTCCATGAACTTGACGTCAATGCGATGGCTAAGACCAGAAATTTTGATCCTTTGCTCGGCTAATTCCAATTGCCTTAGAGACAGGGTAATGGTGGTGACGCGGCAACCCGTTCGCTTCACGGCCTCAATTGCAAAAGAACCCCATCCTGTGCCGATCTCGAGAACATGATCTGACGACTTCAGCCTCGCCCCCTCGATGAATTGAAGTAGTTTTGTCTGCTGCGCGTCCTCAAGGCTTTCCATGTCAGCATTCGAAGTCCCATCTAACCCTTTACATCGCCATATTGGGCAAGAGTATGTCATGTCTTTAGATAGAAAGGCTGCAAACATGGCATTGCTAATGTCATAATGTTTCGCCACGTTGAGCAATGAATTGCTAAGTGTATTGCTGGATCGCCCGAGTCCTGAGATCATCGAAGAGATAGCAGAAAATTTAGTTTTTCCACCGTTAAGTTTGTCCTTGTTCGCGATGAAAAGCTAGAGGCGGGGTGAGAAAGCTGCGTGGTATCCCAGAGCCAAATACGTTACAGACTGGGGCATTCACGTACCCGAAAGAAGGAAACCAAGTCATCACATTCACAATCGCCGAGCATATAGCTCTCTGCAAACCCAATATCGGCGAACAACAGGAGCCTGAGCCAGAAGGATTCCCGTTTCACGCTGATTTTGACACTCGGCATTGAATTAACGGTTTTGGCCTCGTGGTTTCCATTGTCATCACGAAGTATTGGCTGGCCGAAGGTGTAATTAGAACCACTGAATTCATCTACGATGAGCATACTCCCTATTTCGACGCCCGAGAATATTCTCAGCACGGTTATTCTCGCCATACTGACTGCCGTTCCCCACGCCCAGCTGACCAACTTCTCCTTGAGTGTAACGATTGCGGTAAAAGCTGACATTATCATTCGTCTGAAATGGCATCGGTGTTGAATTAGGAAAGGAAGCATATGCTCTTTGGAGTTCCAGTGCTCGAGTGAGAGACCTTGTGGGACCTCTGCTTCGCGGCTCGTCGTCCAATAGAAAGGTCGAAACGATCGCCCGATGCGACTTGGGATACTGATAGGTAACACTAGGATGGACAAAACTCAACATTTTGAATGAGCCCTCCGAAGAAAGAGCTCTAGAGCATGGTCTGGGTGGATTTCGGAAGCAGGAGTGGTTGATCTACCTGCATGTAAGAAAAGCAACGTTCCAATTGACATGGGCCTCGGGATCATTACCAATCATATCTAGACCACCATCCGATGCAAATGGATTTTACACACGGCCCATACCTAGTAAGCGAAAAATAAAAATCCCCACGTGTTCATCTAGCAACGGTGAATCCACGGCCTACCACACGACCAGCTGCTCATACGCTGTTGGACGCCTGCCACCCGGCCACCAGCTGCCACCAGCTGGTAATGACCTACATTGCTTATAGCAGCCAAATAAACATCAATGCTTTTCAGTCAGACGCGAATGTACCGGACCATAGCAATGAGACGGAAACGAAGCTCCATAGACTTTCAATTTAAAGTTTTCCAAAGCAAGAAACGAGAGGTTGTGAGGCAAAAGGCGAGAACAGACGCCTATGGCGCCCCTCTCAGATCAGAGCCAATACCACCCCCACGCAGTCAGACATCTCGGGACGAGTCAACTCAAACCTCGACCTCCCAATGGACACGCTATGAGCGAGTCTAATGTCCCAGTTCCCGCGTCGTTACGCCTCCCACGTCCATTGCGGCGTGGCATCTGCTTTCATAGCTGGGCTGGCGTCGCTCCACTGGGACGGGCTTCCTTGCCTGCTCGACCTGCATGGCGACTTTCACACCTCCGGGCTCATCTTATGCGGCCTGCTGCTGCTTTTCTGTCACGCCATTTATGCCGAGGCGTATGCATTCCTCTATTCCTTAACTCAATTCGTCATCCGCACGCCACCCTGGAGTCCGTACACTCCCCTGCTCCTTTGACTGACTGGCCATTTGGTCATAGTCAGCTCGCTGCTCACGCGAACTTGACGGGGTTCATTTGGTGACAGCTGGACAGCAGGTTGCACAGTCTTTGGTCCTAAAACTGCCGATGATTGACTTCTGATTCCACCATCTCAGACATAGAAGGCCACGGAGCTACTGAAACAGTAAGTGTACAGATATTCCATACAGAGAACCAAGAAAGGCGCTAGATTTTGATAAATCCTCGCGTTTTTCATGTCCTCGAGTGCTGGCACGTCTGTCAGTGAAGTCTAGCCATGGGATCTCAAGGAGCTTCAGAAACATAATAACATGTCACAAGACACCAAAATAAAATTGCTCAATACAAATAGCAGTCAGGCTGCGATTTTCATCAATTTCAAAAGGCTGACGGACTCGAGGAGGCAAGAGAGGCACCTTCACTCTCTTCTGCGTGAGCAGCATGCGGTTTTTAACGCTGGACCCAATTATGTAAGCCACACGCACTCGGCCACACAGCACAAGGCGCACGGGCCGTGCCTCGGTAATTCCGTGTTATCTGACTCGCTGCCCTGCCAGACCCGTCAAGTCTCCATATCTCGACGAATATCCGGCCCACCCACGAGAAATCTTTGTTGTTCTGACGATCTGGACTATTCTTTCATTGGCTCTTCAACAATC